>JAWNOY010000366.1:0-355000 GCA_035045545.1 Drosophila gaucha | reverse complement strand
ATGTTCGTCCGAGTTGCATAGCAATTCCAAATTGCAAATTGCAAGTTGCCCAAAGCGAGTTGTAATCAAAATATTTGAATATTTTTGTGGAGAATTAAATTAGCATTTGCATATTTCAAATGCTTGTCATAATAAAGTTTACAAGTTCAGCAAATGGAAATGAAAGTTTTATGCTTTGTCAAGAAATTACAGCATATATTCTTTTTTTTCTATGTTTTTACTATCAATTAGATTTAATTGGCCAAAATTTGTGAAATACCACAAAAAATTTTATGACTGCTTAAAAAGCGAATTCTAACATAATTTTAGCTCAAGTAAACCCAGCGGGAGTGCACGACTAGTAGATGTCCATGAGCTGGTTCATTTGAGGCAATCACATCATTTAAGCTCAAGTGAAGCAGTTGCGAGTAACCGACTAATAGATACCCTGCACTGTGCTTTCATTGTGTAATTCACTTACTCATGAACTGGTTCATTTGAGGTAAACACATCATTTAAGTTCAAGTGAACCGAGTGGCGATGCACTACTAGTAGATACCCTGCACTCTGCTTTTATTAAGTTATGCACTCACTAATGAACTAGTTCACTTATCGCTCTACTTGATTGTAGTTATATCTTTTAACTTACTGACTCAAATACTTTTGAACTAGTTTCATTATATTGAAACTAGTTCAGTGATTCTCTGACAAGACTTTATTGCATTAAATCACCTTTCAAGCCCTCGTTATTTCAGTTTTGAATCAGGCTTAAAGATTTTTAATATTTGGTAGATTTTTCGAACCAGTTCTTTGAACTTGCTCTTTAAATTTCGTCGTACTCTTCCCTTTTTGGCTTGTCTTCAACTTAAAGTAAATAAGTTGACCGAAGAAGCAAAGGAAAATTGTTTAGTAGCTTAAGACATGTCTGTGTGTGTGCGTGTCTACGTGTGGGTGTGTGTGCGTGTGTGTGTGTTTATTGTTGCTGACATTTAAAATTACACACTTGGGAATGCGGGTGAAGTTTTGCTTGAAAGTAAACTAAATTAAACAAAGAGACAGAGCAAGAGGACGACCGAGCGAGAGACAAACAGACAGTTAGAGGGAAAGAGATGGAGAGAGAGAGAGAGAGAGAGAGAGCGCAGCTGGCTTAGAAGTCGAGTAAATAACAACTGACCATCGAATGTGGGAAACGTGCTAAGCCCGCAGGCGCTTCTGATGCCTCCAACTCCCATCCCTCTTTCACTAGCCCAACAATGACTTAAGGGGCTGCTGCCACGCCTTTATTTTATTTCATTTTTTTCTTTTTTTGGTAAAGCAAATTTTTTGGTCAGCAAAAGTTGGCAAACGTCTACTAACTGTATTTGTTTAACCTCACACACACACACACATATGTACATATGATGGTTATACATACATATATAAATATAATAGACTAGCTCCACACAAGCTGCCCCACATTCACGCCCGCTGTCAGCTTTGCCATCCGTTTTCTGCTGATGCGACAGATTCTGTACACTGGACTCGGGGGTTCGGGTACGCAGCAGGACATGTGTGCAAATGTGTAAATGAGCAGTCATAGCTAGCGGCGCGATTGTCACACTTGCAATCATACACACACGCAGACACACGCACACACAAGCACACACACTCGCATATGCATAAGCTCTGTTCGTGTGTTAGCCTTTGAGCCTTTTGCAACACTGGACTCTGTCATATTTTTATTTGCTTCGCCTGGTGCAAAGACCAGATTTTATAAAGGGTATCGTAAGTATGTCCCTTAAGACGAAAGGGATACCATATAAATATATACATATATACCTATATGTGTATGTACGCATATAAATTCTTGAAGTTGATCAATCGCTGAGACTATTACGTTTCTTTTCTATAGAAATGCAGTTTCACAGTCTCTGAAGCTAACTTCAACTTTCCACAAGATGAGTTTTCTTATATAGATTTCACATATTGTAAGTCGTATATCGTATATCGTATATTGTATATCGTATATCGTATATCGTATATCGTATATCGTATACAGTATATAGTATATAGTTTATCGTATATCGTATATCGTATATCGTATATCGTATATTGTATATCGTATGTCGTATATCGTATATCGTATATAGTATATAGTTTATCGTATATCGTATATCGCATATCGCATATCGAATATCGCATATCGTATATCGTAAATCCTCTATTGCATATCGTATACCTACATAGTAACAATTGATTCAATACATGTCTGCAAGTGCATTTAATCTTCGACGTTTCGTTAATAGCTGCTCTTTGATAGTATTTTTTTGGTAGCCTCTAGTCTGTGCCAAGCAACGGGCCCTCCCCCCTCTAACCCTCAAGCCGCTCTAATTGGAGTGCTTTAGCTTGAGCTTAGTGCACAGCGGACATTTCCGACGGTTTTTATGCAACTATCTCACTCTCTCTCTCACTTTTTGTCGCTTGCTTCACCATTTCGGTTTAGCTGCGCGGAGAGGGGGGTCAAGGGTAAGGTTTTTGTCGAGACTTTTCAGTTTGAAGCTTTGGCATCCGTTGATAACTACAATTCCCGTACTATTCACTCACAATTGTCCACTTGATATCCACAGATTCATTTCATTCGAGTTTTTTTGGCTTTGCGAAACTACTTCACTGTGATTTTTTCCAGCTCAAACAGCTTCAATTGAAGATGTTTTCAATTCGAAACTGACTTTCGATAGAGCATCTTTTCTATTTAACTATATCCTTTGTAAGTAAGTCTTTACTCTGAGTCAGATAGCAGATGGAAATAAAGAAAAGAGATAAATCTATGGGAGTGCTAAATTTAAAGATGATATTAAAATTTATTTAAGATAATATACATAAATTTATATAAAATATATATGAATTATAGTGTATGGGGAATATATGAGATTTCAGGAAAAGGTTTGAATTTGGTGAAGAGTAAATCACAAGCTTAAAAGTCGGGATAGAATATAATTGAATTGAATATTATGGGAAACGATAAGATGGCATTCGATGAGAATAGCAATGCATACGAAGGGATAGAACTGTCTAGGATAGAATAGTATTGTAGAGCATAAGATATGAGAGTATAACATAAAGTAGAAATAGAGTTGGAGAAGCCATCAAAGTTGATTTAAGCTATAGACTACTGATAGATTAAGAAAATGAAGATATCAGAAGATAAGTATAAAAGTACAATGGAATATAATAGAAAGAAATGGAAAAGCCTGCAAGAAAAACAGATTATATAAAATGAAATATGGTAAGTGACAATTGAACCGTCTTCAAACTCTCTCTCAAACTTGAGTCAATAAACGAAAGCGAATCAATCAACAGTTAAAATGTAATTTAAAGTAAAGCTCTTCATTATTATGAAATATTTAAGTTACTGTTGATATTCAGTGTTTTGAGTATGGGCAATTAATTATTTTGCCTTTGTTTCTTAATTAACTCATCTCTCATATTGAGCTGAGCCAACCGAAAACTTGAGGGGCGATTTAATAAGCAACATCGATAGCTCAGTCTATTAATGTGCAATTCACAATAAGCAGGCGTTAAACCATTTATAGTGAGGCTCCCTCGCGCTGTCTCACTCACTCCATCTTCCTCTCTCTCTCTCTCTCTCTCTCTCTGTCAACCAGTGACAAATGAAGGCATAACCCGACAGTCAACAACCCAAACTCAAACCCAGGCAAAAGGCCAGCGACCCAATGTGAACCAAGTTCAGCTTTGAGGGATAAGTGAAAAAGGGAAAGGCACGAGATTGAATAAGACTAACAGAGAGAAAGAGAGACAGAGTGAGAGAGGGGGAGAGGGTGGGAGAGCTTGTAACTTGTAAATGGGCAAATAAAATGGAAATGAATATTATAAAGCAGCCTCCTTCTGTCACACGCTTCCCAACAAGGACGTCAGGACGCGAGGACTCGAGGACTCGAGGACTGTCGGGCCTGAGGACTCGGTTAGCTGTAAAGTGAAAAGCTGACAAGTAGCTTACGTAAATAATGTCAACGGAACAATAAAAATAATAAACGAATTAGCTGCTTATGCGGGTGTAAAGAGATACCCATGACGAAGGGGGATGAAGGTAGAAGTCTCGCAAAACCCATCCAAGTTAGCAATGAAAACGAAAGCTGACAAAAAATAAGCGCGGGACGAAAGTGAAGAGCGGACACGACAAACATTCAAATCGACTTTTCATTTGCTTTTGTCGTTGAAGTTTAACCTTCCCCTTCTTCCTTTTTTTTGTGCCTTACAAATTCTACACTGCCAAAAAAAGGGGAATTTATTTCTGCGCTCATCTAGTGTAAATATTGCCATTGATAGCAAAGTGAAAATTTATTGAATTATTGACACGAATATTGTTTGAAGAAATTCGATTTTATTGTGTCACAAAGCTATGAGAAACCTTTGCAAAGAAGAAGCTTTAAAGTACTTATTGCTTTTGTTTTTGGAGAACATTTCGAATAGCAAATAGAAACGTTGTCAGCAATTATTGAAAGTTGGTAAAATTTGAAAGTTCGGGACTCGCAGATACTCTATGGCCAGCTTCTAACTTTCTTTTAAACACACAAAATAAAGAATTTCTGGATAAAAATAGGAAAGGTATCTGGGATGAAAAATATATAATAAAATTAGCATATCCTTCCACCTTTTATAATTTAGTGTGTAAATGATCCAAAATAAATTTTTTTAAAATTTGTGTCAGAGTTTTTTAAATCTGAAAACAAGATTTTAAACTGATCTAAAATCTGTTTTCTTAGTTAAGATTCTCTCTGCAAGCATCATTGCGGATTCAAAAACTGTAATATATTCTGTGTTATTGCTTCAGAACGAGAAATATTTATATCTCATTAAATATCTCATAAATATGTATATATATTCAGTGGGGTATAAGCGACTGCGTCATACACTGTTCCAAGTTTTTCAAACAGCATTAAGTTTACTTATTTGCCTATTGATTCGTAGACTGTAGCCTTAAAGAGACTCTCAAACTATGAATGGAGAAATTATCAATTTTGAAATTATCAATTTTTTCAAAATTTTTAAAACCGTATAAACTTGTTTTGACTTCCAGAATATATTTAATCCTAACCTATTTAGACATTAAAGAGATATTAACAGAGATCTATTTGTAAGTAGTTAGTGATAATTTTTTCTTAGTGTTGAGAGCGCACTCTGTAACTGTGGTCCATTTGTCGCTGTCGTTCTGCCTGAGTCCTGGGGCAGGATGCGACCCGGCTACGTTAAGATGTTTATGGCTTGTCAAGGATTATTGTTATCACCAGCTAGCCAGGTATGCAAACAGCGCCGTTATGAGCTCCTCTCTCTCTCTGTCTCTCTTACTCTGCCATGTCCTGCTGCAGCTTGAGCCTGTCATGTAATTGTCGTGTAACTGTGCGGCGAACAGTTTCGGTTTTTTGAGGGTTTTTCGGTTTTAGGTTTTTGGTTTTTGGTTTTAGTAACGTTTGCTCTTTTGGGAGTTTTCGCTTTTTTGGTTTTCTGGTTTCCGGTTTTGGTTTCTTTGCTGTTGCATCACTTTTAATCTTTAGTCAAGCGTCAAAAAAAAAACTACATAAATATTATTAGAGACAGTTGACAACATTTTCGCTTTCCCTTTTTTTAGCCAGCTGCTTTATTTCATCCATAAAGCTCTGCCCGAATGAAACAGAATTTGTGAGCAGCGAGTTTTGCCAGGTTTTTAAGTTGTTACGCTCTAATACCCAGTAAAAGTTGCTTAAGAGGTTATATGATATATATATCAGATCGATATGGAATAAGTTCACACTTATCTCTGGGTAAGATATAAGCACAGCAGAAATATTTGTATGTTGTAGGCACTTAAAGTTGAGTTTCAACAAAAATCGATAAATATCGACTAACAGTTTTTGGCCATACATATTTATCGATAGCTGTCTTACCTAAAATCGATCATTATCGATAATTATCGATAAGTTATTATAAGTATCGATATTTATCGAAATTTTATAGCTGTAAGCTAATTATCGATAAGTTATTATAAGTATCGATAATTATCGACATTTTCTAGCTGTAAGCTATAGATTTAGCACAAGGTCTCTTGTATAGCCAAAGCTGATTCTGATTAGCTTTTTATACGATAAGAAACTCCTATCGAAAATCGATTAATAACGTTATGGGGTTCAATTGGGCTTAAAGCATAGTAAGATATCACATTTCTGACAAGCACAGATATTCTTAGAGTACGTTTTGAGTGCATGTCTCTGAAGAATTAGACAATAGCAAAAGCGATATAAGTTTTCATTAGGGTAGAGTAAAAATTTCCTTTTATAGTTAAATTTTACAAGGCAACTGCTCGTCGTTCACATTTGCTTAGCAGCTGCTGGCTTTGGCTCAAACATGAAAAGCTGCAAAGTCATGAGCTGTGACAAAAGGATTAGCAGGGAGTGTTACTTGTGTCTGCTAGCCAGCAGCTCGTAACTCGCCCACACTTCATGCCCACTGTCCTTTCCCTTCCCCTTCCCTTTCCCGCCCACCTCACTCCACTTTGCTGACATTGCAGTTTATAGGCTAAATAAGATTAATTTAGAGATTAAGCTGGAATGCTGTTGTAGTAGTCAGTGCTTACCTAACTTACCTGACAGTCGTCCACGCGCTCTCTCTCTTTCTGTCTCTCTGTCTTTCTCTTTATCTCTGCAGCTATTTGTTTGATTGACTAACATAAAGCGTATGTCTATTAAATACGCTTTACCATATATTTGCTTGTGTCACATCAGTTGTAGCCATCCCTTCCCACATATTTTGTGTCCTTTCGATTTATACGACGTGCAAATTTATTTGATTAACAACAAATATCAAATAGGAAATTAACTGTCGTCTGGACACGGACTCAGTCCCAGTGCCAGTTGCCACTGCATCAAGCGGATGCTGCACAGTTGTCCGTCAACTGTCTGATCACACACACACATAGAGACACACATCTGCTATGTCAACCTCGCACCTGTCTGTCATTGTGGTTGGCTATTCGATTGTCCATGTTGAAATGTGCAGCTGAATGTTATCAACATTTTAAATGTCACATTCATTTGCTGTCACTAACTGTTTATCCCATAAAATGAATAGAAATTTCACATATGATGAGCTTATTTTTGGGTCTCATCGAAAAATTACAAATGGCAAACAAAAAAGTGTGCAACCGGAATAATCAATTTCCTACTCTTCTCTCGTCTAATTTATATGCAACTTTATTTAATTTTAATTTAAAAACACTGCGATAGAAACGTTGTTAAATCGCTCTCAACACGTTTGAAAATATTCTCTATTTAACTTTCATTTTCATAATCCAGCATTATCTATCAAAGGACGTTTCTGTGCTAGTTATGATATCAAATGTAGAGCCTAATAAATTGATTGATTTCATTTTCATGTATTTGGACTTTTAATTAATTAATTTTTACATTTCGAATTTCAGTCTGAATATCAAATTTCGCTTATTGCTGCACCAATAATTGAATTTATACTAATGAATTATGAGTGCTATCGACCAACTATATGTATACCGAATTTTAATCATATAACTCCATCTGCAGCTGAGTTATCGCGCTGAACCACTTTTGAACCGGTTCACAAGGGATATGATCAGCTCGAATAAGTGACGGATTATTTTCTACAATCCACCAATGTACACCAAATGTCGACTTTATAGTTCAATTACATAGCTGATGTATCACAGCATTGGAACACTTGCGAACCGGTTCACAATTGACATGATGGATCCGAATTAATAGAAACGTATTCAGAAAGTGTTTTTTAACATTCACAAAATACAAATGCATTTATTTTGGTCTTTATTGCTCACATGGCAGCTGAATCAGGGCGCTGAACTACTTGTGAACCGGTTCACAATTAATAAAGTGGATCTAAATATATGGAAATATACTAAGACAGTGTATTTTACTATCCACAAACTCCATATATATATCATTTAATCTTTATTGCTCACATATGTAGCTGCTGATTCACAGCATTGAACCACTCAAGAACCGGTTCAGAACTCAAAAGATGAGCAAGAATAAAAAAGATTATTATTATAGAGTTTTTTTTTTCTAATTTTCAGCAATTCTACATGTACACAAATATAAGGGTTTATAGCTCATATGAATGCTGACTTGCAGCGTTGAACCATTTGTGAATCGGTTCACAATTCACAAGTATCGCATGCAACTTAACTCAACAGTTACAAATTTGTTGAATTTAATAATTTATCTCAAGTCAGGCTCAGCTGCTTTTAAACCGGTTCCAGAAAGCTGAATCTAATTTATTCACAGCTTTAAGGTCACAATGTATAAAAATGGAAGTTCCCATTGAGAGTCCAAGCTCCCAAAGCCCGGGGCCAATAACTTGCGTCGAGTCAAGGGGAAGACAAAAAGATCTGTGCTATGCGAAGGGGGCTGAGAGAATTACAAATGACACAATTGCATTTGGCCAATGAATACCGAACTTGGCCACAGTTCGTCTGACATTTGATGCTTCTTCTTCTTCTTTTTGTTGCTGCAACTTGGACTTGGCCAACAATTTGTATGCAATTGTTGTTGCAAGTGCAGCAGGTGCCAAGTGGCAAGTGGCAAGTGGCAAGTGGCAAGTGGCATAGTGAGCTGCTCAAAGGACACGCACAGCTACAAGTATACACAAGTATACACAACTCACACACACACACACACACACACAGAGAATGTGTCTTATATGAGCAAGCAGTCAGTGCTACTTATACCCTGTCTTAAAATGGGGTATGTTGTTGTCCGTCTAGAAACTCATAAAATATATAAGCTCCAAATAAGCAGTACGAAAGTAGAGTCTAAACATTTGTGGGCAGCTCAGCTACTAAAATTGGGATAGCTCCCACTTTTTCTGTCATAAAATGTATAAATAACTTAATAAAAGAACTAAGCACAACAAATTTTATATGTCAGACATAACCTATGTACCCTGAACGCATTTGGAATAGGCAAACAGGGTATATTAGTTTTGCTTTGATTCGCAGCCTCGATAACTATGAGAGCAAGAGACTTGCAATTTAAAAAGAAGTTTATAGCCAATAGCAATTCATATATAACTTTCCTCAATTTTCATAAAATCGATAACAATCGATATCAAACTTATATATTTTGATCATAATTCAATAAGTTTATTAACTACCGCTATTAGATTTGATATGTAGACACTCGTATAGCATATGCAGATTTATTTCCCTCAATTTTCATAAAATCGAGAACAATCGATAACTTGAGATATGAGATTTCATATATTGACGCTCCTATAGCAAATGCAGATCTATTTGATATCACTATCAAGATACCTTATAATTGTTTACTGGGTATCTCTCCCTGTCTCTCCGATATCTGATAACAATTCATACATAAATTCCCTCCATTTTTATAAAATCGATAACAATCGATAACTTGAGATATACGATGTGATATACTGATGCTCGTATAGCATATGCAGATCTAGTTGATATCCCTATCTAGATACCTCATGCCTGCGTATAGGATATTTATGTTATCTGATAGCAATTCATACATAACTTCCCTCAATTTTCATAAAATCGATAACAAATTTATGTTGTTTGAGCATAACTCAATGGCTTTAATAAAAACTAGACTCGACTAGAGACATCAGATTTAATATGTAGACGTATTTGATATTTAATCTATTCGATTTCACTTTTAACATGCCTTACACTTGTTTACAGGGTATCTCTCCCTTCCTCTTTCTCTTCTTAGTAGCTCTGCTCGCAATTGTGTGTTTTGTAGATTTGCATTCAAATAAGAATGCAACAAATTGTTGCATGGCATGCAAAAGACAAAAACATGATTGTCAGAGGCGTCGGTTGGGGGGGTGCGAAAGAGGGTAGGCTAGGCAGGCGTAGGGGGAGGCGCCTGTGGCAATGCTTTGCGTGCTGTGCAATGAGTCAATGTCGCTGCAGCACATCCTTTTGCATGTTTGCCTGACAAATTCATGTGTGTGTGTATCCTTATCTACGTATTTCAAGGGAAGTGGGGGAAGAGGGATTTTTCGAGAGGGATTGTAGTGAGCTCTACCCCATAGCGCAGCTTCAATCATTGCGTGGCATTTGTCGCCTGGCAAAATCCCAAAATGAAAGCAACATTTTTATGCCACGAAAACACAACACACACCCACACAAACGCACTCATTACACACTCACACACAGAGAAAGAGAGAGAGAGGCAGTGGCGTATGTGCATATTTTAGGCGATTTTGGCAGCTGAAAAGGGTTGACAAATTTTTAAATTAATGACAAAACGAAAACGAACGCGATAAAGAATTTCAATGTTCAGCCACCGTCCGCTACCCCTTTCCACTACCCTTACTCCGTAGCCCCTCTCCTAAGCCCTTTGAGGCTGGCTCCATTTTCATGCAGTTGATTTCCCGATTTTTGGTGCCGAGACATGCGTTTTAATTAAATTTCATGACCAGTTGCTGCTGCAACAACAGCCAGAGCACATTGTTGCATATTGTTTATTATC
This sequence comes from Drosophila gaucha, assembly GCA_035045545.1. Lineage (NCBI taxonomy): Eukaryota > Metazoa > Arthropoda > Insecta > Diptera > Drosophilidae > Drosophila > Drosophila gaucha. The sequence goes on along the minus strand of JAWNOY010000366.1, from coordinate 344,495 downwards.
GGAACCAGAACCCCAATCACAGCCCCGCCCCCTACCCTCCCGCCCTTTTCGAATGTAATTCCCCAACTTTGAGCCTTGCCTCAATTCGATTTGTGAAGTAATTGAATCAGCACAAATTTTCCAATGAATTTATCAGATATTTGTGTATTAAGGTTCACTGTTGAACTAGTTCATTTTGAATGCATGCGGGTTTGAAAATAAATACTTTCTAGATTGAAGTTAGAAGAATTTTTATTCTTAAATATTTTGACCAAAAAAAATGTAATACAATTTTTAAAATACTCAAAGGATATTTTCTTATATATAGATTTTTTATACCCTTGCAAAAAGGGTATATTAATTTTGGTCAGGAGTTTGCAACGCAGAGAAGGAAGCATCTCCGACCATATAAAGTATATATATTCTTGATCAGCAAGACGAGCTGAGTTGATATAGCCATGTCCGTCTGTCCGTCTGTCCGTCTGTCTGGATCAACGCAATCTCCTCCGAGACTATAAGAGCTACAGAACTGAAATTTTGCACATAGGCTCCAATCTACTGCAGGCATTGTATTTCTCGGAATCATCCGGATCAGATGACTATATCCTATAGCTCCCATAGGAGAGATCGGTTTTAAGAAATGTTTTAGTGGGATAACTTCGATGTTATTAAAGTCAGAGACTTGAAATTTGGAATATATACTCCTGAGTTGCACCCAAATACAAAAAGATATAGATTATATATCTACGCCTTTTGGGGGCGTGGAAAATCGGATAAAACTACATCTTCTACAGTTTTGAAGCTAGAGCATCCAAATTTGGAAAGAAATATACTTTTGGCCTTCCCTTCAGATTGATATCCACGCCTATCGTTCAATATTTTGGACGCTGTTAAAGCCAGAGACTTGAAACTTAAGACAAATATTTGTATTAACCACCCCTAGAAAAAAACATAAAGAATATATATATACGCCCATTAGGGGCGTGGAAAATCGGAGAAAACTATATATTCCAAGATTTTACAGGTACAGCTTCAAAATATGATATATAGTTTACTGTTGCCCTGCTCAATAGATTGTCCAAAAATGATATATATCCAATTGTTGGGGGCGTAGCAAATCAGAAAAACTATATCTATATCCTTTGCAATTGCAAGGGTATTACCAAACTTCGGCATGGCCGAAGTTAGCCCATCCCTCTAGTTTCTCTATTATTTGTATATTTAATATTTTTGTTAGTACTTGGTGCTATTTATATAAAACATTTTATGACACATTGAAGACTTTGATGTTAAGCCTTTTATGCCATTTGATACGTGCGCATTTCAGATACCCTGCAAACATATAAACTAGGTTGGTATGAGTTTAGCAATAAAAGAATATGGTTTTTGAGCTTCTAGATATTCACAAGAAACTATTAAAGTGGGCAAATATTAGATATTAGGCTATATATATAACTACTATTCAATTTTTTAGATATATTGAACCCATTGAACTCAGCTACTCTAAAAGCTAGTGTAAAAATATTTAAATTTGTGAGCTCTTGAATATATTTAAGCGTTTATCTCAGATATACTCAACAAGAACAAAACTCATATATACCCATTTTGGCGTTTTGCAAGAGGTAGTTTTGGGAGTCAGACACAGGATTTGTGTTGGCAAAGCAAATATACATAGGTTTCCCGCTAACATGTCAGTTTTGATTAGGTCACATGTCGTGTTTGGCATTCGAGTTGCTCGAGTTGCTGCTGGTGCATGTCTAGTTGCAATAACCCCAGCTGAGTTTGATCATTTACACAACATTTGCATTGGCCATAAGAGTTCAACGTGAATTTGAGGCAACATCTCGCTTGCAGCACGCACGCAGCCCGAACGAAAGCGAAAGCTGTTTGGATTCTTGCATTTTGATTAGGCACTCAAATATATGTATAAACAATAAAAAACAAGCTGACAACAACTTAATGTTCCACGCACACATAGAAAGGCAGACATGCCACATGCCACTTGCCGCATGCAAGTGTTGCCATACTTGTTTCAGTTGGGGCAGGAACAAGGACAAGGACAAACTCAAGTCGAGCAACATTTTTAACAATCATTCTTCCGATTTGTCAAGTAATATTTGTTGAAAGTCTTTCTTTTCAATGATGGAAATTATGTTGAAACCCAACTTTGCTTATAGACAGAGAGAAGGCAGTTTAGTTTTAATTATAATGCAAACGTTTTATAAAGCCTCAACATATTTGAGAATACAATTTTTATACACTGAACTGATTTATAATGGCAAATCAGGGCTTAATGGTTTTGTTTAAAGTATGTAACAGGCAGAAGGAGGCGTGGCAGACACTTTAAAGTATATATATTCTTGATCAAGACAGGGCAAAGTCGATTTAGACCTGTCTGTCCGCCCGTCCGTATAGACATATAAAAGCGTCGATCTCAGAATCTTTTAGTTGTAGAGAAATTGTAATCAAAAGTTCTTCTATATATAGCGCACAGATCAAGTTTTTCTTCAAATAATGGATAACTTTTCTCGTTTCCATGAAATCGATTACTTAATGTTATCGGCACTTAGCTTTTTAAGCATATGTTCTATACATTTCAAGCTAAATTCACGAAATTTTACATTTATTTTCTCGAATAGGGTATTTAATTTTGAAATATTTTATATTTTGGATAACTGTCAGTGTTGGAAAGTTGAGTATGAATTGAAAAAAAACATTTTTTTAAGTCTCAGCTGAAAGTATTCAGATTGTAAAAGAAAGAGAGGTAACAGTTTATAGATATATAAATAAAAAATATATGAAAAATATATATATATATTAAAACAGAATTTATAAGTTATTTTCAGCACTAATTTTCTTTTTAAAAAAAAGAAATAGTTGTAAAAGACTCTAAGCAGTTATAAAAAAATTTAAAAAATTTCTACTTTAGTTTTTCCTTATATTCTTAACAAAATCTTACAGATCTTGTTGTCTCACATAACTGAAACAATTTTAAGCAGAAAACAGAACAAATATCGAGTATAAAGAAAACTTATGTACTTCAACAAATTTCTCTATGAAAAGCTTTTAAAAAGAGATATTTTTGATTGCATTTGAAAAGTTTACCTTAAACTGTAAAACACCTTCAACAGTTGTCAATTTTATGCAGCTATGAATCCAAATTAAAGTTGAGAGCTCAGCTCAACAGCAACTGCGACTGCAACAGCAACAGTTGCAGCAGTTTGAAAGGGCTTTCGAGCTGAAGCCATTTACAATTCTTGTGGTCAAGAATTTTGCAGCACAAAAATAAAGAAGAGAAAGTAGCGAGGGAGACCGAGAGAGAGAGAGAGAGGGAGAGCAATGCAGCTCTTTACCGCGATTTTGCAATTTGTTAAGGTTGAAGAACATTAAAACCGTAGAACTGGCCAAGCAATTTGTTGGACCATCCGCCAGTTGAGCTCTGTTTCTTGGTTTCCCGTCTCTTTCCCGAGCTACTTTCGCCTGCTCGCTTGCACATTACGCATACGTCGCGTGGTGCACAGAGCTGAAATGCAATTTAAACTGCAAATGCGAATGGCAAAGACGAGCCAGCGAAGCCAGGTAGACGTAGCCATAGTCCACAGAGTTTGAGTCCAAAGCGCAACCAGTCATACCCAACTAAAGCCATAAACTGAATAGAGCGTGGGTGGGCCGCAGGTGCAAGCGGGGCTAGTTGAATGTGTGAGCACATTTATATAACAGTCCGAGTATACAGTGTATTAAATCATTTTATTTTTATGTACTGTTTATGTAATGCTTCGCTTCGGCATCAAATGCTGCTTCAATTGCTTAAGGGGACTGAGCGAACTAGGCAACTAGAAGCTTCTATACCTTACCTAACACTATTGCTGAGGAAGCTTAAGAATTTACTAAGCAACAGTCAGAAAACTTGAGATATTGATTAGCAAGGCATATATGATTTTGATATCAATTACAGGGTATTCAGCAGTCAATCACTTTTAGTTTTGACACTAACTCTGTTCTATATTTTGCTTAAGCAGCGAAAACATATGTTGAATAGCTAATATGCCATTATTTAAAGCGGTTTCTAGGGTATCTTCAAGTCAATGACTTTACATTTTTAAATATTTTCTTGATGTTTTTTATATAATTTTTTCATAATATTAAAAATTGATCTGCTTATATGTCATAGCTTCTAGTGACTGTTAAACATTATTACAGGGTATGTATTGAAGCATATCTTAAAGTTATTTTGTCCTTTCCACAAGTATTGTTAAAAAAAACTTTTAAAAAAGTTGTTTTAAGACATATTTTCATACAAAAAGTATAAATGAAATCATTTAAAGCAAGACCAGGGTATACACAAGTATTGTACATTACTTTACTTCGCTTTCTTCAACATCTTTTCCTGCTCAATTTGTATTTACTATATAACTATATTCAAGTTTCTGTCAGCTGCTAACAGCTTCACTTACAGAGTATCTGCTAGTCGTTCACTTGTGCGTTGTCCTAATTTTACAGCTCTTTAAAATGTGAGTTTCCTTTTGCGTTAGCTAATTGTGAATTGTGTTGTGAATGGCTTTCTCTGCGAGCAAATCCTCAAATTTCAATGCACATATGCTGTAGTAGGGGCAGGGCAGGGGTAGGAGGTTAGGGGTGCTCCCTCCCGTCCATATAGCGCATGGATCATCCCCAACAATGGCATAAAATTCTCTGTGTGGCCTTTCGTCGCTGATGCGTTTTTAATTGTGTTTATTTCCGCTTCGCTGTGACACGTCATTTATTAGCTGGCAATGCGTTGCCCCTCCCACCTCCCGCCTTCCATACCCATCCCCTAACCACGCCCCCTCAGCCGCTGCCCCCTCTCCTATATGCAGCCTTTTGTTAACCCAGGTCGTTGTTGTGATTTATATGCAGTTGGCATATGCCAGGCGCAGCACAAAAAAAAGAAGTAACAATATTGAAGTCGGGCTTAACAGACTGGATAATACTCGCTCGAGTTTGAAAAAGTGCTAATTTTTAATCAAATATCCATATTTTTAAGTATATCTGCAGAGGAGCTGAACATCTGCAAAATATTGCTGTTGCTAGCTTTAAATTTGTATACGATAAAGTTTTTTTCCGATTTGTATCTAAAATTGTTGAGCAATTTTTAAAGGCCAAAAGAAATCTCTCTCTAAAACTACTTTTTTTTAACCAATTCAGCACGCTTCCAAGAGGCATATATATGTATGTATGTATGTATATGTATATGTATATATTTAGGTATAGATCATCTTCACTCAATCTGTTATTTCACAAAACCAATATGCTCTTCACACCTTGTGAGCGAGCATACAAAAGCAGCAGCTGCAGCAGCCGTCGTAGAGCTCATATTACGCATACGTTGCGTAAGCACAAAATATTTGTAGTTAAAATTATAAAACATTTTGATCAAAGCTGTCGAAATATATATATGTAAAATATTAAGTTGAACTTTAAGTGTTTTTTGCTATAAAAGAATCAAAGTGTATGCTTAGTTGATTAGCTTAAATTGCTATCAATATCAATTTTAATTGGAAGAATCAAAATTAAACTCGCTTTAGCTTCTCTGAAACTTTATATCAAAATTTGTACTGCTCGCATGTTTAGTGGCTGAGTTCCTTGAGGTCATATATAGATAAATGTATAAGTATTATAGAAGCTGCAGCTGAACTTTTGTATGTTACTAAGAAATATATTTTTCTATTACAAAAATTGGAAAACATAAGGAAAAGAAATTTTTTTTTAAATATTTTTTTTTTGCTCTTCGCAAGGAAATAGAAAACAAATTTGAAGCAGAAATAAATTCTATTAGCTAACTGCACATATGAAGCTATATTTTGCAATTCGCAGTTCAGATTTCTTAGAGGTTCTCTACTGTTGGCCATATTTCATTGTGGCTCTTATTCTTCTTCCGCCATTTTGTTGTGTCACAATTTTCATCTTAATTAGAGTTTCACGTTCTTTTGTTGCCTCAAATAACCAACTGGTTACATGCAGCGTGTTCACACATCTAACTTGAACCGTTCTAAGCGTTGTGGGGGGCGTGGCAAGGCAAGCGGAAGACTTGTAGCCATGCTGTGCTGCCAGTTTTTGGTTTTGGCCTTTAAACTGCGTCGCTTGCATTATGCGTTTAACAAAAGGCGAGCTTAACGAACGAGCGGCCCAAACAAAATTTATGCTAATTTGTTTTTAATGCTTGTCGGAAATATGGCTTAAGGCGGCGAAAGCGGGCAGCAGGAGTTGGCCTTTTGACCGAGACCCAGCCACACATATGGAAAACAGCAACAGCCACACGAGTGCTGCCCAAAATTTGGCTAATAAAGCAAATGCAACGCAATGCATTGGCCCAATATTAAAGCCGAGAATCCCATCATTCATCGTCTCTCAGTTGCAGTTAACGTGGCTAATGAGGGGTATAAGCGTGAGGCATATAACTGTATTAGAGTTTGTAAACTGTAATTCGATACGTGCGTGAAGTGCTCGATAAGCGCAGCGTTCGATAAGCTGCGATTAAATTCGAGGAGAGAGAGTGAGAGAGAGGGACAAAGAGTGTGAGCCAGAGAGAGAGAGAGAGAGAGAGAGAGAGATCAATTCATTAGCCATGTTAAAGACATTTGATTTTTAAACTAGTTTTGGATTGTTAGCTCAATGAGTCAATAAAAGCACAGGTGATTTAATTGAGCAAGGCTCAGTTCAGAAATAGTTCATAGTATGGAGCTGTAGAAATATATATGTAAACATTTCTTATGACTTTCTATATATTTGTTTAAGCAATTCATTAGCCATTAGCCTTTTATATAAAATTTTAATTGATTTTCTATATATTTGCTAAAGAACTCTTTTCCATAAGTTTCTCTTAAATTGAATATAGTTTATATGTATTTCAAATATATGGAGATATTTTATTTTATATTCAGATATATCGATAGTCAGATAAATCGATAAAAGTAGGGTAATCAACTAATAAAAAAATGTTATTTAAAAAAATAGGTTGTCCTTAGGATATTTTTAAGATATTCGAAAGTTTCAATCTTATTAAGACTATAAATATATATATTTCCATCATATAGCTGCACATATGTATACACATATATGTGTGTAAAAATCAAAAATTGAGGTTAGCTAAGGAAAGCTTAACTGAATGTCCAGATATCTGCTCTCAGCTCAGATAATTCAAGATGCTGTTTCAGCTTAGCTGATATGTTACATTATACGATTATATTTTCAGCTTAATTTAAGTGTAAAAATATAATTTAAGATCTTATAAAATAAATTAGAGGTAATTAAAATACTATAAAAAAATAAAAAATTTTAATTATTCAAAAGATTTTTTTTTGCTACAAATAAAGTTTGTGTCTTAAATTTTTCGGTTCAAACTTTATTTATTTATATTATTTATTTACAAAATATATTTTCTAATGTTTGTTATTTTTTTTATTATTTGCCTTAAATTTTGTATTTATTTATATTTTTTAATATTTTTAAAAAAAAAATTTTTTTATTTATATTTTTATATATTTCTTTTATATGTTTTTTTAACAAATACATTTTCTGTGACAAAATTTATTTTTTGGTTAAAATTTTATTTATTTACTTATTTTTAAATATTTGTTTTATATTTTTAATATTTTTTATTATTTGCTTTACAGTTTTCCTATCAAATTTAATTTTTTTATCATTTTTTTTATTTTTATATTTTTTTTAAATATTATTAAATTATATATTTTTTTCTTTCTCAGTTGGTTGAGAAGCCTCTAGCACATCCGGAAATTGTCATATTTGACTTAACAAATTCGATGAAAAGAATGCAAATTATATTAAGAACTTTTATTTTTTGTAAAAAATAAAATTTGCATTGCACAAAGGGAAAAGCTGCAAGGAAGTTCTTTAAAACGGAGTCAAAGGATACCGAGTAATAATATTTATTATGTAATTTAATAATAATGCACTTACACACACAGAGACAGAGAGAGTTGTGACTGTGTGAGATTTTTGCAAGTGGCGACTGCGTAAAAAATGATTTAATTAATTAATTTTCATTAAAAAGGACGACAGACAGCAAGTGGCGCAAACGTTGCCAACTCGATGTCCTGCAACGCAGGGACAAAAAAAGGACAACTTCAGCAAAATAATAATAACAACAACAACAACGGCAGCTGTAAAGGAGCAGCTGTTGGTTTCAACTCCAACTCCGACTCCTGCTTCTACTCCTGCTCCTGCTTCAGCTCTTTCGTCCTGCTGTCAGTCTGGCTGTCATTTACAATTTTAATCTCGTTGTGCAGTTTAGCTTAAGTTGGCAACAGGATAATGAGCACAAGGATAACGCATCCGACCCCCAGCCAACCCTTTTGCCTTAACCCAACACCAACTGCAGCCTTGCTGCATGTCTGTAATTAAAGAGGCGCAGCCTGCAGGACACCTGGACAGAAGGATGCGGAGGCCAAGTTTTTTAAGCGAGCGAACATCTTCATGGCTAATAAATCACTTTTAATATTAATAAAACATAAATCACAGCGACTAAAAACTTGACAAGGCAAAGCAGGCGAAGACGATGACGGGGGAGGGGAAGGGGCAAGGCCGTAGTTTGAGCCTTTTGTTAGCAGACACCTTACGCGAAAAGTTTCTCTAGCAGAGCCTTTGAAATTCGCGTGGCTGAAGACAAAACGATCTCTGCGAGATGATCCAAAACTTTTGACTTTTAACTTTGGAATGAAGGGAATGAAACTTTAAGGTGCAGCCAGTGTTGGGCAATGCAGTTGAAAGGCCAATGAATAAGTTGCATGAATATTAATTTCAATATAGTTGAAGAGCAGTTAAAATGCAGAGAGTGGGAGTGGGGGAAAAATTAGGTATATATATTACAGTCATAATATAAATCTCTATTTAGTTGAAAATCAGTCGACCAGGAAAGAGAAAGGGAGACGACGAGGGAGAGAAAACAAGATAGGTATATTTCAGTTATAAAAGAATATTATATATAGTTGAAGGGCAGTCGGCCAGGGGAGAGAGAAAGGGAGAGGGAGAGAAAACTAGATAGATCTATATAAGATATAATAAAAAATTCTATATATTTAAAGAGCAGTCGAAAAGCAGAGAGTGGGAGAGGTAGAGGGAGAGAAAACTAGTTTGATATATATCTATATAAGTTATATTTAATAAATCAGGAAAAGCTAATAATAGAATGGAATTCATATAAGGCACAAATATTTAGGTCTTGACGCTGCAGAACGCATTTTTTATGTAGACTTTCTATATTTACGATTATTTCATATTTTTTTAATACATATACATATATTATATGTATTTTGAAACATTTTTTTATATATGCCATTTTTTTAATATTGATTGAATATTTTTCCTTAGCTATTTCGAGGACTATTTGTGCAACTAAAAAACTTCTAAACAGATCCATGGAGCGTTACCATAGCCTGCCATATGAATTACAAATATATTTTGGGGTTAATAGGCTACTTAGCTAAAAAGCATAAGATTGACGAATTTTTAATAATTCAAAATAATATTAAATTTATTTAATATTTTAATTAAGTTTATAAAATTGGCCTTTCTTGTTATTTTTGTTTATTATTTGCATTTAGTATTAAGTAATTTAAGTAATAGATTTAACCTGGAAGTACACTGCTGGTTTAGTAAGAAGAAGAATGCATAAATAGGGAAAGTATGGAAAATATTTAAAAATCGTATTGAAAACATTTTTTCTTTATCTATTTATGCATTCTTTTTCTTATATATATATAAACAAATCTCTAATCTATCTGACAAAAAAAAAAAACATTCTTTGTTAAGATAAAAAAATAAGTTGAAGTTTTTATAAATTTTAAAGTTTCATTTTAATACAGTCGAATTCTGATAATTCGAAATGGCAAGGGGACTACACAGGATTTCGATTTATCGAATAGGTATCGAATGAAGTTTTTGCAAGCGAACAGTATTTTTTTACGAATTATTGAGGTTTTCGATTTAGCGGGGGACGCATTATCAGGATTTGACTGTAATTAACTTAAAATATATCCATAATAGATATCATTAATTTCTATTGAAAGATATTCACAAGATATTGTAAGATATTCACAATAATCGAAAGGATTTCAAAATAGTGAATACTACGAATAATAAAAAAAGATTAATATCTCAGCCAAACTAATGAGCTTCTAACTTTCACAGCTCCTCCGAAGACTTTTAAGCTGGCTTCGACGTAAAAACAAATCTTTATTATAAATTACGCATATAAATCACATCACATCTTATTTTGCACAAAAACAAAAATTCGAATTATCATTATTTATGCCTTGCACTATTTTCACTAAAAATTCTTCTATAAAATGTATTTCGATTGTTTTAAAAATCTCTTTTTGTTTACCTTTTAGCTGAAAGCAACAAACGCACTTTTTCCCACACTTTTTTCTGTTCACTTGCAACGGTAAATCTGCTTTGAAAAAAAAGGACAACTTCAAAAAACACTTGAAAAAAATGATTCGACTTTAATTCAAATATTTTGCAACACTTTTAAAAAATTGTTTTAGCACACTTCTTCTATCCTGTTATTTCTCTGTTATTTTAGAATTTCAAAATTACTTTTCAAACACTTTGCGAACGTTTTTCAAAACTTATTTGTAACGGTCAAAACGTGGAAACGATTAACTGTAAACGCTGAACGTTGAACGTTAAACGACAAACGTCTAACGGTAATTCGTTCGTTTTTTTGTGCCGTTTCTCAAGTTGAAGCAAGGAAAAATGCTGGCGCTTGCACGACAAACCGACCGACGCGCTAGGAAGTTGCCCGAGCACTGAACGAGGCTCGCATTGGGCCAGCGCTCAAGCTAAGAACAGGACAGGACCTAACACAACTCGCATGTCCTTCGGCCGGCCCAACGAGCCGTGGCCAAACGACACGCACGAAGCCCACAAGCCACACGAGCTGAAAGCGACACGAAGCGACGAAGCAAAATGCATTCGACTGCCGACTGGCAACACGAAGGCCGAGCAACAAATGTTGCTGACGGGCAAAAATGTTGATAGCGCACAGCAAATGTTGCTAGCAACATCTACGGCAGCTAGACTTTGTGAATGGACTTTATATTTATATTTTTATAAACTGAACTCATTTAAAAATGGATAAAGGGGTATAAGCTTTTTGTGCAAAAGGAGGCGTTGCCGATACTATCTAGTATATATTCATATACTGATCAGGGCAACGAGCAGACTCTAAGCAACTACAAAATCTAGACACTTGAAATTTTATATACATATATATTTTTTTATATTCTTGTAAATTTTTATAATTTTTTCGATAACTTATCTTTTATAATTGTTATAGATAAAAGTGGATTTTTCACTTGGGAACAGATAAGGCTAGAAACACAAAAGGTGACATTTAGGTTTTCGTAACGATTAAAGAGATCTTAAATGTCTCTGGTTTTATTGTAACTCCACATATTACCGATAAACGCAAAAAAGCTATTTTTATTTTCTGCATTTGTATCGTATATCTAGGTTTAAAGTTATATACAGTATTTGGCATATATAAATAAAGAGTACATATGTATATATACTTTGGCATATATATATATATATATTATATACTTCATTATGAAGAACACTTGAAACTTTTTAAAAGAAATGGTATTTCTATAAAAAATATGTTTATTTTAAGGCGGTATTCTAGATAGTATTTAGCTAATTAAAAAAATTTTATTTATTCTATAAATTATGTAATTTTATATTTATAATTTATCAAAATACATATATATTGAGCTTCCACTTTTTTTTTGGTTCCAAATCTATAACCAAGTAAAAAGTACTCTATATGATAAGAGCTGAATATCAAGATGCTCAAAGCAATACAATACTAAACGAAAAAAATATATTTGATAAAATTTTAATCTAAATATTCACTCATATTAAGACGCATTCTTCAATTTTTGCTCTCAGAGCAAACACATTTAGTGAATGTCTTTTATTGGAGGACAATACTTTGATGCTGCTGAGCTGCCTCAAAAGGCTCTGCGATAACTCGTCTAACCGCATTACCTTTTAGCGTAACATGTTTCAATTAAGTTTCGCACATGTCGTAGAACCAATAGAACCAAAGTTCAAAGCTAAGTTTCGATTGCTGTCGCTACCAAAATATAATTAAAAACGCTGCACTTAACTGAGAGGGAAGTTATGTAAGGGCAAATACCCTGTAAGTTTTTTAAAAGAAAACTGAAGTATATAGTAAATAGAACTATCTATGTGATATATAAAGCAAACATTTAGTAAACTTTTACTTTCTTGTAGAAATTTCGTATTTTTCACTTTCAAAAATGCTCTGAAATTTGTAGGACTTATAAGAATATAATGATGATATATAATGCTTCTGTTAATTTTCAGTACAATCCACAAAGAGTTAAACTTAGAGTTTTTAGGCATTTGACTCTACAGTTTCTATCTAATATAGTATATGATATACATAAATTTTAATTTTCTGCTGTAGCAAAGTTAACCTTGCTGTTAATACACCCTGTTCCTCGCACATATTTATAGTTTACAACGCATAATAGTTGCGGCTTTTGCAATCAAAGACACTTTGCACTAGGCTCTAAAACAAATCCCCTACTCGCCCCAAGCCCACCCAACGTCTCTAGCAATCTATTTAGCTATAACCCGTTCCTTGTCATACTACTTATTCAGTGCATCTTTCAGCACATCACTTACACAAATCAAATAGACCAATAGACCTGCCCTCCCGTCTCTTCTCGTGTGTGGCAAAGCGCTTTTGCTTTTGCTGCTTGTTTTAATGAAATTCATTGCGTCGCAGTCGACGTCACTGCCGACTGCGCTGCCAACTGCGCTGCCTTTTACCAAATGAACATGAAAATGTTGCGTCAATGCAAAAGAAGGCAGCGAATCCTGAATATGGGTACCCAAAAACCCAGCAGCCCGAGGAACTCACTTTCATGCTTCATAAGTAAAATTCATTTGCCACGCCCCTCCCGCCTTTGGTCGTGCGCCCACAGGCTGCGTTGATTTTAATGAAATGTCATCAACTTTGAGGTGTTTATTGCGCTGACAAGAAGACAAGAGTCGGCGGGCATAGAAGAGAGGGTTAGGAAAGGCAGCGGGAGAGGGGAAGGGCGGAGGTGGGGTGCCAACCCTTTGAGACAACCCCAAAGCAACCAAGCAGTAAGTAAGAAAATTTAACTTGAGATTTGACGAATTTGAAATACACTTGCAGAAATGTTAAGAGATGTTTGTTTATATGGAGGTATTATAATGTATATACAACTATGTATATACAACACATATAGCTGAACTTTCGAGTTCTTGTTTCTATGTGTTCTATACCTATTTTAATTGGAAATCTTTTCTATATAGAGAAGTTAGTTAGATTAATATAACATATATATAAACGTATTATATATCTAGACATTTTTGTGGTAAATCATTAGCAAAACGAAATTTTGATTGTTTTTATCAATATATATAAGATATAGTGTTACGATCCAGATGATATAAATGAACAGTAATAGAATTTTGGTCTATGCGAAGCTTATTAATGATATCTAACTATATTATAATAAATTATTAAAAATAGTATGTAATTCTACAAATTTAGTATATGTATACGTATTTATATTAGCTTAACATTCAAATAGGGTTCAAGCATTTATAGAGTAAAAGTTAAATATTATTCGAAATGGAATATAGGTTTTTAAGATGTCAGTTTTAGAGATGTCAGACCATATACCGACACATTCGGTTCGATTGACTTTTTTTAGGATTGTTCGAATTTGCATTTAAAGATACGTCTTACAAAATGCATATCAAAAAGGGAATACTCCATGCGTAGGGTATTAAAATAATCTTTGAGTCTTTATGTCAACCCACGCAAGTAGACTGAGGGGTAGCTAGGTAGAGCGGGTTAGTGGAGGGGGGATCAGGTGTCTGCTCTGCGGGCTGGCAAAACATTTTCATGTATCATAAATTGTCTAACACTTAAAAAGTGATTACGTGTGCGACAGCCCCAGCCCCAGCCCGAATCGGTATATCAATTTATAGACTCTCTGTCTATGTAGGCTCTGGGGACTTTCGTTTGGGGCTGGGGTTAGTTAGTTGGCACTTTAGATAAACAAATTTTGTGCAAGTTGTTAACTTTAACGATGACTCATTAATTTTGTAGATTTAACACGCGTTGTCTTTTATTTATACTCCTCTGTTTATATCCTTTGCTGAAGCGTTTTGTTTGCCTAGCCCTAAATATCCAATCAGACTCGTGCCAGAGCCCAACTCGAGTACATATACACGTATAAGCATATATATATATATAGGATGCTGTCTATCCTAAATTTCACATTCAAATATCCTTTCTAAATCCCCAAAGAAGACAACAAAAGCTTCATTTATTGTTTTTTCCTGCGCTTACCAAAACTTTTGTAACGAGTTGTTGTTGATTCTGTTGTTATTGCTATTGTTGTTGCTTCTTGTGACACAAATTCACAATGCACTGCAGCAACAATTGTGAACTGAATTGTGAAATTAATGACAGCCATAGAAAAACCATTAGAAAAACCAACTAGGTTGCCCATTTCTTTCTATAGACATTTTTAGTCAGACCATAAAGATATTTTCAGTTCATATAATAGTGATTATCTAGCTGAGGCATGAGAGACTTCAAGAAGAGTGTAAATATTAGCATTCTCATTAGCATTAGTATTATCATTATTATTGTTTTAATTTGTCATTATCGTCGTCTTCATCAGTGTCATTATTATTGTCATTGGCATTGTCATTGGCATTATCATTGGCATTATCATTGGCATTATTATTGTCAATTATTGTCATTGTCATTGTCATTGTCATTGTCATTGTCATTGTCATTGTCATTGTCATTGTCATTGTCATTGTCATTGTCATTGTCATTGTCATTGTCATTGTCATTGTCATTGTCATTGCCATTGTCATTGTCATTGTCATTGTCATTGTCATTGTCATTGTCATTGTCATTGTCATTGTCATTGTCATTGTCATTGTCATTGTCATTGTCATTGTCATTGTCATTGTCATTGTCATTGTCATTGTCATTGTCATTGTCATTGTCATTGTCATTGTCATTGTCATTGTCATTGTCATTGTCATTGTCATTGTCATTGTCATTGTCATTGTCATTGTCATTGTCATTGTCATTGTCATTGTCATTGTCATTGTCATTGTCATTGTCATTGTCATTGTCATTGTCATTGTCATTGTCATTGTCATTGTCATTGTCATTGTCATTGTCATTGTCACTATCTTTATCATTAGTTAAGGTATTACTTTTTGTATAGCTTTAAAGCTATCCCATCTCATAACACTTCAAATCCCCTTCCCCATGGAATCCTCTTCAATTACACTTTTTAAAATAATAATTAAAAAAAAACTTGAAACAAATTAATGTAGCTCTCAGCTCAAGTGTGTCTTTTTACAACATTGCAACATTGTTTGCTTTGCGCCGCTATACTCGAACTCTCCTTTACAAGCACACACACACACACAGCCCCTACATTAAACCAGACCCCACTTTTCGTCCATGCGTTCCGTCGCTTTGTTTGCCAGCTTTTTGGTGTTGTTCGACAAATCGCTACAAAATGTAACTACTTAGCAGCGTCAACAATGCCACAACAACAGGGCTGAGGAGGCGTCGCAGGTCTCAGAGGGGGGTTTCGATTGTCTGGCGGGCGGTCGGGCGTTCGGTCAGCCTGGCAAATTAAGGAATTTTCAGTGCAAACACAAACACAAAGCGAAAAAGCTGCAAGTCACGCAACAATCATTTGCCCCAGAAGAGAATCAAAGGGTGGGGGAGAGGTGGCTTGAACACAGGCTGCACTGTGCAGCAGCTACCTATGGCCCAATAGCCCAATGGCCCCAACCCCAACGGGAGTTCCAACTCCAATTGACGTCGCGTCGCATCGCATGTCCATCAATGAAAATATATGTTGAACAACACTGCCCCTGGCCCCGCCCCTGCCCCCGCCTTCTTCCCCTATTTCGCGCCCGCTACTTTATTATTTCTTATTGAATAATTATGGCTCATTTGGGGGCGCGAGTTGGCGGTGGGCGTGGAAGCGATAACATCACAAATGGCCGCAAGCGTCAGGCAATGAATGGCCCAAGCGAGCGTCAATCGTCACCAGCCCAGCTGGGTCCATGGGCATAGGCGGCGGCGGGGGCGGAGGGGTCGTGTACGCTTCACGTGCTTATCTCGTTTCCGTTGCTTCATTTAAAAGTTAATGACTGCTTTCAGTGCCCAGCTGTGCTGGACGTGCCACCCAGGACATGACCAGACCCCGAGCCAGTTCACAAACTCATCATCCCCCCTTCCAACCAACTGCCCCCACCCACCAGTTTCACTCAACATTGACATTGGTTCGGGCCTTTGGCATGTCACCAGACAGCTAAATTGATTAGCTTTTTACAAAAATAAAACGCAGAGGAAAAAACGCTGAAAATACTCTAAAATCATTTTGAAAAAATCGTTGCATACATTTAGGGTGGCCCAGGCAGGAATTTTATTTTTCCGCGACTTTGCATTGAAAGTGGGCACGTTTCCAATGCCCTTTGTACGGACGGCTCCTTTATTTCTAGAATTCAATATGTTTTCAAACATTTTTGTATACTAAACACATTGGGAGTTGTTGTTTATTTATTTATATTTTCTATTTTAAAATGAAAATCAATTTTTTGTATCAAATTTTTTATATTTGATTTAAACAAGTTTTCTACTAGCTTTAGTGGCAATTTGATCTAGTTTTACGTCGAAAATTAGTTGAAAATATTTACATATATTTCAAAATTTAAGCACTGCATCAAGCTAGAGAACGGAGTAGGCTTTAAAATTCAGTTTTGATAAAGTTGTGAAAATTTGAGGAGCTTGGAAGCTTTACAAGTCAACACTAGAAATTTTCCAGCTGAGTGTTGCTGTATAGGATATCTCGTAAACAAGCACTGCCGACTTGTAAACTCTGAAAGTAGTTTATAAGTGCAGTAGTGTATAACATACACTTCTTGTATTATCAGAAATTGTTTCAGATGGGAAAATATACACTCGTTTTTTTTATTTTTATTAATTTTTGTTTGTTTTTTTTTTTACTATTTTTGTCTTTATTTGCAACTTTTATTTATGATCTAAAGCAAATTTGTAGGTTATAAGATTCATCGTATTATTACGTATTTAACTCCGTAGGGTTCGAAGCCTATTTCTGATGATTTGTGTGCCAACGCATTCCCACTGGTCTACGAAGACACACAAATTAAAGTTTCCCCGAAAGTTGAACAGAGACAATTTCTTATTTCATTATTTCTATAGTCGGCGTATATATATCACATCTATATCATAGCACAGCTCAACAGCTTAAGAGAAGCAAATTTAATATGTATTCTACTCTTCAGCTACTCGAAGGATCCGTCATTTAATCCTTCTGGTTACAGTCTTAGAGCTAGCTGATATTTCATATATCCATTCGACTCTTTGCAACTTCCACTCAACCTGCATTTCATAACTCTCTCCAGCTCTTTTTAGAGCATTTCAGTTGCGACTTCCTTTGCTTTCTCGTGTTGCCATTTCAAATTGAAAGTCACGCAACAATTGACTAGTTGTTGCCTTGAGTTCTTGCCACATTTCCTGTTTCTAACCAAAGGCCGCCCCTCTTTGCTATCTATCTCTGCTGCGGCCCTTGAAATGGAAAGTAACATTGTTGTGGTCAGGTCGGCCACTGCTTTTATTCCTGCGCTCACTCTCCTCTGGCAAATCGCATTAATGTCGCTTGTCTCGCCTGCTGTTGGCTATTAAAGGCAAATGTTATTGAATCATTAACACCTTGGTGGCCCCGCCCCAACTTGAGGACGCAAAGCAGAAGCAAAAGCAAAAAAAAAACGAAGAAAAAAATGATCCCATAAAGTTTATTAGAAGTCGGTTAATGGCAACGGATGTGCAAGTTTATTACAATTTGTAACGAGAGCTCTCAAAAGCTGTTGATTTACATACAAGCACACACACACACATACACACACACACACACGGAGAGATGCAGGGGCGCCCCGCTGGGAGGAGCAGACAGTGGAGCACTTATAAAATATGCAGCAGTCGCGTGTCTATTTTCAATAAATACTTGCCAAGCGACTACCTCAGCCAGTGCTCATTAAGTGGAACGAACGCTTAATGCAACAATATAGTCAGAACGACTGTGAGATACCCTGTAAGCATACAGGAGGATCTCCATCTGAGTCTGTGCACACTTAAAGTGCATCGCAAAGAGATTTCTTATATAGATACAAAAATCAAGAGGAAACTGAGAAGAACTGCAGCTGCTCGACTAAGAAATACCCTCTAAAATTAGTCAATTAGGAAAGTGCTGTAAGTAAAAAGACAATAGCTGAGAGAAAGCTGTGTTTCCAAAAATAAACAGCATAATAAGACTAATTGCGATGGCGTCCACTTGACTAAGAAATACCCTCTAAACAGAATCAATAAAGTGCTGTAAATTACTGCAAGTAGGTAAAAGGAATGAAAAAAGTAGAGGAAAGCAGTATAATATAAGACTTATTGGAATTGCAGCTGCTCGACTATGACATACCCTCTAATAAGTCACAATCAATGCAAATGAAATGAAAAGCTGTAAAACATATAATGCGAAAATATACTATATATTACTAGTGATAAACTACTGTATTTTGTATTTAATCAAGCTAATGAACTACTAGATACCTTACATTTTTCTCAACAAAATAAAAAATTAAATAACTTATGATTTTTTCAGGTGGGTTCATTTCAGTTATATTTTGACAAGTTACTGATACGTCGTGCATACCTGTTATCATCAAATTAAAAGGGTATGTCATGTGAAAGGAACTAACAGCTCTTCTTCAACTGATAGTTCAACCGCTTGACTAAACAAATCAATGCAACATTGCTTCAAATGGATATTTAAGGAATCCCCAAAACGTTTATTAAAATCAAATATCAAAAAAATTATTGGATGTGAGCTATATAGTCTGTATGTGGAGTTATAAATTATATAATATGACATATAAATATCATTGACAAGAATTTGAGAAAGAGAAATTAGCAGAAATTCTGGAATGAAGAGTTTTCCACATCATGTTGAAAATCAATTAAAATTCCAGATTAGTTTAGATTATTCATCGACAAGTTTATTTTAGACAGAGATCTATATAGAGAAGTATACTAAGAATACTAAAATTCTTAAAAAATACTAAAAATCATAAAAAGAAAACATTTTGTAAAATGAAAAATTTAAACATTGGGAATAAAGAGGAAAAAACCAATTGGTAAAGTTCATAAATTATAGATCCATAATACAGACTAATACCAACTTAAGAAAAACAAGATGCATGACTAAGCCTTCCATTCTGGCCAACAAAAAAAAAATAGAAACCCCGGACGGATTAGTTGAACCTAAACTGAAAAATGAAGGCAAGGTTTTGCAAACCTTTTCGCCACGAATCTCAGCCAAGTGGAATGTGTTGACGTCATGGCAATGGAAAATGGAGAACGGAAAAGGGAATAGGGAAAAGGCGGGCGGAACTTGGCAGGGTATCTCTCACTGGGCATGGTTATGTATTTTGATGAGCCATCACGCGGCCAGCGCGTCGCGACTTCCTCAAGGAGCTGGCAACGTTTTTAATGCGGCCAACAATTTTTAAGTAGCGCAAAACTGACGCAAGACGCCGAAAGAGGTGAGCAGCAGAGAGAACGAGGCAGTGGCAGTGGCAGAGGAGGTAGAAATTCGGTATCAAGCGGCGCCACACGCTGGGGCAGGCAGAAAAGTGAGGGAACGGCAGCCCGTTTTTGCAGGACTTGGGTCGACGACGCCGACGCACGCTTAAGCATAAGTACTTCCGACTTTAAAAGGATGTCACATCCGGTTTTGGCTGTCGAGCGTGAAGCGTAGTCCGGCGACGCGATAAGAGCCCCCACACAACGGCAACGGCAACGCCAACGGCAACACGAAACTTGTGGCGACTGCCGCAAACTGTGGCAAGGTGCAAGTCGAGTTGAAGGGCCTGAAAGGCGCTTCCAAACTTCTTCTTCTTCTTTTTCTTCTATATATATATATATATATATATATATATATATATATATATATATATATATATATATATATATATATATATATATATATACATTCATATACATTACATACACACGGGTTGCCTAAAGATTTTTGTGAACGAAAATGACCGATTCCTATATAAATTCTATCCGAAATTTTAATGACTGAAGCTCGAGTAAAAAAACTCGGATTTTTTTAGCTCGTACGAATCCCTTCAAGTAAGTTTGCTTAAAACAAGTTACCGATTCCGAAAAAAATGCAATCTTAACTTTCAATAACTAAAACCATGCTTTCAAACGATATATCTTGTTTGTCTAGTACAGATCTCTATTATCGATTGGCAATTGAAATATCAAGCTTTTTTTTGACAATTTTTGATCAAAATTGATAAGAAGTAACTCAAATTTTTTTTTGGAAAAACAGACCCGACTTAAGAACCATCCATTTGTTCTACTTCAAACGAATGAAGTCCGTTCCTCAAAACCCACATCTTTTTAAGCTCGCACGGTCGCTTCTTTTAACTTATTAAAGGGTTCCCAAGCGATATTATTCAATAAAATGATCGATTCCAAAAAAAGTATTTCTGAACTTTCAATGACTAAGGCTTGAGAAAACAAAGTCCAATTTCCAAATGATATATCTTTTTTGTCTCGTACGGATTCCTTTTATCGAGTCTTTATTTAAGTATAGAGTTCTATTATTTGAGCATTTTGGACAAAAATGCCAAGGGGCTACTTAACATTTTTTGTAAAAAATGGGATCAACTTAAAAAACGGCCATTTCTTAAGCTTCAAATAACTATTGATAAAAATCTAACAAAATAGCCGAGGACTGCTATTGAGTTTTATTTTGAGCGAAAAAAATAAAAATCATTTTAAATCATTGTTTTTAATTTTTTATTTATTTTTTTTTTTTTATCAAAAATAATAATTATGTTTTAAGTTATATTAATTACTCAAAAATAATGATTATCATTGAAGAATAGCGTAAAAAATCATAAATTTATTAATCATAACCGAAATGGTGAGATTGAACAAAATGATATATATTGGTGGTTATTTTTTTTCCTAGGTCCATTGCAAGTGTCTGCTTTTTTTGATTAAAAAAAATAAAAATAATCATTATTTACGGTCCCTGTCCATAAGTATCGAGCAGACGTACAGACAGATAGACTGAGAGACAGACGGACATGGAATACAACACATTTACTCCCATTACTTTGGGAAAGAGTCGAAGAATGATTTGAACCACTCAGCTGTCGAGTGTCTGGTCACACTGACGTTAACAATGTGACCAGTGTTGACAAATGTCAACTTGTCGGCTGACAGCTGGTAAATCAAAAAAAAAAAAGAAGTCGCAACTAATGATGATGTTGAGAGCGGGAATACTGCTGTGAGTATGGGAATACGGAATATAGAATACGGTATACGAAATATGGAATATGGAATACGGTATACAGAATACGGATTGGGGCATTCGGGACTTGGGGACGGGAGACAATGGCTGACAGGGCAGACAATGCCTGATGCTGACATTTATGTAGACATAACAACTGCAAAATTGTTCTAAGCGGCGACAACGACAATAGAAAGAGCCCTCCGGCGACGCCCCCGCCACCCGCTCCGGTATTCCTAACCCAAACACCCACCGAACGGGGCTTAGGCCATAAAAGCTGGCAGCACGAGAAGCGACCAAGATTGATGAAAAAGCGCCGGCAAAAACAATAAAATGTATCTGAGGCATAACATGCTCCAAAAAAAAAGGAGCTCTGCAACAGTATCTGCAACTGTATCTATAGCTGTATCTGTAGCTGTATCTGTAGCTGTATTTGTAGCTGTATCTGCAGCCTGCATTTGTGACAATAAGCGCAAAAGAAACTGCACGAAAAAAAACTGCGATTGCAATGGAGATAAAAAAAGATGTGGAAAAGAAGAGCAAAACAAAAAATACGCGTAGAAGAGTAAATGACTTGGAGATACCCTGTAACTGAGCTAAGGCAGAGACAAGAGTGGGGCTAGGAAGTTCTAGAACTAATTATACATATCCGAATATATATGAAAGTTCATATTATACAATAGTTAAATATCTAAGTAACTTGTTTCACAATCGATATTTATCGATCAACTGTTATCGAAGCACTGCAAATGATATATGAGCATAGAGAAAGTTTTCAAAAGACAAATTTATGGCTAGATCTGTAGATCTAGATTGTATCTGCTGCCTATTCCTGCCTGCCCCATTCAACTCTTTTCGTTCTTCAAACAGGGTATATAAAAACAGCCTGCAACAGAGCATTGCGAATGAAGGCAGTGGAAATCGTCAGCCGGAATGAGCATGGGCGTTGTCCTGATGCGCTGATGGGCTGATAGGGAGCTGAGTGGATGCTGAGAGGATGCTGCGAGGATGCTGCTGAGATGGCTCCTGATTGTAGCTTAAACAATACATTTGACAAAAGTGGAGTCAACTGCAACTGCAGCAGTCACACATTGCACAAAGGCGGCATGTGGAGAGTGCGCACGAGCAGGACGCCGGACGTGGCGAAAGGGACAGAGAATGGGGCAATGTCGCCGCATAATATGTGTTAAGCCAAAAGGATTTGTTATTCGAAACCGAGCGAAAAGATAAATAAACAAAAGCTGCTTCTTGACTCCTGCTGCCGCGCGGACCCTTGGAGTGGGCGTGTGGCATGTCCGGCTGCGGTCCCAAGGATGCGGCAGCCACAGCAGCAACAAAAAAAAGAAAATAGGAAACCAGAAAATTTTTAATAAGTGCCACAATGCAGAAGGACAAAAAAAGAAGAAGCAGCCAGCCGGGCGAAGCGCAGGCACAGTCCTTGCAATAATGAATGCTTGGACACACACACACACATACACATGCACACACATGTACGTGTGCTGGGCATTAGATGGCAGCCAGAGGCCAAACCCCAATCGTGAAGAACATTACGTCAGCCAAACGTTTGACTGACATGAAATGCGAGCACAAATTCAAATTGTTCTAAGGGCTGTGCGAACAATTAAGCAAAGCGAAAACTGTGAATAGATCACTATTCAAATATATGAATAAATCACTGGTTTAATCACGGCTCTAGATGATGGAAAAACTTAGTAACTGCAAGGATTTTTGGCACCTAAAGAGCTATAGATGCCTTGGAGTTGATGTAGTTCAGCTGCCAGTAAAATGTTTACGAATGAGGAAGAAGAGAAAAACTGAAGCTTGCGATGCATCAAACTGAAATATTGCTTATGAATGAGCGTCTATTATTTATAACATCTAACATAGACAGCAAAAGAAACGTTTAAGAATACGAACACAAAGAGGAATACGTAAAGTTAGCCCAATGCATGAGCGAATATAGACTGAGTATTTAGTTTATGGCAAAGTAATTTACTATAATTTAATTTTTCAAAAATGCCATTAAAATGTTTACGAATGAAAGAGATGAAAGAAAGTGAAGCTTAAGATGCATCAAGCTGAAATATGCATGAGCGTCTATTCTTTATGACATTTAACATGAACAGCAAATGTCACGTTTAAGAATGAGAAAACAAAGAGGAATTTGTAAAGTTAGCCTGATGCATGGGCGAATATAGACTGAGTATTTAGTTTATGACAAAATAATTTAATATTAAAATTTTCAAATTTCAAATTTGGAATGGAACTGCCAGTAAAATGTTTACGAATGAGGGAGAGGAAAGAAACTGAATTTGATGATGAGTTTAACTGAAAATTGCTAATGCAAGCATGTATATGCTTTATGTCATCTAACAAACAGCAAATGAAACGTTTTTGAATAAGAACACAAAGAAGAATATGTAAACTTAGTTAAATGCATCTAAAGACTAAGTACTTATTTTATAGAAAAATAAATTTAAAATGAAAAATCAAAAAACCGATAAAAAGTACCTAAGTATTGAATAATATATATCGATAAGCTGCCTTGCTCATCTAAGACGTAGCTTTAATAAAAAGAAATTTAAGCTTAAACACATTTTAATCAGTGAAAAGCTTTGCTTTCCTTAAAATTTTCCACTATTTACCCACAAAAGTGCAGTCAGTGAAATGTTTACGAATGAGACACAAAGAGGAATATACAAATTGAATAGACAGCAATTGCTCAAGCAGACATTAGGCCAGCTGTCCGTAAAATAACAAAAAAAAAGTGAATTTAGAGCCTGTGCCTCATGTGTCCACAAACAGTATTAGAAACCGCAATAAAAATGAAAAGAAAATATATTTTTATTTAAATAAAGGTAAGAAAACAAAAAACCGGTCAGCGACAAATGCAAAATTCAAATAACAACAAGGAACGAGCGAATTTGCAGAGCTGCTGCAGCAAATGGCGAATGGCGAACGGAATTGCAAAATGAAAACAATTTGTGCACAATTTTAATAACTCACATTCACATTCACATTCACATTCACATTCACAATCTCATTCACATTCACTTTCTCATATTGTGGCCACGCTTCGAACGGCACTTAAAATTAAAATAAAAAGCAAGAGGCAAACAAAATAGGAACAGCAAAGGCATTGCCTTTTGAGAATGCCATAGAAAGGTAGCTAAGAGTGTGAAAGAGAATAAAAGAGGAAAAGAGACAACATGTAAGGCGATTGCAAAGTGCAATTGAAGTGGGCGAAAATGCGACACGTGAAAACAACTCTCGAGTTTTATCGATAAAGTTGTCTTGTTCAAGCTTTCTTCAATATTTGCATAGTTTTTATCCAATAACCGTCATATAACCATTTTATACCCTGTAAACTATGAAAGTGCTGTCATCTGTCATACATACATACATACATATAAGATTTTTTTTATTTTTATTTTTTATTTTATTTTATGAGATAGAGAGAGATATAGCTATATATTTTATGTATATGAGAGAACTTGAGACTATTTTGGTTGAAATTTGGTACAGTTGATCCCTTGATAATAAAGTATCTATATCTATAGCATACTTATCTATATCTGTGTCAAAGAGTTTTGTAAAAAAACTAGAAAAACAATATAAATTTCAATTGTTGTACGAATATGTGAATATCTACAACATTTTTCAATATAGATATGGAAAGAAAAAGATACTATAAACACATAAATATACTTTATTATCTAAGGATCTATATATGTATACATACATATCTGTTTTTTTCCTATTGTTTTAATACATAAATTCCATATCAGAGTTTCTGATATTGGATTGAACTGATCTATAAGAACTCAGCTTCTAGTGCAGCTTTTCGAATGAAATTTGCTACAGATGTTTCTATAAAAATTAAAATAAAATTTCTTATATTTTCTGCATACTAAAGCTATTAATAAGCTATAGGGATGCATAAGTTTTGTAATATTCCTGCAAATTTAAGAGATATTGAAATAGTTTTCTCCGATTTGCCTCGTCCCAAATACATAAATACATAAAGAAGTAGTCAACATTAACGTATTTTTGGGTCTTAGTGTTCTATAACGCTGAAATTTTTCCTACTAAAACAACGGAGATATCCTATGTGAGCTATAGGATATAGTTTTACGCTCCGGAGGATTTCGAGACATAGAAATCTCAACACTACAGTTTTAAAACTCTAAGAAGTGATTGTGTTGATCAGACAGACAGACAGGTAGACAGACGAACATGGCAATATCAACTCAGCTCAAGAATATACATATATACTTTACGTAGTCGTTGATGCCTATATTAGACATATACAGGGTATTCGAGCTGCGGCTAGTTATTGCCAAAATTGTGCTCTCGCTTATTTTGTTCAACGTGTTCGATATTAATGAAAACAATTAATATATTTTAAAAATTAATAACATATGAAACGCCCTGTAATAATATTGTGATTAATGCATGACACAACCGACACACGCACACACGCATACACACGCACACAGACATATATGTGCATACCCTCTGCTATATGCTGATTGCATTCATTTCCCGAGGTTCGCTTGGTAATTTTGTAAATTTAATTGGACACGAGAGCCGCAGCAGCGAGGAGTCGATCTGTTATTGACCAACAAGTTAACTTTTTGTGGTCAATCACTGTGTGCGCGAGAGGGGCAAGGGGGGCTGTGTGGGCGTAGCCAGCAAAGTGGCAACAATATTCTCATTAATTGTGCGGCTCTAATGATGCGCGCTCGCAATTCGCTTTAAATTTAATTAATGTGCAATTTTCGCTTTTAGCTCACACTGCCCAGTTACCGGCTCTAGCTCACCTGGTCGCCCCTTCCATTCCGGCCACTAGAACACCATCTGCTGCTCCTGTTCCTCAGCCGCCTCCCCGCCTCCTCCCTCCTCAGCTCGTGTTGGGTTTGTTGTTTTCCAAATTGATGAATTACGTTTAATTAGCTGCGCGTAATTGTACCACACGTTGACGTAGCTCCCGTTTTGGTCAGCCACTATGCCACGCCCTGCCCCTGCCCCCTGCCCCTGCCCCATCCCCCCCTCAGCTGCTGCCATCGGAAAAGGTCCTCTGGCTGTGGTCGAGCCGATAAGCAACGCCAGGATTTGTCCATTTATGTCTGCATTATGTTCAGCTGCAGGTGTTTATAATTTGCACCCCTCGCTCTCTCTCTCTCTCGCTCTCCCTCTCTCTCTCTCTCTCTCTCTCGCTGTCAGTCTGCCTGTATTGCTGTCTCTTTCTGTGGTGATGGATCATCTGGATAATGAGTATTGGCAATTATCTGAATGAGCACTCGGACTTGAACAGTAATTCAACTCCCTTTTTGGCTGTTGTCCGGTTCGGTTTCAAAGGCAGCGTTTAGGTTCCTCAATGTATATACCCTGTAAAATATTGAGAGTGGAGTATGATGAGTGCTAATTAGATTAAATACACCTTAAATATTAATTTAAGCTATTATTAGTAGAAAGTTAAGCTATCTATATTTATATATCTAGGCTAAACGTGCCTCGCTATACCCTTTAAGTTGCTCAGAGCAGAGCATTATGTACGTTAGCCCAATTTGTAATATATCTTTTAATACATTTGCATATTAAACCTTCACTTATAAAGCCTTTTCATTCGTGTTAAGGCTAAGGAACTCGTTTATATACCCTGTAAATTGTATGATATGCAAAACGATAAATATTTTATAAGTTTTCAGTTGTTTGTCTTTATGCATCAAAATTTAAGTAGATTCACGCAAATACAACAAGCAAAGCAGTCTGTAATATACCCTGTAATTTTTTTTTATAGTTAAAGTGGTTTTTTGTTAATTGTGAACAGAAGTTGAGACTTTTTGTGCATAGAAGCTAATATATGTGTCTTAATACCCTGTAAAATTTATGCATTATAGACAAAGACTGACGTCTGACAGTCGTGTGATGTAAAATAAGGTATAAACATTTAAGTTGAAGCTGTTTCAGCAATTCTTGTTAAGATACCCTATAAAATGGCTTGCATGGGGTATAACAAATTTAGGGTATTCCTCTTTAAAATATACTTCAGTAAAGTTGTTTTGTTAATAGAACAATAATAAATTTTGAATATTCAATCAGCATTACATATTTTCCTATATTTAAGAGACACCTTTGATACCCTGTAAATGAGTAAAGAGTTCAATATAACAGAATAGCTAACAAATACACTTGAGCAAAGTAGCAAAAAGATGAGTGGAGTTAAAGTTATGCCATAATTAGCTGACAATAAGCTTACATACCCTGTAATTACAGTTTGTACACTGTAAGCATTCACTTAAATAGGATTTAATAGGCATAAGCTGATATTTGCACTTCTGTAAGGCAAACTTAAACACTTGAGTCCTACTGCTGACTCGACGCCACGTTTCAGGGGGTTGGCAAATGGGAGGCGGAGGGTGTGGCTGCGGGGCGGTGCGGTCGGTACATTTCGGGAGTGTTTCGCAGCGAATGAAACATTCATTTGAAATCATTTAATAAATTCGCACTAAATTTCAATTCCATTTTCATTAAATGCCACATAAATTATACGCATCGAGGGCCACTGAGGTGTAGCCGCTCGCTGCCTGCGTTGCACAGCGGGGGTGCAGCCCATTTGTATGTGTGTGTGTGTGTGTGTGTGTGTGTGTGTGTGTGTGTGTGTGTGGAGGGTGGGGCTTAGAAGCACGTCTGTTGGTTGAACCAAATCGCGTGTTACCATATTTCGTATTCATTTTAAATGGTTGCGCGCCATTTGCGCATAAAATGCTTTTAATTTTTCGTACATTTGTCGTTGCAGGCCAGTCGCTCTGTCTCCCTCGCACTCTCTCTCTCTCTCGCTGTCTCTGTCTCAGTGCTCTGCCCTGCTCGGCCGCGACTCTGTCACTGGGGCACATTCTCAATTCGACCTCAATAAAATTTAAACAGTGCCCAAAGGCAGAAATGAGAGACAGAATAAGAGATAGAGAGAGAGAGAGAAAGAGAGAGAGAGAGACAGTGGTAGGGTGTTAGGGAGCGACAAGGGAGAATGTAGTCAGAGACAAGGCTATGCAGATAACCAAATGAGTAGCACGAGTTGAAAAAGCTGCAGATGCAAAATATTATGGCCCTTCAGTGTCCACAGATACCCTGCAAATAGTCGATAAGCGAGTATGTTAATTGAGTAGCACAATTATGTAACTTACGATAGATAGAAAAAGAGAGATTTTAGAGAACTTTCATAAGACTTCCCCAATTTGTAGAGAGAAGCTATATATTAACTCTGAAGCCCGAACTAACAGGCAGTAAAACGTTTACGCATGCCCCATAAAGTAGAAAACCAAGAATTATTGATGGCGGCTTTTGGAGGCAGCAACCATAAACAAAAAGCCATAAAGATATATGAAAAAGATTATAGAAAACTTTCATATAACTCCTATAGCTCTGTAATAATAATGATGTTTATTTCAAAAGCCAGTGAAACGTTTACGAATGCCACATAAAGTGGAAAATTGAATTAAGCGCTTTACGCAGTTGCAATGGCATTAAAGTTACTCTAAGGCAAGTAGCATATGAAACGTTTACGAATATAGCACAAGGCACAAACAACAAATATAAAATGATTTCTGCATGGGGATGGTCTGAAATGTTTTCGATTGAACAATTAGAATATATATATATATAAATATATATATATTATATACATGCATATTTATATAAACTAACGTAAACTAACTTTGCTTAAATTTCCCTATCGACTTTTCTTTACGTAAAGGTGTAAAATTGTTACATAATATGGGATATTAAATCTATGTTATACAATTGGTTTATATATATATGATTTGAAGAATATACTCTTATGCACATGTAAAAAAAAAATATTTAATACATATGTATATAT
Source organism: Drosophila gaucha (assembly GCA_035045545.1). NCBI lineage: Eukaryota > Metazoa > Arthropoda > Insecta > Diptera > Drosophilidae > Drosophila > Drosophila gaucha. The sequence continues at coordinate 315,128 of JAWNOY010000366.1, read as the reverse complement.
ATGTATAAATTTATATATAACTTACTTTTTTATTATATACATATGTATTAAATACTTTTTTTTTATATGTACATAAGAGTATGTTCTGCAAATCAGTTTTCTTTTAAAGCACAACTCTTATATGGTTTTAAATATTATATTTATGTATATATCTATATAAATTGTCTGTATATATATTAAATATTATAAGTCTTTTTATCATATCTGCAACTCTACTCGTAAGAGTATTCAGACTTCTAACTGCCTATAAAAAAGAATCAGTATTATTGCTGCTGTACTGTAACGGTATTTATATAGAATACTCCTCTTTCCTTTCTCCTTTCCCTTTGCCTGCCCAAAAAAAAGTTCATTTCCTTTTTGGCGTGTTATCATCGGCACTTCCGATGTGGCCGCTGGAGGACGACATTGAATATGGACTCTGTGTTTGTGTGCGTGTGAGTGTGAGTGTCTGTGTATGTGTGCGTCTGTCTGAGCTGGCAAATAAGTCAACTTAAAGTCAGAAATGAAATTAATCGAAATGAAATAAAAACAAATTGAAGGCAAACTCTTTAATCAGAAGTTTAGCTGGAAGGGTTGACCTTGCCGTAGGGTTTCTTTGAGCCAGTTTAAGCCAAAAAGCTTGCCAATACTTGGCTCTATTCAAGCACGCCCGAATGCAAATACAATTTTCTATGTGGTAGCCAATCGACTAGAAAACCTTGCTCAATAGGAGGAGAGGGGGAGACGTGGGTAAACTTTTCACTTAATCGCTTTTGCGCTGCGTTTTCAAAGAAAACAAACACAGCTAATTTGAGTTTATCTCCTTGCCAAAAAGTTTTTCCTGCCTGCTTTGCCAAAAAGTGCGCAAAGTGCAAAAGCTGAAAGAATTTTTTTCCACGGCTAAGCTGGGGCTGGTCAGTGGGCGGCGGAAGGGGGCGGCTGTATAGGTGGATGTGGAGGGCAAACGTTGATCATGTATTCAGCATTCAACTAGTGTTTTCACTCTCCATTCGAGTATTATCAAGTGTCATGCATAAATTACGAGCTGAAACAAAATGCAAATGAAAATGTGTAGGGCTTTGCCTTTACCATTTTTTTCTCGTTCCTTTTTTTTTTGGCTGGATATACAGACCAGGGTCTAGCAGGTCAACATGTTTGCTTAGACTTTCAGTGTGTGTGTGTGTGTGTGTGTGTGTTTGGGTGTGTGTAATATGGTATACTTAAGCGCAAAAGCTTATAAGATACTTATATTCAGACGAAATTGATCCAAAAGACAGCTTAACTGAAATAAACTGAGCTAGCGCCATCTGTTGGTCAGCAGACGCAAGTGGAGTGAGTGAAGACTGGGGATGACTCGGTAGAGGGAGAAAAATTAGTAAAAATATAAAGTATATTTATATTTCGCTGATTATTTTTATTAGAGTTCAAATTGGTTTTAAATGAAAATATTTAATATTTATGGAAAATGTTTTTATCATTTTTATTAAGGATTTACATTAGTTGAATAAATTAAATTAAATATAAGCATATTTCGAAATTCAATTAAAAATACATGGATGTAGTCACTCAGTCAAGTAATTAGTTAGTCAGTCATTCATTCAGTCAGTCAGTCAGTGAGTTAATCATTTAGTCAGTCAGCCAGTCAGTCAATTAGTCAGTCAGTAAGTCAATCATTCTGTCAGTCAGTCCATCAGTCATTCATTCAGTCAGTCAGTTCGTTAGTCAATCATTTATATAGTCAATCCTTCAAACACTTATTCAGCCAGTCAGTCCCTCAGTCGGTTTATCATTTAGTGTCTCAGTCAGGCAATCATTCTGTCAGTTAGTCAGTCAATCATGCATTCAATAAGTGAGTCAATCATTCCTTCAGTTAGGCAGCCAGTCAGTAGATCATTCAGTTAATTATTCAATCACTTAGTCAGTCAATCAATCATTCAATCAGTCAATCAATTATTCAGGCAGTCAGTTAATCAGCCAATCCTTCTATGAGTCAGGCAGTTAATAAGTCAATCAGTCAGTTAGTCCCTTAGTCAGTCAATCATTCAGTCACTTAGCCAGTCAATCATTCAGTCAGCCAGCCAATCCTTCAATAAGTCCATCAGTCAGGCAGTCAATCATTCAATCACAATTCAAGCAGCAAGCAGTCAATCAATCAATCAGTCAGTCTGTCAGTCAATCATTAAGTCAGTCAATCAGCCAGTCAGTCAATCAGTCAATCAGTCAATCAGTGCGTCAGTCAGTCAGTAAGTCAATCATTCTGTCAGTCAGTCTATCAGTCACTCATTCAGTCAGTCAGTCCAATAGTCAATCATTCAGTCTGTCACTTCATCAATTAATCATTTAGTTACTCAATCATTCAGTCAGTCAATCCTTCAATCAGTCAGGCAGTCAATCACTCAACCAGTCAATCATTCAGTCACTTAGTCAGTGAATCATTCAGTCAGTCAGGCATTCAATTAATCATTCAGTCAGTCTGTCAGGCATTTAATTATTCATTCATTCAGTCAGTCATTCACAAAACGTTTTTTTAAGACTTTTTGACTATCTTCAAGAGATATATAATGCATTATTCTCTTTAAAATATTTGTAGGGATTTGAAACAGTGACTTTTTTAACAGCTTTTCTGAATCAGCTTTTGTGCAACACTTTCAAGCCGCATTTTTAACAAATGCTTGGCAGCGGCAGCTGTTGCTGACCTTTGGCGCTTTGCCGCATTTCCGCACCTATGCAGCATGCACAACAATAAATACAGCCACACACTAACACATACACACACACAAACACACACAAAGCGCTTACGCTGTGCTTTGCTCTTGCCTTTCCTCTTGTCATGGCAAATGTTTTGTGAATTTTGTAGCCGCGTTTTTGAAATGCATTTGCGACATTTGACAGCTCCGACTGTCCATTTATTTGCATGTGTGTGTGTGTGTGTGTGCATTCCACTGTTGCATGTTGATTTTTGGCGAAGCTGCTGCAATTCATTCACGTGGCGCCCCATCAAAACTTCTCCTCGGCTGCTGCAGCACAGTCGTAAATAAATTTGCATTTTTGTCAATTTTGATGGCGACTACACACACACACACACACACACACAAAGTATGCAAAGTTTATTCATTTACATATGTGCGTGTGTGTTTATATGTATATACATATACATATGTATGTTTGTATAATCGGAACATTGGCGCTGCGACAGTAAATCTGTCAGGGATCTAATGCAAATTTCGTATGCAACCATGTGGAGGGAGGGGATTAGTCCTCGAGAAAACAAATGAAAACCAAGAATTATTGATGGGGGCTTTCGGAGGCAGCAACCAAAAACAGAAAGCCAAATATGAATTCTATTTGCAATTGCTTAAATTGTCTGTATATAAGAGGGAGAAGAGAGAAAAGTCAAGTGAATAAGATGGAAAATATCTTAAATATGATCAGAATTATGAAAAAAAAAATGAAAATTAGTGTTAAATATAAAGAATACAAATAGAAGAGAAAGAGAGAGAGAAGGAAGGACAGATAGAAATGAAATGAATAGAAAACAAAAGGAAATCAGAAGAAGAGATTTAATAGAACGTAGAGAGAGATATAGGGCAAGAGAGACATATGAAGAGCAAAAGAAAGATGGGAAGAGTGTAAGAGAGTATTAAAAACAGTTGGAGAGAAAATTTAAAAGTGAGGCATAGAGGAAGGTGAAGTGGGAGAAACAGGGGAGATACAGATAGAGAAAAAGCGAGAGCGAAAGAGAAACAGAAAAGAGAGAGAGTGAGAGAGAGAAGATAGAAGATAGAAGAGATAAAAGAGAAGATAGAAGATGGAAGATGGAAGATGGAAGATGGAAGATAGAAGATAGAAGATAGAAGATAGAAGATAGAAGATAGAAGATAGAAGATAGAAGATAGAAGATAGAAGATAGAAGATAGAAGATAGAAGATAGAAGATAGAAGATAGAAGATAGAAGATAGAAGATAGAAGATAGAAGATAGAAGATAGAAGATAGAAGATAGAAGATAGAAGATAGAAGATAGAAGATAGAAGATAGAAGATAGAAGATAGAAGATAGAAGATAGAAGATAGAAGATAGAAGATAGAAGATAGAAGATAGAAGATAGAAGATAGAAGATAGAAGATAGAAGATAGAAGATAGAAGATAGAAGAGATAAAAGAGAAGATAGAAGATAGAAGATAGAAGATAGAAGATAGAAGATAGAAGATAGAAGATAGAAGAGAGAAGAGAGGAAAGAGAAGAGAGAAGATAGAAGGGAGAAGAGAGAAGAGAGGAGAGAGGAGAGAGAGATGTAGTTAAAGAAGGAGACAGAAAGAAAACCAAACGGCCGTAGTCAAAAAGCATAAGGTCGTGGGTTGAAAGAGAAATAAATGGATATACAAGAAAGAATGAGAAACAAAATGGGAGATAGGAGACAGAGAAAGACAAAAAAATACAGAGACAGAGAGAGTGAGAGAGTGAGAGAAGACAAAGCACGAGAAAAACGAAAGAGAGAGAGAGAATCAAATATAGAAGATAAAGTAAAAAGAGAGAGTAGAAAGATAGGAAGAGAAAAGAGTTAGAGAGAAAGTCTTGAAGTGATTTTCTCTTAAATAATAAAGCAGAAATCAGAAGAGAAAGAGTTAAAGCAGGCAAAATAGACAGAGACAGAAGAGAAAAACTATTGGGGGAAAGAAAGAGATATTTGTGCCTAAGCACATGATCTCTTCATCAGGGCACAATTGTTCACAACGCCGGCGTTGCCACATCGTCGTGTTAACTGCGTCTGTACTGTAGGTACACCATGTACCTTTCATTTAACGCAATTTCCTCAACAGCTCTCCCTCCTCTTCCTGCCCTCTCTCTCGCTCTCCCTCTCCCTCTCGCTCTGTGTTGGAATGTCATCAATGCGGCTATCGCCAGCTGCGCCTCTGTCGAAATGTGCGAAAGGCTGTGGAATCAACTGAAAGGGGAAGTTGAGGAAGGCTTGGCGCATTCGGAGAGCGAGGGCTGGGGCAGGAGTAGTGGGAGGGGGAGAGCAAGGGCTAGGTGTACTCTGCAGTTGTTGTTGTTGTTGCAATAGTCGCATAGCTGCTGACTGCGTTGTTGGTCATCATTTTCGTTGACATTTTTGTGGCTGTGAATGTTGCATTGTTATTGTTGCTGTTTGTTGTTGTTGTTAGTGTTGCTGCTGTTAGCCCTAAACACTATTATCGCTGCGGCTTGCATGAGTATGAGTGTGTGTGTGTGCTGTGTGTGTTCATGTGGTCATCTTTCTCTTTATTGTTGCTACCAAAAATTAATTTGCATAATGACACAGGCACACAAACGCTCAAATAAACGCAATATAAACACACACAAATAAATAGACACACACACACACACGCATTCAGCATTTGCAAAACATTTGACAAGCCGCGGGGGAGAGCATTGTTGGCATATTTGAGCGACTGGCAACAAACAGCTTAACAACAACAAATTTCAGCAACAACAATCAAGCAGCAATTGCATTTATACAAAAATTTACTTCAAAAAATATATAAAAAAAATGTTTCAAATGAAAAGTTAAATTAATCATTAATATTAGCTTTGATTTTAATCAAAGCCAAAAGATCATTTATATATGAAATACATAAGATATTTAAGCTCTTCAATTGTCAACAAGATTTCAGTTATTCTTATATGTAATATTGATTAGATCAAATTCTTTAAGCCTAAATATTAAAGATCTTGTTGAGAGAACATAATATGAAATAATTTCTTCTTTACTCTTCTCTTTTACTCTATTGCCAACTGTTATCTTCTCTTCACGAGAAGGCGAAGTAGAAGAAGAAAGCTTTTCTCTTCTCTTTTCTACCCCATTTGCTCAGAAAAAGAAAGTAAAGTAATAAGTGAAGAAAAGAAAAGTGAATATGGAGTAAAAAAGAAGGAGAGAGAAAAACAAAAGATAGCTAAAATATAAAAGAGACGAGAAAATCAGAAAAGAAAAGGCTGAGAAGCGAAAAGCAGAAAAAGAAGCTTCTCTCTTCACTTTTCTACTCCATTTTCTCTTCCCTTAACCATGCTGAAGAAACCATGCTGAAGAGCTGAAGAAAGAAGTAAAGAGAAGAAAAGAGAAGAACAGAGAAGAGAAAAGCTGTAAAGAAAGCTTCTCGCTTCACAGAGAAAAAACCTGAAGAAAAGAGCTGCAGGAAGAAGTAAAGAGAAGAAAAGAGAAGAAAATGGATTTCTCAATTACGCAGAACAAGAAAATAAAGAGAATAAAGAGTATGGAGTAAAAGAGGAGAGGAAAATAAATGAAATGAATCTTTTCTCTTTTCTACTATCTTTTTCTTTTATCAACTTTCCACTGCTCTTCTCCATACTTTTTATCCTGTTAATAAAGCTCCTCTTTATTTCTTCTCGTAGATTTACTTGATATTTTTAATCACACAGAATCGAAAATTCAAAAACTTTAAATTTTATCCTAATCAAAATGTGATCATCATCGAACTGCTATCTTATACAGCTCTGAAGGCTGAGTTCATCGAACAATGAATTGAAGTATAGAATTTTTTTCCGTATTTCTAAATATCTTTTCCTCAGCTACGAAGAGCTCAGAGCTTTAATATTCAATATATTTATATAAATAAATATTTGGAAATCTAAAATTGAATCTAAAATCAATAAAATTCAATTTTCCCGCAAGTAAACAAAGTTTTGCTAACTTTGGTTCATTTAGCTGCCTCACTTTAGTTAAGTTTATTTTGTTTCCCATATATAAGCATACATTCCATAATGTTCTTTTTTGAATGACCTATAAATATTTGAAGTTCCGAGAATTTGCTTCATTATTGATTTTTGTGGGATTTCTTTAGCTCGTCAAGTTTTTTGCGCTAATTTTATTTTCGTTAGACTTACAAATTTTATGATAGTTGCAACACAATTTTCCAAGTTATTTCAATTAAAATGGGGCCGCAGCAAGCTGTGGAGGGCAGCAAACCAGAAGACAAGAGCAGAAGGGGCTGGGGGTGGGGCGCGGCAGCTGTACAAGTGCAGCAAAATTTTCATAAAATTTTTCATAAGTTTTCGTTTCGGTTGCGCTTGAGAATGTTGTAAATATTTTTGCAGCATGGCTCACTGTGTGGTCATTGCAGCAGCACAACATTCTAGCACACATACACACACTATTTATATAGATACTCATATGCCAAGTGCTTGCTGCCATTTTTGTTGCCTTTTCACATTTTCCTTTAGCGTTAAGCATAATTATTTGTAATGCGGTCTGCAAATATTTTCCAGAAAACAGAAAAATACCAACAATAGATCTCGGACTCAACCATCCCGAGCAATCAGCTCCACAAGAATCTGCTTAAATATAAATTCATTTCATTTCAAAATACAATTTATTTGCTATTAAATTCCTTGAGCAAATCTCTTTTTCTACAACTTTCTCTTTTTTAGGGTTTTGAAAATTTTGTAGGTTTGTAAATTTTAAAAAAAGTTATGGAATCTAAGTGATTATAATCATAATATAATCTAATATATCACTTTACTCGAATGGCTAAAAAAATGTTTTATGTTGTGCTTAAAAATATTATTATACAACTGTTTTGAGCGCTTTAAATATTTGAAATGTATAAAATATTAAATATTATTATTATTATTATTACAATTTTTGGTATAACTTTATTATACGATAATTCATGCATTCAGATTCAGTCTTCGTCAAAATTAAGAACTACTGGATCAGGTCTTGACTTAATTTCTTATCTGTGATAATAATAAAACATATTCTCAAGTACGTTACCTTATTTTACAACCAAAAAATCACACTTAAGAAATATATATATAGTTCAATCTTTAATTAGTTAAAGTTACTTAAAAGGTTACTGATTACTAATCTGTAAATATGTAAATAAGAAAAAATATTTATAAAAATGTATTTGCTCCGCAAAGTATGCAACGAAAATTTATATGTTTTAGGAGAGAAAGCAATAGACAACACAGATATTGAGAGGGATTGATTTAGTCATATAAATATACAAAAATATATATACATATATAAACATTATTTTATATACATTTGTAATATATACATATATAGTTATAGAGAGGGGTTGCTTTAGTTACATAAATATTAAAATATATTTATACATTTATAAATATTTTTAGATATATATTTTATATATAGCTATAGAGAGGGATTGCTTTAGTTACATAAATATAAAAATATGTTAATACATTTATAAATATTTTTAAATATATATTCATTATAAATATTATATTAAAATCTATAATATTAAAGCTCTTTTGTTTTTAGTATACAATTTATAAAGTATATATATACTATAGACATATCTACAGTCAAACTGTGGTCTATGTCGAATTAATTACTTAAAATATGCTCGATATCTGCATACATAACTTACACATATATATATAGTCTCAAGTCTTCAAATTTTATATTTATATGCATTAAATAAACACTAAAATAATAAAGATAAGTTTTGAAATTTAGAAAATAGAAAAAAGACATGAGCAAAGTTTTATAGAATTTAAAAAACAAATAAAATTTTTAAGGAATATAAAAATTAAAAAAAAATATATATATAAACTTTTTTTTAGAATTTAAAAATTAAATTAATAAAATTTTTAAAGTTTTCAAAACTAAATAAATTAAACATTTAAAGAATTTTAAGAAAAATAAATAAAATTTTTATAGACTTAAAAAAAAAAATAAAAAAGTTTGTGGAATAAAAACAAATAAATTAAATTTTTATAGAATTGAAAACAAAATTTAAAAAAAAAATTAAGTTAAATAAAATTATAACATTTTTTTTTGTAAATTATAAAAAATTGCTTGCAAAAATATTTTATAAAATAATATAGAATACTAGAAGTTTGATAAAACAAAAAATTTAGTTATAACAAAAATTCTGAAATATTTTCAAAACTATATGAATTACTACAAAAATATAAATTAACTACAGCTATAAATTATTGTGTATATGTGTGTATATATTATGCATATAAAATAATTACAATATATTTATACAAATTATATTGTAGTAGGAACAGTTGAATACCCTTTGCAGAGGACATTGAGCTAGGACCTAGCCTGAGGCAGGCTTTACTAGAAGTCCATATTCTTCGCTTTTGTTTTTGTTTCTTTTTTTGTTGCTTTATCTCAGAGAGTTTGTTGATTAGTTTTGCTGATCTTTCTTGCTGCAGCGTTCGCGATATTCGGCGAGTGAAATTTTCTTCTTGGTGCAAACGGCAGGCTTCTGCTCGGCGGGCTCCAGCGGCTGCTTCAACTGGTTGGCGCTGGCAGCTGCAACATGTGGCAAGTGCTGAGTGAGAGATGGCGTTGAGTGAAAGGCAAGCGGCAGCTACTTACATGGAAGCGTCTGGGGCAGATAGCGTCTGTAGCACTCCATGGGCTCCACCAGATATTTGATACGCGCGCCAGCTGCTACCTGGCTGGTGGGCGTGGCACTGGCGTTCGCCTCTTGACTAGTGGGCAATGGCTTTTTCTGTAGAGGCTCCTGCTTCGATTTGAGCTGCGTCTCGCACAGCCGCTTGGCCGCCTCCAAAGCCTGATACTTCTGCTCGACATTCCGCTTGGACAGCAGCTCGAAGTTGTAGCTCTTCGACACAAACTGCCATTCGAGGAGCTCGCCCCGCTCGAAGTAGGTGTTGGCCAGCTGCTCGAGCGCAAAGACGCGCGGATTGTTGTCGATGCGTAGAACTAGGCTTGGCTCGCAGCTCGGCCGCCACTGGCCAATGCTCTGAATCTGCGCCACCCGATGGCCTTCCGCAAAGCGCACACGCACAAAGCACGCCTTGACCAAACGCGGAAAGTCCGGCAGCTGCGAGAGCAGCTCCAGCGTGCGGCGTGACAAGAAAAGTTTGTGCAAATTGCTGGGATCATCGACGAAGCTGCTGCAGCTGCGGCTGCGACTACGACTGCGACTGCGACGGCGACTGCTCTGCGTTGCATCGGGTGAAGGTGGTGCATTGCGGCTAAATGGTGGTGCCCTCTTTGGCTGCTTCGACTTTAGCTTCTTCTTTAGCTTCTGCGGTGAGGGCTTTGGCTCCTCGGACTTTTGCTTCAGCTGTGACTGCTGCTGTTGCTGCTGTTGCTGCTGCTGCTGCTGCTGCTGTTGCTGCTGTTGCTGCTGTTGCTGGCGCTGCTCTTCCTCCCACTTGTGGCACATGCGTTTGCGCCATTTGTAATCCACACTGCTCGCCATGATCCACAGCGATCCACAATTTGCGGCAGACAACTAGTCCGCTGAACAGCTGTCAGATCTCTGAGGTGGTCTCTCTCGCTTCTGGAGAGCCTCGGCTCGAGCTTCACAATGCAAGCCACGCGCGATCGCTCTCTCTCCCTCTCTCGCTGCCTCTATCTCCCTCTGTTTCTTTCTCTCCCTCTCTTTCGCTCAGCGTCAATTTCAATTGCAGTTATTATTATGTTAGTATTCTTTTGTTTTTATTTATTTTATAATTATTTTTTGTCGACTATCAAGCAGTGGGCGTGGCGCCAAGTTCTCAGCTGCTTACAATTAAAGGTAACTATATATATATTTATACATATACTGTATTTATGTTTATCTATTCTAGATGTACACAGATACGCCGTCCTTAAGTAAATATTTGTTGGAATTTTTGCAAATATAATAACACAATATTGGGCACGTTGAATTCCAGATCTTGAGTTTCAATTAGATATGGATCCAAATTCTTAGCTAAAAACAATAACATATAAATTATGATTAAGAATGTTTTTAATTTAACTACTTTTGTCGAAGTCGAAGCTTAAATACTCTAAAGCACAAAGACTAAAATAACAGATAGTTTCAGTATCAGAAATCTTTATATTCAGACATTTAATTCCATTAAAGTAGAATGGACTTTTTCTGATACTCTTAAGTTTAAATATTATACATTTATATAGTTCGACTTAGGGTTAGGCATATCTGTTTTATTTTTACTAACGACTGGTAATATAGTAACTATATATAACTAGTATAGTCTAGCTCAAACCGTTTCAAATTGCTGCTTTTGGTAATTGAAGTCTCTCTTTAGAACGCCATTTGAGATCTTTTCAGTTATTTCTCTCTATCTCTCTCTCTCTCTCTTTTTACATAGTATGACAATTGTCAGTGTCAGTTTGCAGTCGCCCTAATGTTCCTTAAGCCCATTTAAATAGGGTGTATTGATTTTGTTAAAATGTATGTAACAGGCAGAAGAAGGCACGACTAACTCCAGCAGAGTCCAAAAAGTCTAGTCCGTCCATCAGCCCATTCGTTTGTCCGTCCGTCCTTGCGTTGTTTCGTCCGTCCGTCCGTCCGTCCGTCAGTCCTTCCGTCCGTCCGTCCGTCTGTCCTTCCGTCCGTCCGTCCGTCCTTCCGTCCGTCCTTCCGTCCTTCCGTCCGTCCTTCCGTCCGTCCGTCCGTCAGTCCTTCCGTCCGTCCGTCCGTCTGTCCTTCCGTCCGTCCGTCCGTCCTTCCGTCCGTCTGTCTGTCCATCCTTCCGTCCGTCCGACCATCCTTCCGTCCGTCCGTCCATCTTTCCGTCCGTCCGTCCTTCCGTCCGTCTGCTTGTTAGTCCGTCCACTGTTCGTCCTTCTGTCCGTTTGTCCTTCCGTTCGGTCTCTCTATGCGTCACACCACCGGTCCAGCCGTCCGTATGAGCGGAATCTTCCGTAATTATTCCCAAGATGAAAGAAAGAAAAATGTTAGAAGCCACTGCTTGCAAGTTGCTTCAGGGTAACTCCTAGTCGGTCCCCTTCAGACTTTAGCACTCTTCCTTGTACGTATTTATTTTTAATTATATTTTGCTTTTGAGTTTATTTAATTCGCTTGTGGGCTGCACACCCAACATATACCCTGTACAACAGTTTGTGTGTGTGTGCATAAAACTGTCACGACTTCGTCTCGGCTTACACACTTGTCGCTGTGTGTGTGTGTGTGTGTGTGTGTGTGTGTGTGTGTGTGTGTGTGTGTGTGTGTGTGTGTGTGTGTGTGTGTGTGTGTGTGTGTGAGTGCGTGTGTGACTGCAACATGGAAGAGCAATAGGACTTATATCAGTGGAAATGCAATTTCTACGAAAAAAGGAAAAAGAGGAGAAGAAAATCGAGAAGAAGGAGAGGAAGAAAGAGAGAGGGATAGAAACTTGAGAGGAATTAAGAAGCGATACGTCGGCGGGTTGTCGACATTCTGCGTCTGTAGCTTAGAAATTATGGGCGTCAAAGTCAGAGCTCAGTAAGACGATGAGTAATCAAATAAGCACGACTACGAAATACCTCTTAAAAATTGAGGAAATTACACTTTACGGCTTGAACTCAGTATTATTTCAGTTCATTACTTTGATGTGACAGGCAAATGTTTTAATACCCTGTAATTAAATTTTACATCAATCATCATACATCATCATATACTAAGTATTATTTCAGTTCAAGACTTTGATGTAATAAGTAATATGTAATAAGTAAATAAGTAAATCTTTAAATACCCTGTAATTAAATTTTACATCAAAATAGATTTCAATACTTAACTTATTTACTTTTTTGCTCATGTCTTATTTCAGCTGTTTTTAAAAATTACTTGTACACGCCATACTGCTTGATTACAGGGTATATAGAGCTTTGTCTAACTAACTTGCTGACTAAACACACAAGGACGAAGGCAGGGCTGGCGGTAGCAGAGTTTGTCCCAAATAGAGCCTAGGCATCGACTGAAGCACGAGACACACGCACACATGTTGTCGACGCTGTGTGTGTATGTGTGTAGTTTTTGAGGTTTTAGTTTTTGGCAACGCATTCAGCTAAAGTCAGAGGCGGGTAAAAGGGGGGAGCGGGTAAAGGTGGGGGCTGTAAGGCAGCTGCAATGGCGGCGGCTGCCGCAAAACACAGTAAAACGCGCGCATATTTATAACGAAATGCTCAATTTAAATTCCCATCAATCTTGGTCGAATGCCACACACACACACGCGCGCACACACACACGCACACAGCCATTCATTCGAGTTAGTGGAAGGGTTTGCAACGCATTCAACCAAATGTAGTTGGCGGCTGAGACACATACACACACACACTCACACAGATACAACAAATGGGGCGTGGCAAGACTCTAAAGGCATCTCTTCTTCTACGTCCTTTGTTTTTTTTTAGGCAAGAAGCGGAAAGCGAAACGCGCCAGCCGCTTATTGAGCGTTAAATTAAAAATTTCGTATGCAAAAAAAAAAATCAAATGAAAACAAAAGATTTGGAATATATATATAAGGTAAGAAAATATAAAAAAGTTAAAACAATTGTGCGCTTAATTTATGTTGAAAATTGAGATTTTCATAGTCAAGTGGAAAATGGCTGGAAAAACGTTTGAAATCTTAATGAAAAACTGTTGTGAAAAGTTTTTTTTTTAAATATACTATCAAAAATAATCTTCTTGCTTAAAGTTGGGAAAGAAAAAACTAGAATTTTTTATATTTTCAATGAAGTAAGTATAAAAAAAATTACTTTTCTTTAAAATATTTTAGCTACAACTGAAGGGTTAGTTTGAGAGCTCTTCAAGCAGCTAAAATGAAATAAGTTGAACAACTTGTTCAATGACAATTTCTCTTAAGTAAATATGCATCAGTTGATCAACTATTAGCTACCCTGTTAAAAAAATACTCGCTACGCATGGCCTGTCACCTAAGCCGTGCGCTCAGTAATTGAAATTGAAAATGAAAATAAAACAAGAAAAATATGTATATAGAGGACTACCGAGCAGCGAGAACCTGGTACTTCAGGTAGTTCAGGTGGTCCAGGTACACTTGAGATACGCCTGGTTCGGCATTCGACACACGCGTCGCAGTTTTCATTACGGGCTACGCACACAAGTGCCCCACTTTAAGGATTGGGGATTGGGGACGTCGCTTTGATCTCCTGTATTGCAATTGCAAAGTGGACACTGGGCAAAATGTTATGGGAAATGAATGAAAAATAATATGAAATGATTCAAATGGAATTTGAATTGAGTCTGAAATGAAATAAATTCATTTTAAATCATTTAAATAAATACGAGAAAGAGACAGGCAGAGAGAGAGAGAGAGAGAGAAAGAGAGAGAAAGCAGAGGAAGCAAGCTAAATTTCATATTTAATTCCAAGACAATATTGCTTATAAAACACATGAAGAGTATAGGGTATTCGTGAAGAGTATTGTGTATTCAGCAACACAAGCGCACTTCCTGATTGCAACTGTATTGGTGAGCGATTTATTTTGAACTCATGCTCCAATTTGTAAACCACTGTGCAATGGACATTACCTGTGTGAATCGATGTGCAACTGACACGTTTCCTGCATACATATATACGAGTATATACATACATACATACATACATGTATGGGTTTTCTTGGTTATTTTGTTTTAGTTTTGGTTTTGTTCTCTATTTATCGAGCATTTCGTTGTGTGTTTATTTTGCACTTTGGCGTCGGAAAGTCGCGACGCTCTCGAAGCGAATTGTTGAAAAATGTTTATTGATATCTATTGATATCTGCTGGGCTAGCTGTTAACCCAATCACAATAATGAAGTTGAGCATGACACTTGGTAATGAAGGAGATAATGACTTTTACATTAACTATGATTAATTGATTCAATTGAGAAGGAGCAAGTGTAAAAGCTCTTGGGCAAGCTTAGTAAATGCTTGACGTGATAAGAGATCCATTTAAAGTGATGGGAGAGGAAGAGAGCGAGAGAGCGAGACAGAGTAAGGGAGTAAGAGAGAGATGGATAAATAGAGATAGGTAGAGAATTCAATAGAGACAGGCAATAGAGAGAGAAAGGAACTGAGATGAAGGTCGACAGAAATGAATTGAAGCAGAGATACATAGAGAAAGAGACAGAGAGAGTGATAGAGAGAGAGTGGAAGAGATAGAGAAGGAGAGAGAAAATGAAAGAGAGAAAAAGAGAGAGAGAGGAAGACAGAGAGAGAGAAAGAGAGAGAGAGAGAGACAGATAGAAAGAGAGACTGAGAGAAAGAGAGAGAAAGAGATAGAGTTAGAGTGGGAGAGCGTTCGCTGAGTAAGAGAGCAAATGGAAGAGAGAGAGTGAGAGAAAGAATGAGAGTGAGGATCAGGAATGATTAAGAGAGTGAAAGAGAGAGTGAGGGACATAATGAGAAAGAGAAAGAGAATGAGAAAGAGAGTGAAAGAGAGAGAGAGACTGAGAAAGAGATAATGAAAAAGAGAGTGAAACAGAGAGTGAGAGAGAGAATGAGTGTGTGAAAGAGAGGGAGAGCGACTGAGAGCGAAAGACAGACAAACAGAAAGACTTAAAGGATGAGAGAGAGAGAGAGAGTATGAGAGAGATAGTATAAGACAGAGAGAGAGAGAGAGTATGAGAGAGTTTCAATGCACTTATCGACTATAATACTTATTGACATATAAATTGTCAAAGTTCTAGAACCATATTGATCTAAGCAGTTATCGGTATGGTTATCGATAAACAAAGCCATTACAATAGATTGACTTGAACAATATCTCAACCCATCTCTTAGAAGATATCGATGCAAGTTTACACCATTTCTTAGCTTATGATTAGATTTGTCTATCGACTCCGCAAAAAAAACCTCCTTGAATTACGTAAATCACTGCTGATTTTATCTTAGCTCATTTTTTTTGGTAGCCGACTGAGTAAAACTAAAATAAAAATTGAAAGGCAAACAATGAAGCGACATGCAATAAACTGGCTACAGGCGGGCAATCGAGGGAGGGATGCGGAATGCCTGCACGCTGCTTGATAACTCGCTTCCTCAGCTTCCTCAAGTGGTTCACAGTTCGCGATGCGGCAGCGTTTTATGCATAAGCAAACATGTCAAACGCAGCGACGCCCCTCAGTTGCCCCCCAGTTGCCTCCCCTCACTTCTGACTGAGCATAATGTTTATCCAGCTGGCGAAAGATGTTTCGCGTGATTTGGGCAGACTTTTAGGGAGGGGGGCTTGGGGCTGCTTGGCTGGCTGGCTGGCTGGCTTAGCCGCGTCGAGTTCATTTCGGGTTAATGCTGAGCAGGATGAGCCGCAGGATGCGTGTGTCCTTACAGATTTCATGTGAGTTATGACCCGCTGCTCTGCCTCTGCCTCTGTCTGTTTGACTTTCTCACTCTGTCTCTCGGGCTACCCGCTCAGAGTGCCACGCCCCTTTAGTCTGCGGCAAGCAAATTGACAGAAAATTCAATTTGCACATTTTACTGCATTTTATCAAAGCTGCGCTGCACTCGTCGGTGATGCGGGCAAGTGAACGAGCGGCCAGGTGGGCGTTGTCTAGCTTTAAGCTGACAGACAACATGGCGTATACGCAATGTATCCGAAAGCCATCTCTTTGAAATGTGGGGAAATACGAAAAAAGAAATGCTACTTTATTAAATATCCTGCATTTAAATGATTTAAACAGGATATATTGCTTTTGTGAATATACTATATACATTCGAATCCCGATAATTCGATACCCGCTACATCGAAAACCTCAATAATTCGTAACAGCTGCTGTCTCCCTGAAAAAAGTTCGTTCGCATTGCTGTTTAATAAATTGAATTCCTGTGTAATTCGTAAAAATTGTGATCCCCTTGCCATTATCGTGATACGACTTATATATATATATATAAATATATATCTGCTCAGTTGGAAATCTAGAGTTGATATGGATGTTCATTTGAAATAAGGTGGATTTTAAAAATTACAAAGCTAGAGACTTTAAATTTGCCATATATTTGTTAGTATTACCAATTGTCGTAAGAGTATATCAATAGCATATTTTCTATAGCATATTTATTTTAATATCGATAATTATCGATTTCTGTCTTGCCTTCTAAAGCAATACCTTTTTGAACTCGTATTACCATATATTTGTATTCAAAATTTACAAAAATCAACTAGTGTTGGCATTTTCTAAAAGAAAAACAGTTAAATTTCGATTTCAATTTTGATAAATGTTTCAGTTTGGAATTTTAACAGACTCTAAGTCCGTTTACTATAAACAGAGCTTAGAATTTCATACCCCTTCGCTTTAGTAAGCAGCTTAATTATTGATTCAACTCTAAGTTTAGATCATCTTGGCAAATGATTAAGGAGTTACTTGACAAATTTACTCAATTTTAGAAGAATCTGGAATTTATTGATTGCATTTTATGCAAAAGTCATATCTCTCCCCAAACAGACAGCATTTAACCCGGCTAAGGCCAAGTTATATAGTTCAGTGAAAGCACAATGGAAATTTTATATATTTCAGACTGCTTTTTCGACCTATTTTTAAGTGCTCAACTAGAATTAATACTTTTTGGCAATCCTTTGCAATGCCATTCAAAAGTATTTAGTTCAGCTTAAGCCCTGTCCTCAACCGTCTCACAGAATTTAATCAAAGAAAAGCAAGAGTTTTGTAAAAGTCGCTTCAGTTGAGCCACATGCAATCACATCTTTCATTTTATATAAAGAGAGAGAGAGAGAGAGAGATAGAGAGGGATGCTCTTCAGCTACCAATTGTCCCGAACTTTGATTATGCAGCCAAGTAGTCGCATTTTTTATGCCTTTGTCAAAGTCAGCTTTATCGCTCGCAGCTCATAAAGGCTCAGGCTGTGTGCACATATGTTGTCAAGGACTGCACTCGAACTTGTACATCTGTCTGACTATTGTCACTTGATGGGCTTTTATGACTGTGTGTTAAAAAAAAAAAACAAGAATATGAATTGTGAAGCCAATTTCATGATTTTACATTGTTTCAAAGGGAAATTAAAGCCCGAGTTATGTTTCAACTAACAGAATTGCTGCACTAGACTTTAAACTAAAATATGTTACACATTTTTTTGATTTACTTTTGATTGCCTTAAAATCGATCATTTTAGTGATATTTATCGATAACCTACGTTTCATCAATAATATTTATTTTCCAACCTAAAACTTTCTTTGTTACACCTAAGTTTATTAAAATCGATAAATTGTAATTCCTTATATGCAAAGACTTTTAATTTCATTGATATCGATAAGTTGACAATCGATAAATTTACATTGCCATTTACCTACAAGTCTTTTATTAATATACCAAAGCAAATATCAAATCAGTCACTTTATTATATTATCGATTAATATCATTAAGCAATCGATTTTTATTATGTGATATTATCGATAATCGATATAGATACGGATTGTCAAGTTTCCACCAAGAGGCTTGACTATGCCGCATTCAGTATTAAAAATATAATCGATATTTATCGATAAATCAGACAGAAATTACTCTAATCTCGTTATTATCGATTTAACACTTTTTCTTTTGGCTAATTTCTAATTGTAAGTTGTAATGTGCGCTACCCACAGATTTTTATCGCATTTTTCTCAACAGAAGTTCGCTGATTTTCCCGAAGATTCAAGCCAAAAGGAACAAAGAAAGAAAAAACTGGGAATGCCGCAGTCAAAGCAGAAAAAAACCATTACGCATACGCCGCGTGGCGCGAATCGCAGCCAAAGCGCGCAATAAACGGCATTTATTTTTAATTTACCAAATGCAGAGGTATTTCCCACACATACACATAGCGACAGAGAGAGAGAGAGAGAACGAGAGAGAGAGAGAGAGAGAGGGAGGGGGGTCAGATAAAAGTTGTCAGAAGTCAGTTTTGTTTATTTTAAAATTCAGCGCGAATCATTTTGTTGGAAAATGTTGCACATAATTCTTGTTTAAGTATCTTGTAAATTGCTTAATAACGCCAAAGGGACTCGCACACACACACACACATATACACGCATACAACCCCTTTAAGAGCCTCCCCCCTCGCAATTACCCCCTGTGTCTGGCAGGTTTTCAACTTTGTATTCAAGTGCGAAGCGAGCTCCAAAAATTTAAGACAACAACTTTTCGAGCTCCCAAAAAAACGAGCAACTGCCAAATTAATGTGTGTGTATGTGTTTGTGTGTGTATGTACTTGTATGTGTGTGTTGGGTTAAGTTGGCACTTGTTTAATTTAATAACAAAATAAATGTTCACGAGCACGTAACTTATGAGTTTAAAATGCTCTCGCAATGCACACATTAACACGTACGCCAGACACCGAATGCCACGCCCACCCGCTCTCAGCCTCCTGCTGCCTTTGCTGCTCCCCGCATACCATTTTCCTATCAAAACAAGCCAAGGCAAGCCAAACATTCTCTGTGCATATTTGAGGTATAACTCTTTCTTTTTGCAGATTTCTTTTTTGAGCTGCAAAATCAAGGTCTTTCGCTATGGAATATAGGAAGAGGAAGAATATAGGGACTTAAGGGTTAAGATGGCGTTGAAACTTCCGAAAGTTCTGGTTTGTTCAAATGCAATTGAAAGGTCTGGCATGAGGCGTTTAGCTTGAAGGGAATCGATTTCTTATAGAGAAGTCTTCGTGAATGTTGTAGAACTTTTTTATTGCGGAAAGTCTTTAATTGGAGTATAAAGTATATATATACATATATATATAATTTTAGCTTAAATTTGTTATCAAAGTCGAACTTAGTCTAAACTGATATTTGATATTAAACACTTAAAACTATATGCAACAGAAGTCGAAGCCAAAGTCTAGTTCGAATTAAAACTTAAATTCGAACAGATATTTAAATGTGAATTGAGACTCGAATTCGAAACTCAAATTCGAAAATAGTTACGAACTGACGTTCATAACTGATATTTGGAATGAGATACTAAATTACATTTGATATGAAAAGCTTGAAGTCAAACTTAAGGTCTAACTCAAATTCGAATTCGAACTCGAACTTAAATTTGAACTGATATTGGAACTTGAATTTTAACTCGAATTTGGCATTAAAGTGGCCTTGATAAAAAAGTATATTTAAGCTCAAAGTCTACCTCAAATTCGAATACGAGTCCGAACTTACAATTGAACTGATATTAGAACTTAAATTTTAGCTCGAGTTCGTAATCGAATAATCGAAATAATAATAATTTTAAGCTCAAAGTCTAGCTCAAATTCGAATTCGAATTCGAACTTTTAATCGAACTGATATTGGAACTTAAATTTTAACTCGAATTCGCAATCAAGACAGTTTGATTTTGAAATCGAGTTAAAATTTAAGCTTAAAGTCGAACTCAAAGGCTAACTATTCGAATTCGAATTCGAACTCATATTTGAACTGATATTGGCACTTGAGTTCCAGTTCAAATTCAAAATCAAGCTGGAATTGGAAAAAAACTTCTATTTTAGCTCGACTTCGAGCTTCAAATTATATATGAAATCGATTTCGAGTTCGAATTCAAGCGACGAATGTGAGTTCGAAACTCAGTTGAAGCAACAGCTCTTGTCATTAAAGGAGTCACGCACTTAATGGAGAAAAAGGCAAGACAGGTGGCAGCTGGCAGGTGGCAATTGAGGGCTGTGAGGAGGGTGTTTGTGGCAGATTGTGGGCGTGGCTGGGTTGCAGCATCATTTTGCTTGGCTTGCCGCGCCAAATTATGCAAAGTGTTTGACAAATTAGCAAAGGAAACTTGTTAAAAGCGGAAAAGCGCATGCATAGCAACGAGTCGCGAAAAGTCTCGCATAAAGTGCAAATTTTGTGAAAATTGCGAAAATTGTGGAAATTGTGAAAATTGTTTTCATAATTAGCATTTTGAGTAGGCCGCGTGAGAAGCGCAGAAATGTGAAAAGCTGGCGAGCAAGCAGACAGACTCAGAATCGGTGAGATGAACGAAGTGCCTCACGTCACATGCCACATGCCACATGCCACATGCCTCATGCCACATGCCACATTTGTCACATTTGCCATTTGCCACATGCAACAAGCCATTACATTTGCTCGCTTTCAGTACATGCAATTCGCAATTACACTATGCAACAAGTGAGGGGAATAAAAAAATCATTTGAATGCAACTTGGAACTGAACTGGTTCCGAAAGTGGAACTGAACTTTTAAAATAAAGTTTAACTTGAATCTTGAAGTGAATCAAAATAAGAACTTAATCAACTTTAGAAAAAGAAGAATTTGACTAGTTCCACAACGGAACAAAAAGTTTTAGTAAAACCAAAGCTGAAGACATACTAAAAGTAAAGATTTAATTAAGCTTTGTCATATTTACAAAAAGAAAATACCTTGCTTAACATAATTTTTGATTAAATTAATATATAAAAAACAGAAAACAATTTTGGTTCCTGTAAATTTTGAATGCTGGTTCATGAACCGAAGACGTTGATGCTGAACTCTAACTAGAAACACTCACAATTTCTGGTTGGACTTTAAATACTAATTGACTTAAATGGCATGTGTCTGAAATTCTTGCATGTGTGTGTGCGTGTATGTGTGTGTGTGTTTGGCACAGCAAATCCGCTCTAAGAAGTCACCTGTCAAATGGGCAAAACGCAAACGCATGCAGCCATCAAACGTTTATCGTCAGCGCACCAAATACACCTCAACGACAAACACACATGCACACACACACACACTTACACACACATTCAGCATTTGGCTTTGGCTTTGGCAAAGGTCCCCAAGCGCTTATTTGAAAAACGTTTTATTTTTATTGCAAGACTCCCCTGCGACGAGTGCTCAGTGTCAGTGAATGTCATTTCAGCTTTGCGACTCGGCAACAGCTACCCAGACACCCTACCCTACCATCCTCCCTCTCTCCTTCTCCCTTACCCTGCCTTTTCGAATGCGACACAGATCCTAAGCCCGAAACGGAACCCGTAAACCCTTACCTCTAAGACTCGTAAAACGCACGAACCGTCAAACTGTGTCTTAAACAAGCTAACAAACGGAAGTTTTATACCTTTTTTTTGTTATGCAACGACATTTTAATACCCTTACGGCACTTGAGTCTCAGCTTTTAGTTTAGTAGCTTTGAGACAAAAACTTTGCAAGTTAATATGGTATTAAATTAGATATAAGAGCTATGATATATGAAAAAAATCTATAAAAAAAAGAAAAAAAGACTAAGTATATAGTTAGATCTAGATAAATATTTTAAATATATATATAGTTAGATTTAGATAGACGTCATATATATATATATATATATATATATATATATATATATATATAGGTAGATCAAGTCAGATATCAGATATCATATATATATATATATATATATATATATGTATAGTAAGATCTAGATAGATAGCTGATCAATCCGATAGCAACTCAAAGACTGGGGCTATCCAGAAGAGCTTTCCAAAGTCTTGAGAAAACTTACATGTTGTATAATTTCTGGTAACATATGTATATCAGCCTTTGCAACATTTACGAATGAAGTGAAAAAGGGAAAGCAAACAGAGAACTTCGAGGTATTGATGCAAGGCAGAAAAAGCTTCGCATAACAAGAAATAGAAAAGTATGTAGATTTTTTTTTATAGATATTAGACGAATGAAAAGTTGAAGAGTATAAAAATGTTAGATGGATAGATCAATATACATATATAAAGCAGTTTCTATAAAGATTTCTCTTATAATTTTTCTTCCAAGAACTCTTCTATTTAATAAGTATAAGTACTTGTTTCGTCTAGGGTATATTAGATCGAAACCAAGGAATCACACATTAACACATAGAGGAATCAGCTTTCACTCAACTATTTCCGTCTCTTTCGCCCTCCCTCTCTCTCTCTCTCTCTCTCTATTTGCTATTCTGCATGCCACAAATAGAAGAGAGAGAGGAGCTCCACACAATATTGAAAGGAAGACCAGACGCTGTAAGTTTTGTTGTCTGGCGTCGTCACAAATCAAATGCGGATCGGCAGCAGCTGCATTAAAAGGGGGAGGGGAGTTACGTATTGAAAATAATCCAAAATAAAAATGAAAACAATAATGTTGAAGGTTAATGCAATGCGATTTGCCAGAGATTCGCTCAAGCGAAGTAGCAAAAGGAGCTTCGTGTTTGAAATTGGAGTTGAAACTGGAGTCAAAGTTCATAAAAGGAGATGACACACTGACTATCCCTCTCTCTCTTTCACACACACTCTCTCTCATTCTTTGTTTACCGCCTGCCAAACAGCGTCGGGTTAAACTTGTTTTTTGCCTGTGTTGATGAACTTGAACTTGGTTTGAATTTGGTTCGAACTGTACGGCTTTAAAGCACTCAGTCGGCTGTGAAATCCACTTAATTCCATTTACTTAAGCTAATTTCACGCCATATTCAATTTACCACATCATGACCATTCATTATTTATTCACAACATGTAAAATCAATGGCCAACGACGACACGGCATAAAAAACAAAAAAATTGATGTGAAAACACGGCAAAAAGAGGAAATACAAAAAAAAGAAGTGAATTGTTGAATGTCCGTGTATGGCAGCAGGGAAACGAGCTACAACAAAGATAACAACGAGCAGTTACCCTGGAAAACATATTCATTTATTGTGAAATATATGGCAGAAACAATTTTAAAAGTAAATTTGAAGTTCATGAATAGCTTACAGCACTTTAGATATTGAAATATGTCTGAAGGTCTTATATATATATAGTCAATCTATAAAGTAAGTTATCTATATAGCAATTTATGCAAAACTAGCTCATATCAATGCTGAGATTGATGAGTATAAATATAATGCTTGGCTTTGACTTTGGCTCAAATACCCTATAAAGATATATCCAGATACTGAACTACATTAAATTGTGAAATTTATTTAAAATATGAAATATGAAAGATGGAATATTGAAATATGAAATATGAAAGATGAAATGTTGAAATATGAAATATGAAATATAGAAATATTGAATTATGAAATATTGAAATGTTAAATGTGAAATTTGAAACATTGAAATATGAAATATTAAAATATTAAATTATAAAATATAATATATAGAATGTGAAATATGAAATATAAAACATATGATATATGAAATCGGAATTATGTAAATATTGAAATATGAAATATGAAATACGAAATATTGAAATATGAAATATAAAATATATGAAATTGGAAATATGATATTTGAAGTATTGAAATATGAAATGTGAAATTTCTATATATAGAAATGTAAAGTATGAAATATTAATATATTGTATAATTGTATATATTGAAATATAATATATAGAATATGAAATATGAAATATTAAACATGAAATTGGAATTATGAAATATTGAAATATTGAAATATGAAAGATGAAGTGTAAAAAGTATGATATATGATATTGGAAATATGTAATGTAAAATCTGAAATATGAAATTTGATATTATATATGATTTTTATAAGTGAACTACTCTAATTTATGAAATATTTTTGATATATGAAATATGAAAGATGAAATATGAAAGATGAATTGTGAAATATTGAAATATGAAATTTATAGTATGAAAATATGAAATATGAAATTTGATATCTTATTATATATATAAATATTCAAATATGCTTAAAAATAATTTAAAAATAGAAACAAAAAAGACATTAAAACATTTTTTGCCTGATTCTCTTCATTCTTAAGAAATTTATAGAAAAACTGTTTTTTTTTTCGTCACAAGTAGATAATGCTATAATAGCTACTTAGGACCCGCTTTGTGCGATTACAGGGTATACACTTTTCTATAGACGAGAAGAAATGCAGCTCAATGCATGGTATGGATGAGAGCCATGTCCCCGGATTGGTTGGTAGTTCTCCAACCCTCGCCCTGTCACATAAGGCGATGACGTACGCTTAATTTGGAGCGTCGAAATAATTTATGTACAGCATGTTTCAGTGTGTGTATGTGAGAGTATGCGTGTGGGTGTATGAAGGACAGCCAAATGAGGAAATGAAAATTGACAAAAAAAAAGAAGAGAAGAGAAGAGAATGCCTGCAGGCATTTCTACAAACACACACACACCCACACAAATGGACGACTGGGATGGAATAGGGGGAGAGAAGCGAGGCAGAGTAGGACGCACTGCCCATTGGGCACGTGGAACGTGCTGAAAAACCGCGCTGTGGCAACTAAGTGCGAGTAACATTTGCGACGCACTCGATAAATTTTTCGGACGGCCAGACAGACAGACGCACCTGTTAACGCGGCAAACGAGGGGGGCGTGGCAGGTGTTTCGTATTTGAAATATCTCTGTAATTTGCCTACACTGAATGCAGCAGACAGACATAGACAGAGAGAGAGAGAGAGAGGGAGAGAGGGAGAGTGATGGAAAGAGCTCTTTAAATATTCGATTGCATTTGGGACCATTTGTTGCGCTGCGCGACAACAACAACAAAAAAGTCGATAAACAAATACTATCAATTAGCAGCTCATATTATTTTACAGCACTTTTTGAAATATGCATTTGCAAGAAGATGAAATACCCTAGGATTATTGCTGTTGGCCATAATTGGAATGAAAGAGATCTACTGTTTTATGATCATATTTAAATATAAGAGCTGTTCTAATGTTATGATCATATATATTCAATATCTTAAGCATAGGAATCAAGTAATCAGGGTATATTTTAGATTTTATACTCTGTTCCAAAAAGAAAAAAATGAGTATATTGGTCCGACTTGCTGTCCTTCATTATGAACGCAAAGCATTTAGGCATCCCACTGCTAGATAAAAAGTTATGGTAGCTCTGGTAGTTCTGGGGCGTTGCAAATCGTTAAAAACTATAGCTAAATTTTTATAGATAGAGCCACAAAATTTTAGAAATATTTTACTGTTGCCCTCCTTCTTAGATTGACTAACGCCGATTGGGGGCGTGACAATTTCAAGTAAGAAAAAAGGGCTCTTACACGCATTTAAGGGAACAAAGCATCACGCAGGCGTTATTATATATATGTTATCTGGGTAATCTTGAATATATATATAAAGATAAGCGAGGGCTTGTAAGAACTTTCATATTCTGTTAAAATACAAACTATATATACATAAATTCCTCAGTCAGTTAGCTATCAGTCTATTATATCGATAATTGGTCGATTCTTTAATCTCAATAATAGTCGCAAAAAGTTATACCTGCTCTTTGCTCTTTGCTCTAAATGTCTCTGAGATCAAGCAGAAAGACAAAAGGAAGTATAAAGAGACTTTTATAGGAAAAAACGATATATACATTATATGATCAGCAGATATCTGCTCTACAGATTTTTTCATAAAATTGAAAGAGTTTTGTATCATGAAAAAATAAAAAGAAATGCCCCATTTTAGATTGGTTGCAGAGTTTGCATAACTGTCAAGTTTATATACGAAGTACTTTATGCCAATACAAGTTGATAGGCTATCCGGCATTTCGTGTCTGTGTGTGTGTGCGGGCTTATCTAAACATGTGCCAAGAGCCAGCCACGCCCCCTCCCCTTTATTTTTGGAGTAGAATGTGATGGAGGCCGAGAGTCGGAAGTAAACAAATGGCCTATGGCACGGCAGGAACGGAATGGAATGGAACACCGGACTGATGGCCCAAAACGTTAACGTTGGCGTTACATTTGCGGCCATAACGATGCACACCCTATACCAACTGTCTACACACACACATAGACAGACACACGTGCATGTGCACACTATATAACGGTAATGGTAATGGCAATGGTAACGGTAACACCAGCGCCAAATGTTTGCCCGGCTGTCGCTGTGGGAGCTGTGCCAATATTTGCGTAACGTGTTTGACAAAGAAATGAAAACTGAAAGCGCCAGCTTGGAAAATCAAATGAAAGCCCCCCTTCCTAAGCAGCCGCTGACCAAGCAGGAAAACTGAATGCAGAGGGAGTATAAAGCAGGTGGGAATGTCAAATAAATATATTTGTATATGAGCATAATCAAAAGAATAAATAAATGTTAATAAAAGTTGATCTGACATGAGCAAAACTAATTGTTTGTTAATTATTTTCCATTTTTTTTTTTGTAAAAATCTTCTTTTTTTTGTAGTTAAGTATAATTAATTTTGTTAATAATTAAATAATGTTAAAATTAATTTTGATAATAATTAAATTATGTAAATATTTTGATGGCTTGACTAATCTGTTTAAGTTTTGATCGTTATTATTTGTATGAATAATTATTTGTAATGAAATTTAAATTTGATATTAATTTAATTAATAAAATAGTTTCTCAAAATGTTTGCGATATTAAAAGATAAAGTTTTTTTTAAGCTTGAAATTTCTTTTTAAAATATATATTTATATTAAAGTATATTACACTTCTAAAAAAAAGAATATTAATTACATTATAATTTTTATATATTTTTTATTTCCATATATGTATATAAAAATAATACAAATTTTGTTATGATTTTTTGAGCTTGATTTTTATATAAAAAATACATATAAAAAAAATACAATAAAAAATGTTTTTTTCAAATTCCTGTTTTAGTTTTTTTTTTAAATATATACTTAAATATGTTAAATATATGTAAAATCAAAAATAAAAAGCGTTTTAGATGCATTTTTTAATTTTTATTTTTTTGAAATACATATAATAAAGTATAATTAATATGTATCTATATAAAAAAATAAAAAGTTTTATCTATGATTTTTCAAGTTTTATCTTTATCTTTATGATTTTTAATTATATTTATTAAACAAATAATATATAGGAAAAAAAAGCTTTTTTTAAATCCTTTTTCAATGATTATTTTCCCTTGAATATATATATTTAAGTATGTTATTTACATAAAAATAAATAAAGGATTTTCTATGAATTTTCAAGCTTGATATATTTTTGTTATTAAATATATGTATATATTGAAATATATTATATATAGTATATAATATATATTAATTAAATATAAATATTTCTATATTTGCTTTATACTCCCTTTGGAAGAGTTAAAGCTTTGATTTTTTTTTTTAAAATTTCATATAAAGTCATTTATATATATATATATATATATATTCGCAATTTGTTTGTGCCCCCGGCGACTACGTAATAAATGTCATGCTAAAATGCTTTGAATTCCGAATGCAGTCTTTTTTCAATCGAAAAACTTAATTAAATAATATAATAAAAATAAAGTGAAAGAGAAATAGAGAAAAAGAGAGAGAGGCAGACGTGTAATTTAATGGAAAAAAACTTGTTGTATAAACAAATTGTTTAAAGTATCAGGCAATAGGGGTATTCCTTTGTTTAAAATGTTACTGAAAGCGCGAGAGTTGAAAATATTTTGCAAATTTAAATTGAAATATATATATATATGTATATATATATATTCTAATTCTGATTCTGACCGATATATTAATAGTAATACGAAGCATTATGAAATCGGAGAATGAAAATTACATTTAACTCTAACAACAAATAAAAAAGTTCCCTAAAAAACTTAATTATAAGATATAAATTTGCTTCTTCTAACAACATTTTCTCATATGTAATACCCTTATTCAAAGGGTATATAGAATTGAATCACAGCATGTCTTTCAATAGTCGCATTTAGCCTTCTTCTTCTTCCCCACTATCAACTGTCGCCGTTTTTTTCAATTATGATTTGCCACAGCAATGGGGTCGTTGAAGGCAGTTGAATGAAATCAGAGTGAGAGATAGTGATAACAAAGCAACAACAAATAGATTTCAATATGATTGATAAACAAGGACAATATACGACTTTCTATGTGTGTGCGTGTGTGTGCGAGTGTGTGTGAGTGTAAAAAAGCGTTGCAATCAAAGAAAGGGACATCACGAATTACAAGACAGACAACAGAACCCATAAACAACGTCAAGGGAAACAAATGCGAATGCTACAGGCAAGCATTTACGACTAACCAAATACCCTACATATGTAACAAGTTAAAAGGTTCAAGATTTCTAGTTTATTTCTGAGTAAATTAATCTATATTCGATAGATAAAGAGATTTTTAGCATAAAGAAGTTTATCGATAATCGATAGACTAAGAGATTGTTAGTATAATCAAGAGCATTGAAATGTTAAAAGACTTGGAGATATCTCTTAAAAAACGTTGAATAACAAGAGCCAAGCTAATAAGTTATCGATGTTTATCGATATGTGAGAGAGTTATCGATCATTTATAAGTATACTTTATGAAATCTGAGAAGTTAAACTAAAATTGAAGCTGATTAGATTATTTCCAATGCCACAAGTCTAGCATAGCCTCTTCAAACGTGTATAGGGTATGCGGAAAAAAGCTAGCAAAAACAAATCTATTTTTTAGAGTGTAACAGTTGAAGGCGGATGGGCAGGATTGTTATCGGATATGCCGGGCATGGTGTTATATTCCAAAAACTCTCTTTCATACACACACTTGCTCACACACTCACACACACACACACACACACACACAATGACAATCAGAATAAGTGGCTGTTACATTTCACACCAAACATTGATGGAGCGACCAATGGACCATAAGAGGACCAAAAAGGACGACGGGACGAGGCGGCACGAACCGAGACAAGCCACAGAAATAGTCGAGCTGTTGTGGCTAAAAACTGAGCAGGGGGCGTGTCCAAGGAGCATTGGGTGGTGGCAGTGGTGTCGTAACTGTGTCAGCTGCTTGAGCTGTGGCATAAAAGCAAAATCAGAGAATTTCACAAAAGATGTTTATCATTTTCACTTGGGCAAAAGTTTTGCAGCTAAAATGGCAAATATTTTCTGCATACGAATTTCACAACTAGATAAAGTGGTAAAAAAAGAGAAGAAAAATAAAAGACGAAGCAGCAGCAGCTGAAAGGCAAAGAAATAAGCAACTGGCCAACTGGCAAAGTTTGGAGCCAAATGCACCCAAAGGACATCAGCGCCAATGGCCCACAACTGAGTAGCGGATGTTGTAAACTCGCCAAGGATGCGAAAAGGATACCAAAAACAACAACAAAAAACCATATCGAACTAAAACTATGTGCAACGATGGCGAGATGCCCTATAATCTAGAGTATTGAAAGCAGATGCGAGCATAACTCAAATTTTATTTAGTTTAAAATAATTAATAATTTTTTTTTGATTAACATAAAAATATATATTATATATAATACTTAATAATTTTAAATATTTTTTTTATTATATAATAGTTACATACTTTCAAAGTTAAAATAATATACGTTTATATATTACAATTTATTTACGATTGAAATAGTTTAAACCCCTTTATCTTGACTTAATTTGCCATTTTTATAGGGTTAGTCTCTCGACCTTAGATTAACCCTAGCTATCATAGTCTATACAAGTTCAAACACAGACTTTTTGTTATAATTATGTTTTTTTCTATCTATAAAGTTTCTTAATATGATCTATATAATTAAAAGTAAAAGTATATATATGTCATATAAAACTATAGAATTAACAACAAAATATCTATGTTCATGTCTCTATGTTCAATATATATGTTCATTACAATTGAAGTAAGCTTAGAAAAATTTGAAAAGATTTAAGCAAAACTTGATAATTTAAGAGAAAAATGCTACAAGGGGAAAAAGTTTGAAAAAATAAGCGAACGAGAGACTACCACAATACTAATATTATTAGTATAAGTGTTTGATAGTTTTGACAATCGGATTACTTCGGCTAAGGTAACACTAATTCTATATTTGGAATTCGAGCTCGAATTCTTGTTCAGTTGTCTAAAAAATTATATTCGCTTGTAAAAAATTCCTTCGAATTCCTGTTCGATAAATCGAATTCCTGTGTAATTCGTAAACAATGTATTCCCTTGCCATTTCGAATTTAGGGGACTCGACTGTAATACTATTTTGAATGCTCATATTTTCTTGCTGAAACAAGAGAACTTTGAGATGGATAAGTTCAACAGCAAAAAGCTGATCCTAAATGATCTCAGTAAGTAATTTCTATACTCTTCGTATCTCGAATCTATATTTTCTATCAGAGACAAGCTTAGCTCAGATATTACCCTATATAGCTTTATAAAGTATATAGCATATATACTTCACTGCCTATATCAAAAGTTGTTTCCATCAACATTTCAAATGCGCTTCGTTAGGGTATTTGAGAAGCATTTATTATGCTCGTCGCTATTGTCCATGTTTGCGAGAAATCAGAAAATATAAAGCAGCCGAGCAGCCATGGCTAACGGGCGAAAAAAAATGGCAGTTAAAATTGTACTGGGAATAAATCTATCATATAATGCAATATTACAGCGTAATGCCCATCGATAAACCACCCGCAAGCACGCCCACAAAAAAAACAGATATTGTGCTGCGTTTCAGTTAAATGAAGTCGATTATTCGCTTGCCGCTGGGAATTGCCTTCAAAGCAGAGAAAATAAATAAATAAAAAAAATATGATTGACCGAATGTCTAATACAAAATTCCATCAAATAGAGTTGAAGAATTTCAGAGCACTGAAGCGGATTAAAGATAAAAACGAACTGAGAACTGAAATTCCATTAAACTTATGGTCATTATTAAAGCTTTTCATAACTTATTAAACTGACATAAATTTGTAATGAACTTCATTAAATTTCATTGACAATGCAAAAGAGAAGTCAAATACAAAATTTGAGTTCTCAAACTCTGATAGCTCCTGAGTTTTTGGGGTAAAATGGCGTAATTGATTAGGAAGATTGTATGATATTCTGAATATTTGATGCTTAAGACATATTCTCTACACTATTTAATAGGAGTACATGAAATACAAAATTTAAGCTCTGAAAGTCTGAGAGTTCCTGAGTTTTTTGGCGTAAAATAAAATGTTAGTATACTCAGTTAAAAAGATTATTCTGAATATTTGATGTATAGAAAGAGCCACTAAAAGTATGCATAAATTCAAGGCATAAATTTATTACATTATTTAATAGGATTCTATCTAGTGTAAAATAAATAAAGATATAGGGTTCACCTAGTAACCATTCGGGATGAGCTCAAATTTGATCCAAAAAGTGATGTATTTCGAGTAAATTATGTTCGATTTTAAACAGTTATGTCTTTTTAAGCTCATGCAGTTGTCTGCTATCAATTCTAAATTTTTAATCCAATTTAGTAAAAATGACAAAGGGTTATATCAAATTTTTTTTTTTAAATCGAATAAATTCTAAAAACAAAAACTTTGAATTACAGCTATTTCTTTAGAGTTTCACGAGTCTTAAAAGTCTAATCTGTTCAAAATCCGATTTTATTTAACCGAACTGCGCTGTTTTAAAGATTTTAAAAGTTATACAAATTTTGGTATCTTTTCTACATTTAGATCGATCTGTGAGTAGCCCTTGCCTTTTGGCCTTAGCCTTGATCGCTTATCTGTCATTCTGTCTATATTGCATTTATTTATCAGTTCAATATCTGGTTCCGTGTGGCATTCTATAATCCCGAAAGACAATCACATGTGGGGAACACGTGCCAAGCGCTTTGCTAGGATATTCAGGGTTAATGTGACAAGGCTTTGGTGGACAGTTACGGGCATAGCCAGGAGCACATAACCACAATGGTTTTGGCTATTATTTAAACGATGCTCTCACACACACCCACACCCACACATACACACCCACAACACACGTAGACAGGGAGATATACAGGACGTTGGCGCATATCCTGCAGCACAATTGAATTAGGTTAGTCATGCTTTAATGCACATCAACATACGTGCAACCAGGCAGGACAACTGTATGTGTGTGGGTGTGTTGCAGTGTGTGTGTGTGTTTGTGTGTTTGTGTGTGTGTTGATTCTCATAAATCTCATTGTCAGTGTTTAACTTTCTTGTTGGTTTAACTTAACTTCAAGCAACAACAGCAAAGGCAAAAGCAAAAGTCATTTGTCATTTCAGTTGGCAACACACAATTCACCCATACACACGCACACACGCCCGACACACCCATCTACACACACACACACGTGTGTAGATAAACTCTTTATGCATTTGCATTTTGCTGCCCTTAAGTAATATTTTTGCCGTGAATAAAGCTTATAGCTACATCATGCAGCTTGCAACACGTTACATAATAGGGACAATGACAATGACAATGACAATGACAATGACAATGACAATGACAATGACAATGACAATGACAATGACAATGACAATGACAATGACAATGACAATGACAATGACAATGACAATGACAATGACAATGACAATGACAATGACAATGACAATGACAATGACAATGACAATGACAATGACAATGACAATGACAATGACAATGACAATGACAATGACAATGACAATGACAATGACAATGACAATGACAATGACAATGACAATGACAATGACAATGACAATGACAATGACAATGACAATGACAATGACAATGACAATGACAATGACAATGACAATGACAATGACAATGACAATGACAATGACAATGACAATGACAATGACAATGACAATGACAATGACAATGACAATGACAATGACAATGACAATGACAATGACAATGACAATGACAATGACAATGACAATGACAATGACAATGACAATGACAATGACAATGACAATGACAATGACAATGACAATGACAATGACAATGACAATGACAATGACAATGACAATGACAATGACAATGACAATGACAATGACAATGACAATGACAATGACAATGACAATGACAATGACAATGACAATGACAATGACAATGACAATGACAATGACAATGACAATGACAATGACAATGACAATGACAATGACAATGACAATGACAATGACAATGACAATGACAATGACAATGACAATGACAATGACAATGACAATGACAATGACAATGACAATGACAATGACAATGACAATGACAATGACAATGACAATGACAATGACAATGACAATGACAATGACAATGACAATGACAATGACAATGACAATGACAATGACAATGACAATGACAATGACAATGACAATGACAATGACAATGACAATGACAATGACAATGACAATGACAATGACAATGACAATGACAATGACAATGACAATGACAATGACAATGACAATGACAATGACAATGACAATGACAATGACAATGACAATGACAATGACAATGACAATGACAATGACAATGACAATGACAATGACAATGACAATGACAATGACAATGACAATGACAATGACAATGACAATGACAATGACAATGACAATGACAATGACAATGACAATGACAATGACAATGACAATGACAATGACAATGACAATGACAATGACAATGACAATGACAATGACAATGACAATGACAATGACAATGACAATGACAATGACAATGACAATGACAATGACAATGACAATGACAATGACAATGACAATGACAATGACAATGACAATGACAATGACAATGACAATGACAATGACAATGACAATGACAATGACAATGACAATGACAATGACAATGACAATGACAATGACAATGAATTAAAGTGAAAATAAAAACTGTTGACTGTTTAGCTTAAAGTTCTTGTGCGTAAATATACTGTAAGTGTATTTGCAATGCATTAGCTTAACAGCTAATTTCCTTGTTGCTATTGTTGTTGTGCATTCAAGTTCAATAAATGTTTAGTCTAAGAAATGTTTGGCAGTGCAAAAATACAATCCCCAAACTCCCCGAAAACTGTCTATGTCGCATGTTTAAAGTTTCTCTCTCCCTGCCTCTATCTCTTTCTCTTTTCCGACACGTACTGAGCTACTTGACTTAATTAGCTGCAAGCTACTTAGTTATATTATCATCATCATCATCATCATTGTCATTTTCCACGCTTGTTGTGGCAGTTCCCTGCGGTTGTTTATTGTGGAATACGCCCACACTCTAGTCGCCTACCAACTGCAGTATTTGTCTCACTTTTTCTCTCTCTCTCGCTTTCCCTCTCTAACTTCAACGCAGACATTATACAATAGTTATTAATGAATCCCCAACTTTGGCAACTCATGTGCTGCATTTCCAAATTCAGTTGAGGGAACACATTTGCAACATTTCACATAGTCTCAATGTGCTCCAATTTGCATTATGTTCAGATTGATAAATAAAAGTTCATTATGTTCCGGTTGCCAAATAACAGTTCATTATGCATTAGACCCATTGTGGTATATAGCAAAATTCTTTGACTTCTTAAGATTTATTTGAAAAGCAAAGCTTCAATTTATTCTAGTAAAGTTTTGCTGTGTAACGGGCTTTAAAGAACAGTTATCTACTGGTTTATTGGCAACTAGTTCGGAGAATGAACCAAATTGATTCTTCTGCTGAAGAAAAGTTATTTTATTCAATTTACTATTAGTTAGGCAACCAGTTCGCAGATTAAATCTTTAGCGCAAGAACTGGAATCATTTGTCTTTCCATTGGTTGTAAAGCTTTGAATAAGTTTGTCTATTTGATCTCTTGAGAGTCTAGTTCAGTAAATTGGAACTTACGCACTAACTTGGGACTTTTGATTAATTACTTTTTACTGAAATTGCCTAGTTCGCTTAAAAACTAGTTCAATTACCTAAATAATTTCTTCAAATATGGCTGAAATTGATTCCCTGACAAAATTCTTTAACCCTTTTTTCAGCATTGATATATGATATCTACAATTTGAATAGAACTTTAATAAATCAATTCCCTTTTCAATTATGTGACTGGTTCGTGAACCAAACTCATATAACAGTTCGTCAATCAAGTCGTAGGTCCGGACGGACGGCAAGACGAGCATTGCACAAAACCAATATACCCATATTCAATCCATTAACGAATATGTAAGAATATGGAACTAGTTCAATTTTTAAACAATTGTAATTTCATTAAAAATTCTGTTCTTTAAATAAATCAACAATCATTATAAACTCAACTAAAATAAACCCAACTATATATAAATATATCTATATGTAAAATACAATTTAACGACATATTGTTCTCTAGTTTTTTTTTTTGTTATCCCATTTAGGATCTGTCTGGCTTATAAAAGTTTTATTATGGCAACTCCCAGAGCATATTTCATTCACACAATCGGGCTGAACAATCTGGTCTTTTGTAAGCGGATAACTAAATCGAGGCCGAGTCGCGAAACCTTTTTGTTCGTGGCAGACAAAAAGACATTTTGGCATTCACAATCGTGTTAATTACCTGACACACATATGCAGAATACGCAGCGATTGATGACA
The DNA here is from genome assembly GCA_035045545.1 of Drosophila gaucha. Lineage (NCBI taxonomy): Eukaryota > Metazoa > Arthropoda > Insecta > Diptera > Drosophilidae > Drosophila > Drosophila gaucha. Next base: position 279,297 of record JAWNOY010000366.1, on the reverse strand, counting down.
CAACGGGGTTCGAACCACGCACATAACGAGAGCAGAAAAACAACAAAAAAATAAATAAATAAATAGAGGACGATGGGTTGCGAAAGGGTAGAAACTTTTTCGATTATATGCTCGTAAAAGTTTTCGATGTTTGTCCAGGCCACCCACAACTGGGCCATAACCACAATTTAACCGCACAACAGCAGCAGCAGCAGCAGCAGCAGCAGCAGCTAAAGCAACAACAACAATGCCCACTAGTTGGCAAAGTAAACCGTATAACCCAAAGACCCGAACTCTGAACCAAAACCAGATGCGGAGTAAAGTAAGCTGCGAAAGCAGCTCGTAAACAAGCAATAAAATTGTAAAAAGGACAAGCGGCAACCGTTGCCACCAATTGGCATTGTCAAAGGAGGGCAAGCACACACATACACTATGTACACACACTCTACACACACACACACACACACACACACACGCCAGCATGTGTGCTGAGAGGACGCACTTGGCTGGCAACCTCTTTGGCCTTTCGATAGTTTTCGCTTTTCGCATAGTTTGCAAAGGGGGCGACCAAAAGGCAACATCAACAACAACAACAGCAACAACAACATGAAAACGGCAACAACAACTAAACCAGCAACAACAAGAAGAAGTGCAGAAGTCCAGTGCACACTGTCATAGAATGAAAGTAAATGGAAAAGGGAAACATATGAGATATATATATGTATGTATATTACCTATAACTTTTCATATATATATTAAGATATATATTTTCTATTTACACATTTACTGACTTTTTTAAAATATCGTTCGTCTCTATCGCGATACTGATCCATTCAAATTTTTCTCCATATATCCTCAGCATGTATTTTTTATGCTCTATCAACACCATCCATTGCAATTTGTCTATATATTATTGATCAACTTCAATATCTAGTTTTCCTACTTATCTAGTAACAAATGTATTTTCATCTTATATCTCTATCTCAATATATAACTCAATTATTTCTCGAACCCTGTCTCTAAGGCATTTTTTTCTATGTCCATCTATTTCTATATTTTCATATGCCTACCAATATCTCTGTCTCCATCGATCTCCATCTCTATATTGATCTACAAGTATATCTTTAAACTTGTAACCATCTCTTTATCGATCTTAATATCGATATATATTTCTTAGAGTTATCTCTATGTCCATATACAATGCTACCTTCGTTATGATCTTGAACTCTATAGAAGTAGAACTATCTCTGTCTATATCTATATCTCTATCTGTTTTCTTTTTTAGCTCTTTATTCATCTCGAATTCATCTAATAACTAATAATAATAATCTCTACCTCTCTTTCTTCTTTCTATCTCTCTATGTATTTCTATCTCTATCTCGATCCCCAGCTCATCTTCACCTCTATCTTGATTTACATGTCAATCTTTTTATTAAGAATCACTCCCCCCTCTATTTTTCGATCAATATTTCTTATTTGTGTATCTATGGCTACATTATTTTCCATTTCTACTAATTTCTACTAGCTCGAGCTCCATCTCTGCCGCTACCTTTATCTTAACATCCACCCGTTCTGAAATTTCTGTCTTCATCTCTATCTCTATCTATCTATGTATTTCTATGTCTATCTCAATCTTTAGCTCAATTTCTATCTCCATCCATTAATTAAATCATTCCCCCCTCTCTATCTCTATCACTATTTAATTTATATATTTTAATGTCGGTATTATATTCGATCACAACTTTAAATTCGATAACTTTCACTGTCGCTTTCTCTACTTATATCTCTACCCGTTTTACTATTTGTAACTTCATCTCTAGCTTTATCTATCTATGTTTGTTTTTCTATCTCTATCTCAACTATCGATAAACAGCTTCTTAGTTATTTATCTTTTTATTTATCGTTTTTTTTCATTCTTTCTATACATTCTATAACTACCTTAGCTAAGACTATATTTTATTTATCTATTCATATCCTCATTTCACATTTATCGATATACCAATTTATCGAACTATCGCAACTAGCTGAACAACTGTACAGCATATGCTGCACATTGAGTTGCATTTTGGTACCACTGTGCGCCATGTCGAACTTTTATTAAAAGTGTTTTTCTTAGCTTGTCTTCACTCACACACACACACACACACATACAGAGCTCTTTATGGTCAATGTATGAGACCCTTGGGGCATCTGCGTATTGATGTCCCGTTATACTGGCAGCAGCTCCATTCGCATGCCAGCGGCGTGCGCTAAAATATTTTAATCAAGGACATGCCCATAACGAAGCGCATCCTGGCAGCGATTTGCCATTTTTAAGTGAATGCCCCAGCCAGAAGCCAGAGGATGAGCCAAAGGTAGGCTATCAAGGAGGAACAGCAACAGCAACAGGACCTGAGTCAAGCGTCAAGGCGTTCGCCTAATTGATTAACACCTGAACGTCGCACCATTATGCGAATCCCCGTTGGGCATGTGCCACGCCCCCCCTTACAGCTATAAGAACTGCCTAACTCCCAGCCTCTTTCTTGCTTCTGGCACTTACAGAAATTAGACAAAGCTGCCGCCGTCCTGCTCTCCTTTACAGTCTTCGCTCATCATTTCTTTTCAGCTTTTTTGGCGCTGGCCACAAATCAAGGCAAAACTTGCCCCAGGCTCTCCACAGCATGGGGGCGTGGCAGATGGTAGATGGTAGAGTGGGTCTGTCGCCTGTCTCTCTAAATGTGTCATTAAAAAATTAAAAGCAAATTCCTGCACGCAGAACTTGAGCAGGACGACAAGGACGATGACGACGCGACATTGTGGACGAAGTCCTTTTCAGGTCTGCATCGCAATTTCCTTGGCAAGCGGATCAAGCGCGCATCCTTGCGGCTTGGCCATAAAGTGGTTACAAAATGCCGCCAGAGGACTTCGCCAGACATTGTGCCCACAAAATTCTGCAGTCGCAGGCTGCTCGAAAACAGTCGCCAGTTGCGGAACGAAAGACAAAATAACTTTGGCTACCTTTAGCATTTAGCTTGTTCCGATAAATAATTGAAAAGGTTTTTGAGAATATTATAGCATAACAAGAATTAAAGACTGTCATAAAAGTATTTTATAAAATTGATATATTTTAAGACATATTTTTATGAAATCTTATATATATTATTATTTTGTCTATAATAGACGAAAAAATTCAGATATTCCTAGATCAAGTCTTTGAGTAAAAATTTGTATAATATTTCATTCAGGTGTCAGCTCAAGTCCTGAATTTAGATTGAACCCTTATCCCTCTCTAGCTCAAGACAAACAAACATGATTGAACCTTAAGATATCACAATAGAACATCTAGTGATGCCTCATAAAAGCCCAATAGAACTCCATTGCTGTTTTATAAGAACACTTTCAGAACTCCTTAAAAAGTTTTAGAGAAGTTTTGGACAATTTAAACAGCATTTTTTATACAAAAGCCCTTTAGAGCTCCTATCAACCTTTAATATATACGCTAGATTATATGATATTATATCTTTTTTAAAAAATATATAATATATATATTTTATAATATAGATTTCTTTTATAATTTAAAAAAAAAAAAACTCTAAAAGAAAACGCTTTTCTTAATCTCTTCAGCATTCCTATAAAAGCTCAAGATCTCATAAAAAACACATAAAAACCAATTACATTATTTATAAGAGTACCTCAGTATAGCCTCAGTAGAACCTTGAAACAATTCCTTATAGTTGTTATATAGAGGCCAAAGAGCCTGAAAGGAACATATAAAAAGTCCCAAATTAATTTGTAGGAGAACTACTATAGAGCCTCTATAGAACCTGGAAGTTAATCTTTGTAAGTTTTCTTCAGGATATATTCAAGAGTTTATATACGAGCCTCTATAGAACCTCGTAGGTACTACGAGCTCTGTAGAGCTACCATTGAATCCCAAGAGCATATTTTAAAAACCTTTATAGAACTCATATAAAAGTAATTATTACTAGAGAAACTCTGTAAGTCCTCAAAATAATTGCTATCTACATAGATCTAAAGAGCGACCTGAAGGAAGCCTTCAAAAAGGTCCATATAAAACTCAAATAAACATACCCCATTGAACTTTAAACTACACGCATGCATTCATCCAAATGATTATCCCTATAATCCATATAAAAACTGTTTGGTAAACCCAATAAAAACTACATATACGTATATGTATATGTATGTGTGTGTGCTTATAAACTTTATAGACCTCATTCATTGGTCTGCGTTGATTACATGCGAGCGCACCTGACCGCAAAATGCATAATTAATTCAATTAATGAAATATTTTAAAATCATAAAAGCTGACAGCGCACCGGCGACCGCGAATGCGACACCAGAAACCACCGAACCTATCAAGCTCCCCTCGCAGCGGGTGCCCAATTCCCCTGGCGAATCGTTCGAAAGGCCTCTGGACCGCGGGACTCGACTAAAAGCAATCAATGTCAATGCGACTGGAAATCGAAATGGGGGAATGTGGATAGCTCTGAAATGTGGGAGGGCTACAAAAATAGGGACTGCGCCGGGGTCCGGGCACATCATAAGTAGGCAGGAGGCGTGGCAGACCGTGCTGAGCGACAGTTGCATGTAATTCGATTTTGGGGCTATACTCATTTAGGTCCGACAGATCGACAGACATTCGATTTAAATGAGTAGGTAGCATTCGATTTGTATACCCACTGAAAATGCGGAAAATGGGGTCTATAAGAAAAGATAGAAAAAGTTTATTTTCAGTACTAATTTGTTCCTCACTTTACTTATCGATAAATATCGAAAACTTTCAAAACATATATTGAAGGTTAATAAATGCTAACAACCAAATTTCATGAGTAGACAAGAAGTTCAGCATTTTAAAAACACACAAAAAAGCTTAACTTTAGTTCTAAAATCTCTCTTTTTTAACTTATCGATAAATATCGATTTTTAAGCAAAGTATGCTAGGCATACCTTGCAGATTTGAAGATGCTAGAGATACCATTCAATAATAAATAACAGGGTATCACTTAGTCGATTCGACCTTCGCCTGCTGCATACCTCTTTGTTTCTGTTTATCTCTTATTTCACATCGCGTCGCGTCACTAGAAACGTTTCTGCCTTCCCTTCTACGTTTACCCAAGGCTTAGGCATAAACATAATCGGAGCGATAGGAATTTGCTTTGAAAATATCGCATACCTCTATATCATATACCCATACGAAAGATATTTATAAATGTTATCATTTAACGATCGAAAAATTTCTTAGCTTGTAAATAAAATATAATATCTAATTGTATATAAAGTCGGTTGCATATTTTCCAGGTTTCTACTAACAAAGAGAAACATTATAATTGAATATAGAATAATAGAATAGAATAAAGAAAAGTAGAAGAATAGGTTGAAATTGAGTTAGATAAAGTAACATTAAATTAAGGTTCAATTAGGTTAATTAAGAGAAGATTAAGTCAGGTACGTTAAGGGTAAAGTTGGGATAAAGTTAGTTAAGAGTTAAGGTTAAAACAAGGTAGATAAGGTGCGAATAAGTTTAATCAGACTAAGTTTATGTAAGACTTGTTTAAGTTAAGTTAGGTTAATTCAAGTTAGGTTAAGTTAGTGTAAGAGTTAGGATAGAACTAGGTGATTAGGTTTGGTTAAGTGACTTGAAATAATCTAAGTTAAGAATAGGCAAGGTTAATTTATTCTAGCTTAAGCTAGCTTGAGTTAATTTAGGCAAATTTCAGATAGGTCAGTATTCGATAGTTACGAAAAGATGTAAGCCAACTCAGTTTCTTTATGAAATTGCCAAGTTTAAACATTGCCTTAAAGCTATTCGCAGATGTGATAAAGCTGTTAAGCCTAGTATTTAATTATTTATAGAATCCACTTACTTGGATTCTTAAATGTACTTTCGACTGTATTTAGTTAAGTTGCGTCTCAACGCCTCTCGAGCTGTGGATCACGTTAAATAGCTTTAAAAAAAAAAAAAGAAATGCCTTGCGTCAATTTAATTTTAACTTGCAACGTGGCGAAAGACCGAAAATCGCTGAATATTTGAAGACATAAAGGGAGCGAGAGTGAAGGAGAGGGAGAGGGAGAGGGAGAGGGAGAGAGTGAGGGAGAGGGAGAGGGCGAGATGATGCTGAGTGCAACTTTTTGCAGTTGACAAAGTGTCGCCGGAAGTTTCGATTTATAATTAGCATGACACACACTTCAACTGAAAAACTGTTAAGAAGTCTGGCGAAAAATGCAAAGTTTTGGTAGAAGCCAGAGGGTTTCCCTTCCTACCACTAGGGTAGGGGCTGGGTCTAGACAACAATCAATATTTCCTCAGGCGGGGAGCGTACAAAGTTCGCAATTTTCGTACCTCAATTGGTTTTGCGCTGGCGACCGTTGGAAAACGCAGGCAATGGGATAGGAGTGATGCCGAAATACCCTGTAAATTATGAGAAATATAAAAAAAACTTGACTATGTTGAGCTAGAAAGAGAAAATCTAACCAAATAATCTTAAAGCACTTAGAAACAATTACCATAAAGCTTCCAAAAGCTTTGCCTTTAAGAGCTTTATCTTGATTCTAATCCTGAGAAACTAAACTAAGCTTGACTCTTTTGAGCTGGAAATCATATAGAGGTATATGGGAATATATTAGAATATCCTAGAATTTCAGATAATTATATACAGACACTATAAAGGCAGTTAAAGCTAGACCTTAGATTGATTGCAAGTTTACTAAAAGCATATTCTAAACTTCCTTAAACCTTACTCTAAGTTTCCTTTAAAACTTAGTCTAAGCTTCCTTAAAGCTAGTGTACTCTTTTTAAGGCTTAGCCTCAGCTTACTCAAAGCTTAGCACAAGCTCAGGCAAAATCTTTCTTAAAGCTTATTCCAATCTTAAAGCTTTAGCTTTATCTAATATACCTTTACGTTTACTCGCAGCTCCCTTAAAGCTTCCTCAAAGCTCAACCATATTCAGCTTTTTTCAGATATCGTTAAATCTTTTTTCAGCTTTCTTAATTCTTACTTGAAGCTCGTTCAAACTTTACTTGATATTTAAGTCTTGATGTAAGCTAATATACAGCTTGATTAAAGCTTACTCGCAGCTAAGCTCCTCAAAGCTTACTCGAAGCTTATTAACAGCTAGTTAATATCTGATTTAAGCCTAGTTAAAGCTCCGCCTCTTCAAAGAGCATTTAGCATAAGTGGCTTTTAGTCAATTATACCCTTTCTACCTTACTTTACTTGGTCAGAAAGTTTGCTTGGCTTTACGTTGAGTTTTCTTGGGCTAGGGGTTAAATTGATTTTTTGACTATTTTTTGTGGGTTTCGCGACTTTTGCTTCAAGGTTTTAATTACAAGTTTGAAGCCTTGCGACAGATTTTGAGCTGCAGTCGCAGTCAGCGCGTTATCAATGGGAAATCAAGTGTTTGCTATCGCCGGAACCTCAACCTGGAGGCGAAGCCTTTGGCCTTTCGCTCCTTGCAAAATGGAGCGTAAACTTTATATATATACATATATTTGGCCAAGGGTCGCAGGATTTTGGCTTTTTATGTTAGTTTTAAGTTGCTTTTCTTGTAGCACAGCGGGGGCGGGGGCATAGTTGTCTTTGCTGTGTAAGCCCACCCACCCCACCACAAAGTCTTTGAGCACACCTCCCCCTGAGGAGGCGCTGCTGCATTTAAAACTTTATCTGGCCACTGCGTTGCTTCGTTTTATTACTTCTTTCGCATTCTTGCTTCGCATTTACAGTTATTTTGTGATACCCTTTACTTATAACAGCTAGGGTATTTTGGTCTTTGGTTTCGATTTAGCAAAAGACTTTTATTAAACAGTTCATTGCTTCCCCAAAATAAACATCTATAAAATATTGCATTTTCACTTAAAATTACAGGGTATTCATCATGCGCACACTAACCCGCGATCTACATTTTACTGCGCTGCAACTTTTGCCCAGCAAATTTCTGAAACCGTTAGAGGAGGTGGGGGGAGGGTCCCTCGGCAAACCCTTTCACTGACTTTTCAGCTGGCAAATCTTTCATAATTCGATTTTGCTCTTGGATCGATTATGTAACCGAAATCAAGTTCAGCACTGGAAACTTTTGCTAAATTCACTTGCACGATTTCCGCTTTTTTGCTCGAAAAAAAAATGTAAACACAACCGACTCAGTCGAAAAGTATTTGCAGTTGCCGCTGCTTTCAGTGTCAACACATTCTAGCAGCTAGAGCGAGATAGAGAGAGAGAGAGTGTGTGTGTGTAAGAATATGTAGACTAGGCTGCATTGAACTGACGTTGCCGCACGCCGTTTAACCGTTAAGAGAATGCAGAAGAAAAATAACTGTTCGCTAAGTGAGAGCGTGAGAGCGCGAGAGAGAGAGAGAGAGAGAGTCTTGACCGTGAGCGAAGGCGTGTGAAGTAACGGCTGCAGCATAGCTTAAAAGAGGATGGATATTAAGAGGATCATAAAGCGCGTGACGTCACAGCTGCACAAAATGCTTAACTGATTGCAAATGTACATTTTTTATAAATTAAACTATTGGAAATAAAATTAATGAAATACAAAAATATATTTAATGTTAGACGTACATACTTCATTTGATTAGCTAGCTCTCTCTCTTTCTCTCTCTCTCTCTCTCTGCCGTCACGTCTGCCGAGCGGCTATTTATGCGTGCAGCACCTCTTCAAGGCTCAATCACTCAATCGCATTTAGTTTAAATATTGCTTTATCGAAGTCTGTTTGACTTAGTTTAAATGCGTAGTTGAACGTTATCGCACGTCGCGCTGCAAGTGCTAGAAATCCTCGGGACTCAGTGTTGTGCAGTGCTGCAAAAGGAAGTGCAAAACCAACCAGGAACTGTTTTTTTTTTTTTAATTTTTGTTCATGTGAATTGATTTTGTTTTTGCGAATTTTAAATTGCTTTTTTTCCCTTATTTTTCGTGCCTTCGATTTGACGTTTGTTGTTTGCTTTGCCCATGAAATGATTTTGCGGTAATTAGCTGACAGCAGCTCCTTCCTTTTTTTTCTTTTTCCTTTCATTCATAAAGTAAACACACACACAAAGAGCCCCTGCCAGCGTTACCATATCAGTAAACAAAATCAACGAGCTTTGGTTTCGCATACATATATTTTTTTTTGTATAGAGAGGGAGAGGAGAGAGCGTGAATGGGGCAGGCTGCTTGACCAACGAAATAGGCATTAACGCATTACGAGCAGATGCCTTGGTTGGGGGCGCGGCTGGAGGCGTGGGCAAACAAAAAAGGAAACGCGTGAAGAAATCTATTATGACATTTGCGCGTTGACAGCTTGACGAAAGTCATTAAGGAATAGGACAGAAATGCGTCGTCGTCGTCGTCGTTGCTGCTGCTGCTGTTGTTGTTGTTGTTGTTGTCGTAGGCACAAAAATTATGGAACAACAACAACAATAACGGGAGCGAAGCGTCAAAGTGAGCACGACAAATGAGCCCAAAGGCCACACAAACACACATACACACACACAAAATAATAATTAGAGCAAAGGGAATGAGAAAAGTTGGGTTAGGCTAAATCGAAAAGCAGATGTCATGAATATTTGTGCAAATATGCATGAATATGTATGTAGGATAAGCTATATAATATATATGCATGGAAGATAAACTATATAATATATATGTATATGTTTATTAAAACTAAATCAATTGAAACTTGTATTCCAGTTAAATTATATCTTATTGCACTTACCTATTTTTTCGTTTGTTCCACGCAGTTGATTTTCTGAACAGCTCTGAACTTCACAAAAAAATGTCACATAATAACTTATATTATTTTTCACATCTGCTCAACTGCTGCTGCTTAGAGTTGGGCAAAAGGTTGGCGTAACTGTGACTGCTTCATGTTGCGTCAGAAGTATTTAATCGAAATGTGATTACATATAGAGTTGAATCCCGATAATTAGAAATGGCAAAGGGATCACATTTTTTACGAACGAATTATCGTGACACGACTGTATTCACATCAGTTATGCACCAATATAACATTTCGGCTCTAAAATCAAACTTTTAGGGGATGAGTAGTACAGCAAGCTAAGATTGTGGGACGACCCTTTAAGCTGTGTAACAAATTAAAGGGTATTAAGGCTGTCCTTCTAACCCTCTTCTAGGCAAATCTTTAGTACGAAAGTTTTGGGCTGCTTTAATATATTACTTAATACTTAACTTGGCTTTCAGTGGGGTGTAAGCGGCTTCATAATAACCTTTGAGTGGTTTTTGCTTGTGATATTCAAATTTGACTTTTATGAGAGCAGCTCTCTAAATATCAATACTTGATTATGCGTAGAGCTTATTCGTATAACTAAACTTAATATAATTTACATAGCTAATATGTTCTTCTAACACTTTCTAAATAATATGTATTTGAGTTGAACGATATTTAATTTTAGTTACAGTTCATTATCATTATCATTATCAGTCCCGCCAGTCACGGTTACTCTTCACAGCGATTGCTGCTCTTTAAAGTAAAATAACAGTATCTACTCGATAACTTTACTAAAGCTACTATCGATATAACTCGCTTAACACTAAAATTGGTATCAAATATATCGATAGTTTTATAATAAGCAACTTTCATCCTTTGACATAAGCTCAGGGAAAATAGCACGAAATTGCTACTTTTATTTAAGCCCATGCAAGAATTCAAACTAAAATTGATCTGAGGAATATCATATGGTTTATAAATGAAGACCAATAAAATCTTTCAGAATTTCATATCTATATATCATTTATACACATATAATATATATGATATATATAATATAATATAGTTTTTCATAATCATAAAGTAAAAACTTTAATATTCCCTTAGATTTCTTACATATTTTCTACTTTTATTGGATAACATTTTTAAACTTAGACTAAGAAAGTTGAGAGTTGATAGTTTTGCGCACCGCTGAGAGTCATAAAACTATTTTGGCAAGGTCGCCAGCTGACTAAGAGACACCTTTCCCCGACATACACCTCGAGAGAGAAAGCTCTTTCTACAATCCAACCCAACTCTCGCCAAAGACTTTGATTTGTTGCTGTTGTTGTTGTTGTTGATGTGCGTGAAGTTTCTCCTGCCAGAGGCAAAAATTGAATCCTTTCGCTTTTTTTAACATTGGAACTTACGGTGTAGTGGAAGGGGGTAAGGAGTTGGGTACGCGACGTTGTCTTAAGATTGAAAATGGCGCAAGTTTTTTTTGATCTTTTGTAAAACTCTTTTGCCGTCTCCCTCACATCCCATTTCGGCACACGCATGAGAATTGGGAAAAGGAAACGCTGAAAACTTAATCGGATTTGGCGTACGCTTGTTTTCCAGCTGTCTTTTTTTTAGTCTGTATACCCTAACAAGCGGGAGTTATACGAGTTTTTTGTAGAGCAATGTTACCCTGAGTTGGAATATTGAAAATGTTTTTAGATAACTAATTAATAGACTAAAGTGAGGTGGGTTTCTCTACAACTCCTTCAATATTTCATAAAGTTTTTCCATATATCATATTTCTCTATGTTACTGATCTATTCGAACTAAGCTCTAAGAACAGCTAAAGTTTTGAAATTTATTAAGGATATATATATATATATAAACTTTAACCAAAAGGATCTATGATATTTGTGTGTTATATCATTATATACTTCATGAGAAAGTTTACAAGTCTTATGATAGCGCAACTTATATATTTCTTATATCTATCAGATAGATAGATCAAATATCATAGTTTCATAAAAATCATATTTCTAGCAAAAAAATTAATTTCTTACATTTTCAAAGGGATATACAAAGCCAATGTATAGTAATAACTTTCCAAAGGGTAAACCAAGTTTCACATAACACATTTTTGAAAACAGACAGTGAGAGAGAGAGAGCAAAAGAGAGAGCCAAAGAGCAAAAGGAAAACAATTTTAAAATTCAAGCAGCATAAATCAAACACTGGCTACGCGCCTGCCCGAAAGTGTGCCGCGCATAAAGGATAAACAGGCCCCAACCCTTCTCCCTAACTACCCCTGCCACGCCCACGCTTGCTGCTGTTGCGGCTGCAAGGATTTCCACAAAATATTTGCGCCTCTACAACAATTTTTGTTGCGTTTTTTTTCTGTTGGCCCAAACTCATATTTAAACTTTGTTTGGGGGGTGGCGCGAAAAGAGAAAGGGGGCGTGGCATGTGGAGCTATGGAGGGGCTTTCTTACTTATGTTGTTGTCAGTCAGTCATGTGTGTATGTGTGTGTGTGTGCAACTTGTATTGTTGATTTTTGAAATCTAATTTTGACTTAAATTGATTTTTTACAACACACAAACAAAAAGGGAAGGCGGTTGGTATTGGAAGAGTGGGCAGCTTATTCTACGAAGCTGCAAAATTTGGAATAGATATAATACTTCATGTACATCATTATATATATATATATATATATATATAATATATGGAATATATACGAAACGTCTCCGTCTTCGACTTGATGCTTAAGGACTTATAACAAATTTCATTTGTTTTCAATGTAATGAAAATTTGTGGTAAATCCTAAGACATCCTGGCACGAATATAGCAACAAGCATACAAGAATCTGTTCAAAAACATGACAGCTCTGCTGATAATAGAACTTCAATTGGCAAGGTAAGTAAAAAATATGATATATGAAATATTTCAAAGATCAAATTTCTATTAATCTTAAATGAATTTATGTAAACAAGTTGAAAAATACTTTAAAAAGTTATCTTAAATATCGATATGCTGTAATAATATTTGCATTAAGAGTTAGATTCTCTATCAATGTTTATTGAAGGTCTTTTAATACTTGGACTTTGTATTTTCTGTTCAAATATCTACTTATGAAAGCTCTTAATAGAATTTTTCAATACGAATAATAATACGGGAAATATATAAATTTGATAGGAGTCATACCAAAAAGATTTGAGCTATAGCTCGAATAGTTGCTGAGTTCCTTAAGGCTGTGGAAATCTGAAACGAAATTTTTAAAATAGACTGAAGTTAGAAATGAGATATATAAAATCAATCAAGTTAAGCAAGATAAATAATAATCGATTTTTTTAACAACAGCACAGATAAGCGATAACAAATCGATATATATCGAGCTTAAATTTTAGGAATTCATTATTAAGGGAAATTTCAGAATTTGTAATTCTATTTTTTTATGGAATATTACATTAGATACAAGATTAAATATTTTCTGTTTTCAAAATGTTGTAAAAGTCTTAAGATATAGTTATACCCAAGTCAAGTCTAAGAAACATTTCTGCCAACTTTGATTAATCCCCAGCACACACTACAACTTTTTATGTTTAATAAACAAATGAGAGCAATAAAGAAAAGCTAAAAAAACCTTTAAGCCTAAGCTAGAAATACGACGAAATGAATAATTGAGGAAGTGCTTGAAAATTGCACAAAAGGTGCAAATAATAAAATTCTTGGCGTGTCGCTTGCTGCCCCTCTGGTCGTCGCTGCGGTGTGTCATGTGGCATGTGGCGTGCGGCAAGCCGATGGGGCAGTTGTCGCTGTCGCTTTAGTTGTAGCTGAAGCGAACTGCGCTTTGAATACCAAGCAAACAAAAAATAAATATAATGTATACAAACAAAACAAAACGAAGATGCCTGTGTGACGACAGCCAGGGTTGCCAACGCTTGTGAGGGTTGCCAGAGATTGCGAATTTTCATGGCCAGCGCGATTATATATTGCGAAGTAAATATATTCTCAGAGTTGCTCAAACAAAAGTTACTCTAGCTTTGTCATTGGCCTTCTTTTTTTTTAGAAATGTGAGAACTCTGGCAAGTTAAGATGTATATTTGGTAATACCTTTGCAATTGTAAGGGATATAGATATAGTTTGCAGTGATTTGAAACGCCCCCAACAAGTGGATATATATAATTTTTGATCAATCTATTGAACAGGACATCAGTAACCAATACATCAAATTTTGAAGCTGTACCTATAAAACTTTCCAAGATACAGTTTTATCCGATTTGAGGCGGGTATATATAAATTTTTATAATTTTTTCGAAACTGTGAAGCCTAATATTATTGTTGATTTTTGAGACTCTTGGAATAAAATTGTAGAAGATAGTTTTTTCCGATTTGCCACGCACCTAATGGGCGTAGATATGTATGCTATATCTTTTTTTCTAGAAGGTGCTATACCAACCGTAAAATATATAATTTTACCCGAAGTTATCCCACTAAAACATTTCTTAAAACCGATCTGTCCTATGGGAGCTATAGGATATATTCGTCCGATACGGATGATTCCGAGATATACAATGAGATATACATACGGACAGACGGACATTGCTATTTCAACTCAGCTCGCCTGATCAAGAATATATACACTTTATATGGTCGGAGACGCTTCCTTCTCTGCGTTGCGAACTTCTGACCAAAATCAATATAGCCTTTTTTGCAAGGGTATACAAATAGATAGAAAATGTAAACTCTTTTTGTTTAAACTAGTTAGAATTAGGCTTTGCATAAAAGAAATTTGAAGTTTCGACTTATATAGAGCTTATAATCTATAAAATAATAAAAGATATATAGATTCTGTATATATAAATTATATATGTTTTTCGTTTTGTATATAGCTTTCGCTAGATTTTAAAACCACTTTTTAATCCATCTCAGGCAAGATATATCATTTAATTTTTGTTTTTTGATGGGAAGCATAGAAATGAAATAGCTTATAATAAAGAATCTTACATGCGCTATAGAGTTAAGTAGAAAAGCTGCAATAAAAATAAAATTAAAAAAAAAAATTGAACTTAAATCAAATTTTAGCCAAACTTAGCTGACTTTATCTAATATTCTTAGAGTGTGAGAAATCTTAGCTAGTTTAGGCATTTACAGCTGCAGATACAAATTCAAAAACCTTAAAAATCAGACTCTGCTCATTCCAAAGGAAGTTCCGAACTCAAAAAACGAGCAAAGCTAGCAGATGCCTTTGCTAGCTCAAATGTTCTATAAGAAAGAATTTATGTCTATTATATTATCTTATCAAACTCTCATATATCACGTATAACTGAACTATATATGCGTATATAGTCGAATTCCCATAATTCGTGCCACGCTAAATCAAAAACCTCAGTAATTCGTAAAAAAAAATTTCGTTCGAATTCCTGTTCCATAAATCGAATTTCTGTGTAATTCGTAAAAAATGTGATCGCCTTGATATTTCGAATTATCGGGACTCGACTGTATAGCTATGTATGTATATAAATGCTCTCTCAGTGCATTAACTTCTCTTTGGCGCTGTCCTTGTCTATCTTGCTATATTGCTGTCCTGCTCTCGCACAGGACGTTCAATTTTTAGCAGCCACAATTTGAAATATTTCTCTAGCATATTTGACAGACAGCTAAAGTTGCGGCTGCGTGAGAGGAAAGGGCAACGGAGGTCTTACACACATTGCAATGCAAAAGGTAATGCCACAACACACACACAGCACACACACACACACACACACACACACACCTCACTGGCTCCCCTTCGGTTTCTTGGCACTGGCTTTTAGGGCATTCGCTTTGTTTTCGCTGCGCAAAGTGTGAAAAGAGAATGTGAAGGACAACAAATGAAATGTTTGGCTCATTCCATTCCACAGCACATTCGCTGGCTGCCCAGATACCTGTGTTAATACCCTGTTTGCTGAGTGAGAGCTGGGTATATTATGTATTTAACATGCACTCTTCTAGATAGTTTTTCAGTTTCATTCCAACTATACTTTAACTTTCAATGACGAGAGCAAAAGTCAAATTTGCATAAACAGTTTGAAAGTCACAGTTTGAGAGTCACAGTCACAATTTGAAAGTCACAGTTAGAGAGTCACTTAATGTGATTTCAATGACAAACTTTTGACTACTTCAACTATAAAACAAATCCCAAAAAGGACCTTGCCAACTTAAACTCACATAACTTATTCCAACTTACAGGGTATCTGCGCGCTGTTCACTCCCGCACCTCATCAACTTGTTGTCAGTTTGCATTTTTATGCTGACCGCCAACAACAACAACTCCCACACAATCGAGCGTAATAATGAAGTAGGTTTGTCAAACAGGGTATATGGCGGCAGGGCGAGGTCGGGGAAGGGGCCGGGGTGGAGGTCACAGCACAGGTTAGGGTATTATCGGGTGCTGGGCTCCCAATGGGGCAGGTGAGCGTGTGTGAGAGGAGGGCGTGGCATATCTTCTCCTACAATGGAATACAATGGCTCTAACGAGTGTGTCGAGGGGTAACTTGGCTTATCTGATTTTCGAGTTAAAATTTGTCCCTCAGAACTGGGAAACTGCCCACCCTCCTTCCCACCTGGGCCCAGACCCCACCTGTTGCCCTTTTGCTTTTATATGTTGGCTTATTTGTATTTTGCTGCTGTTCGTTTCGTTTCGCATTGTTTGTTTGTTTGTTTATTTGTTGGCTTATTCGCTCATTCTCCATCATTCACAATCACATGTGATGGAGGCTGCCCGTCTGTGTGTGTGTGTGGGGAGGTCAGAGTTCACATTGTGTGAAATTCTTAACTTCCACTTCATTTGGCATTTTGTGCCGGGGACACTGGACAAATTCACTCGACTTGACCAACATGGAAAATATTTGCGTTCTTATTTGTTACAGCCACCTCCCTGCCCCTGCCCCTGCCCCAGCCACGCCCACACAATTCCTCCCAGATTTGGATGCCCATTGAATACCTTCACATATCTGGCAAAAAGAGATATTTCTCGCTTTTATTTTGCAGTCGTGCGAACAAATTCACTTCAAGCATTCAAGTTAGCTAATTGTGTTCATAGTTTATTTTGGAGATTTCTGTGCAAGCCATGAAAGTGGCACTGCTCCATTGATTGACTGATTGATGTCTGATTGATAGACCAATTGACTGATTAGCTGTTAGCTTAACTTTCTGCTCATTGACTGACTGACTGAACTAGCAATCTCATTGACTGATTGACTGTATGTCTGATTGATGACTGATTGTTTTGCCGATTGACTGATTGACTACATGTCTGACTGACTGATTGATAGTCGGCTATTGCCTGATTAACTCTTGGCTGGACTATTTGCTCCTTAACTGACTGATTAACTTGCAATCTTATTGCTAACTTTTAAATTGACTGATTGTTTTGCCGATTGACTGATTGACTACATGTCTCACTGATTGATGGCTCATTAACGCTCATTCTGTTCATTAACGGACTGATTAACTTGCCATATTATTGGCTGATTGTTTTGACGATAGATTGATTGACTGCATGTCTGACTGATTGATTGATAGATTGCGATTGACGGATTAACTATTGGCTTGACTATTTGCTCCTTAACTGACAGATTCTCTAGCTTTCTGATTGACTGATTGTTTTGCCGATAGACTGATTGACTGCCTATCTGACTAATTGATTGATTGATTGATATTACCTGATTACCTCTTGGTTTGACTTTCTTCAATTGATGTTTATTCTTATTAAATATCAATTAAGCTTTTAATTAATATTTTTAAAATTATTTGTATCTTAAAGTTTGATTTCTTTTTATTGCAACCAAATATAATCTCTTCAAATATTAAAAAAATGTGATTATTTTTGAAAGATATTCTTTGAATAAGCTCTTCAGCTATTATTTGACGATATTTCACCGCAGTTGAGCTTCCAATTCTTGCTGAATTTTGGCTCAATTCGATTTGCATCAGCTCGTCTTTAAACAATCCATCAATAGATTTATGCGAAAGCGGGTCAAAAGAGTTAGCAAAGAGCCTCGGTATAAGTGCAAAAAAGTATAAGGCAATTGGGCGTGGCACTTGCAGCAGCTGTTGAAGGTCAACAGAGGGCAGAGAGGCGGCAGGATGGGGGCGTGGCATGTAACGAAAAATAAAAAAAAAAATAACTCAGCCGTTGTCAATGCCACAACCAGCCACGCCCCCATTTTGCGTCTAAGCGCTGTCTGCAACAGCCTTTCTGTATGTGTATGAGTGTGTGCATGAATGTGTGTGTGTGTGTGTGTATGGTTTATATAAGGCAAATGAATTTTTAATAAAAGGCGCCACATGTTGCCAATAGAAGAAGTGCAAATACAAATGGATATGGCTAGACCATGTCATCGCACTCCCACACAAATGCCTCCCCTCTCTCCCTCTCTCTCTGCCTCCGCCCTCCACTTCACAAGCAGCCACACCCCCTGCCACTCCATCTATAACTCCCTCGCCGCCGCTTTACCCCCTGCAGTTATCTATGGCATTTGCTCTACATGAGGCTAGGCATTCAGCCGTCATCCCATTAGTGAATGACTTTTTATGCCCAGCTCTACACAACGCTAGATGGCTCCACTGCAGGAGGCGAGAGAGGGGGGGGGGCACTCCCCGGGTAGTGGGCTTTTAATGTTGCCTCAAAGCGCTTTGTGCTCCATTTATCTCATGCACATTTTACAGGCCGAGCAGTCCGTCTCGTCGCTCACTTTTCAGGCCGGGTGAAAGTCGAAGTGAGGGATAAAAACAGAGAGCGAAACGAGAGAAAGGCTTAAATACTAAATATTATAGCTAATCAGCTTTGAAGAGCTTACGGAATATCAGTTTACAAGCTAACTAAATTAGCTGAACAGCTTTAAGAGTCTCGGAAATATGTTTTTAATATTTGCAGTGAATAATCCTAAAGTTAATTTAAGATTTAGTGAAGTACTGTAATAAAATGCTTCTAGAATAGTTGTTTATTTGCTAACTTGATTAGCTAAATAGCTTTAAAAGCCATAGAAAATAGGGTTTTCATTACTCGGCAGCATTTATCCTGAGGCTTAACCTCAAATTTTAAATCTTAAATAATTACTGCAATTCACAGTAGTGGAGTTTCTGCTCTTACCTTTCGTAATATATTTTTCAATACAGACTATTTATATACTACATATATAATACAGTTTTTATATATATTGTTATGTATGCAGTATTTATATATTGAATATAGTTTCTGAGCTGATTTTGATTCCATGTAGATAACTACTCTGTAAGAAATCACGATTCGAATCCCAACTTGGTGTAGCTTATAGTTAGAGCGCTGTTAAAAAAAATATTCCATGGAAAACCATTCCATACTGCCAATATTATAACACTTCTGCTTTCGTTTTTAAGGCGTAAAGAGTGATTTTTCCTATTATTTTTTGGAAATTATTTGAGCCCTAATTTTTATTAAAAACTTTTGCTTAAACTAGTTTGGAATTATAAGCATACGATGTATTAGACCTTTATATAACTAACTACTGCAATTTCTCTATAATAAGAAAGAGCTCTACTAGAACTAGAGCTGTTCGCTAGCTATTAAAAAGCAGAGTAGAAGGAGAGAGATAGAGAGAGTCAGACAAAGTCAGACAGAGAGAGAAGCTGATCTTGTTCCTGCTTGAATGGAAGGGAGTTCTGCTTTGGCTAAGGCTAAGAAATGCAGTTGAGCGGAATAAAGTTTGCGTATCCTGAGGTTAATTCAAATCTAAATTAATAACTGTATTACATATGCCATACATCTCCTATTATAATATTACTGCTCTAGTAACTCCAGAAGATAAAAACTATCTGAGATTTCAAATTGTAGCTTAACCTAGTTGAGTATTATTAAAATAAAATGAAATAAATTTATATACAACTATTAAATGCGATTTACCCTGTAAAAAGAAAGAGCTCTTCTCTAGAAATAGAGCTACTTGCTCGCTATTAAAATGTAGAGTATAAGGAGAGAGAATTAAACAGAGACAGACAGAGAAGAAGCAGAGCTTGTTGCTGCCTGAGTGGAACGAAGTTTTGCTTCGGCTAAGGCTAAGAAATGCAGTTGAGCGTAATGAAGTTTGCGTAGCCAAACGCGTCTTGTGTTTGCGCAATTTCCGCCAAGTGGTTTTTTCCCTCGGTTTCGGATTCGGCATTTTTCCAAGCGATTTACGAAAACCAAACACCAAACCCTCTCCCTTCCGCCACGCTCTTTAAGGAGCAATAACTGACTATTGAATTTTGTTGCTGTTGTCTTTTTTTTGAATTTTTTTTTATTTTCTGCGCTACGCAAGAGTTTTAGCATCAGTAGAGTTTAAGGATTGGCTGGGCACGATCCAGTAGTGCTTGGACATCGCAGACAGCTCGAGTCATTTCTGCTGTGATTCGGGCTTCGGTTTTCTATTGTTGTCTCAGTTGAAGCGTGGCAGACTCTGGCGCAGCCAATTGCCGAAACGTACCCAAAATGATTGGCGTCGTCGCAGTCGGGTCTCAACTACGGGCTGTGCGACTTGTTGAACGGGCGCCTCGGAGGGCGGGGGCACCTCAGGCTCCAGCATTACATTGTGCTGGTCCTGGTCCTGGTCATGGTCCAGCTTCTGCTCCAGCTCGAGGTCCTGCTGCTGCTCCTGCTGGTCGAGCTGTTGGTCCTGTTGCTCGCGCTGCTGCCGCTCGAGCGTGCTGCGATTGGCAGTCAGGGTGCAGGTGCGATCGAGAAACTCCTCAAATTCGCCCAGCTCCTCGTTGGGATCGTGGGCCAATTCCGTTGGCTCATCCGTCGATTCCTCCGGCTCTCCAATTGTCGCATCTGGCATAACTTCCGACTTGGCAAAGAACGTCGCCTGCGGGTCCACAAGCGTTGCCAATTGTTTCCGTTGCTCCAGAGCCATGATGCTCACTTCCTTTAGCGTGTGGCATTCCTGGCCAGCGGCTGCTCGCGTCTCGCTCGCATAAACATGAATGTGCAGGCTGGGCAGCTCCTTCACCAAAATGCTGCCATCGTCCTGGACGAGCACATTGTAACTGGGCCTACCCATTATTACATCTACATCCAAGCCCATCTCCGGGAGTATCTGGATGCGCTGCAGCGACGTTGTCAAATTGTTCAACAGCTCCAGATCGTTGATACGCTGCTGCAGCACCAATTCCCCATTCGCCTGCTCCGCCGGCATCAGCTGGCCCAACAGCGTCCAATCGAAGATCGAGGGCAACAGCCCGCTCTGGACAATCGAGTCGGGCACCTGGATAGCGAACTTGCGCGCCTTCCACGCTGCCCTCAGTTTGTCAATCTCAACCATGCCATACAGTTTACAATTTTGCTGCATGTCGGTCAAATAAGAATATTCATTGTTCATGACTGCAAGCAGAGAAAGAGAGAGAGAGAGAGAGAGTTAGTAGGAGAATTAGAGACTGGATTAAAGGAAGGAAAGCTGGTAAAACAAGGAAAATGGAAGAGAGTAGGCAAGTATTAGGAAGGATAATGTAACAGACAGTGAGATAAAGAGTAAGAGAGACAGAGAGAAAGAGAATTAGAGAAAGAGAGAGAGAGAGAGAGAGTTAGTAGGAGAATTAGAGACTGGTTTAAAGGAAGGAAAGCTGATAAAACAAGGAAAATGGAAGGGAGTAGGCAAGTATTAGGAAGGATAATGTAACAGACAGTGAGATAAAGAGTAAGAGAAAGAGAATTAGACAAGGTTTTTGATAGATGGAACAGATAAAACAGGTAGAGTTTAAGTTTAGTAGGGGAGAATCATCAATATGAGTTTGAAGAAAAAAACACAGAGGGAAAGAGAGAGGGAGAAACATTAAGAACGATGGAGGGATTCAAAAGATGAGATATTAGGATGGCCACATAGGGAAGCAAACAGAGTGGAAGAAAGTTAAGATGATAAGTTAATATGGAAAATAAGTTAAAAGCATATGATTTTTGATAAGAGGGAAGGAAAACTTTAATGCTCTAGTATGAGTTTGAGTTGATCCAGACCGACGGACAGACGGACGTAACTATACCAAGTCAGCTGTTCGTGCTGATCAAGACTATATATACTTTATATTTTTGTAAAAACTGTCTGAAAGTTAATTGTAGAAACAATCTAAAGGATGAAACATGAAGACAATATTTTGCATCAGCAACATCTGTCTATTTTTGATAAAGTTATGGAGGTTTGAGGACGTCAGGACTTTCACAGATATAGAATAGTTTTCAATATTATTTATAATAAATTTGTAGAAGGGGTAAAAATGAACGTATTTCCTAATTTTTGGGTCTCTAGGTGTACAATTGTAGAAGATACAGCTTTACCAGATTTGCAACACCCCCAAAAGGCGTAGCAATATATAATATATATTTTTGTGGGGGGTGGGATACACGAAATCTAAATTTCAAGTCTTATACAAAAGCGCCGAATCTTTCCCTACTAAGATTACTTAAGCCAATCTATCCTATGTGAGCTATAGGATATAGTCATTCAATCCGAATGATCTTAAATAAAAATTTCATGTGTTACATATAAAGTAATTTTTGTAATGAAACTAATTGGAATCCTTAGCGCTGCAAAACTTTTCAGCTTAAACTGAACCGAGATTCTTGAGATATGGCAAATAGTTAATGTTTACTTAGCGACTGCAGTTGCTGTCCACGCTTCAATTGTGTTTATTGCATTAAAATTAACTTATTTACTGTTATTGTAGAGCAGGCCATAAAGCGGATGCGTAAAGGTAAAGAAACAAACGCCAAAACTCATAAAAACTGAAATTTGTCGCCGCGTGTAAATGGAATTGTTTAAAGGTGAAAGCGAACAAATAAACAAATTAAGAGCGAGCCGCCCAGAGGTAGGGACTCTGTGATGGGTGGAGGGAGGTCTGAAAGAAAAGGACATTGCAAGGAGGAACTCTGAAAGGGGGGTATGCTGCAAGGAAAGGACTCTGAGAAGGAGGGAGCACTGAGAATTGGCCTCTGTATCCGCAACGGATACGCATTATTTTTGCCGGGCCAGCGAGCTCGAAGGCAGCCGCAACAATAAGCCAAAAGGCATCGGAGAACAAGCTGCAAACCGGAGAGGAAGGCAGAGGCGTGGCCAGAGGCGGCGGCAAGTTTTCGGCAAAGGGGTTTGGCGCAAATGTCTGGGAATTGCAGACGACGTCGATTTAATCTTTGCAGACATTTTTTTATTGAAATTTATTTGTATATTTCTTTTACTTCTCTTGTGGCTGGCAAGAAGTGGGCGTAGAGTGTGAGCATGGCATCAATATATATATATATATATATATATATATAAATTTCACTTACCTCTTTAAAGTTTTCTTGTTGATGGACGTTTAAAATTGGGACAGCAAAAAATAAACAAAGTTTATACTTAAAATTTGGAAAAGTTACGTATAAAAAAAAATACAATCGTGTGTGTGTGTGTGTGGCCGTAGGGGTGGGACGGTGGGGTAAGAGTTTGCCGCTACAAAAATGCAAACTCCATCAATTTTGTGAATTCGCTTCTTCAAGTACGGTAGAGACTCGTTTTGATTCACACGCACTCGCTATTTGCCACCAGGTTTGGATTTTGATTTGGTTTGCTTTTTTTTTTCTTGGTCGGTCGGCACTTGCTTGATTGTCGATATATATATATAGCAATATATATATATATATAATTTGTGGTATATTATGCGTGAGTCTCTCTGGAGACCCACAAAATCTATGGCTTCTGACTATATAATTTAATTGATTAGGGAATTCAAGGCCAAAGTGATTTGAACAGTTCAAGAACTATAAACAAATTGAGCACAAGGCAAATTTCGATGTACGTACGAAACGATTGACAAAACGACTAATATATTTTCTCTTTTTTTTCTAGTAATTTTTAGTTTTTGTGTTTTTAACCACCGCCGGAGGTAAAGGCTAAGCAAATGAAGCAAAGCCTTAGCTGTCAAGCACTTCATTGCTTTTCAGCTTGAACCAGTTGTGAATTACAACGACAAATTGGAAACAATTGTCTGACAGCTAAATAAAAACTATTAGACTATTTCAGTATTAGACTATTTCAGAGCTTGGTAACACTGTTTCTTCTTCTCAAATATGCCTAACCTCAATCGAAATACACTTTCTGTTTTTCTCTTCAGCACTCAGTTTTTGGTTAGTTTTATTTACTTTTTTGTATTTTCCGCATCTGATCACATTGTTTTTCTGGTAATTTCCAAACTTAATCATAGTAGGCGCAGCTAAATTAAGTTTATATTCGTGCAGTTGCAGTTTTCTTTTAAGCTATGCACATTTGTCTTTTCGGATTATCTACATCTGGTCACACTTGTCTTATAAGACTTCCTAACCTCAATCTTTTTGCTAGAGATTTCAGTATTTCTTTAATTTTAGTTTATATTTTCACATATGAAAGTCTGGTCACACTTTGTTTTTAAGTAATCGCTAAGCTAAATCGCAGCAAGCTTCGCTCAAGTTTTCTCTTTCAGAGTTTTCATTTTTATTTAATAATTTTCTTTTTCAATTTATTTGGCTTTAGCGCTTTTCAAGCTCTTCGCCGTAATTCCATAGCCGGAATGCGCTCAAAAGTCCGTCGTAATGCGCTTAAATGTCTGATACGTGGTAAAAAAAAAGGCTAGGCTAGAGCCAACAATTAGGCGCAAAAGTTGTAATACCCTAGCTAAGCAAGGAGCAGCAAAAGGAGCATATGCTTTACTCACAGTTGAGTGGATGAAAGACTCAAAAGGAAATTCGAGTAGATTTTAATGTTATCTATATAAAACTATATATAAGTATACATATATCAATATTTGCCTTATATATATTCCAGGATATGCCCAGTGTCAAGCAACTGAATGGAATTCATAATAATAAAAAACTGCGGTCACAAGAAACCAGTTCATGGGCGCATCTCATGCTCATATGTGGATGCTGGACTAGAAGTAACAGACAGCTCTTGAAGAGAGAGGGAGAGAGAGGGAGAAAGGAGAGACAGTAGAGGGCATGGTCTATGCAGCTGGTCAGACATGTTGTCAACTTTGCAAAAAGCGGAAGTTAGAAATTTCACAGTGCGATGCCGCTGCCTGCGCCGCTGCCTGCGTCGCTGCCTGCTGCAACATAGAATTCATTATGGCGGAAAATGTAAAAGGCATAAACAGCATCGCACAACATCCGCATGTCTACACACACACACACACGCACACACATATGCATCCGGATAAGGCGAGTGCATGGCTGCGCGACGAGACAGAGACAGCAAGTGGAACTGGAACTGGAGCTGGAGCTGTCCCGGATTTGTTGGCCAGTTCGACTTCAGTGCCCGCTTAATATGCTAAATGTTACAAGTTGTGCGAATTTAATGCAGCCGCCCCAAAAAAAAGGGGTTGCTTGGAGTTTAACTCCGATGGCAGACAAAACACACAAAACTTAAAGCCGGACAATAAATGCAAATTGTAATTAACTCTTTCCAATTGAATAGGAAATATGCAGCGGTAAGTTTTTGTTGTTTCTTGAATTGCAGCCAAATACAGCTTAAAGGCAGCACAACAGTTGCACAACAGTTGAGCAACAGTTTCGTCTGCATTGCAATTTAGTTAATACTAAAGCTGCTTATCGATTACGCGTTCGTGTAGTTAGTTAGTTGTTGTCGCGCGCAGGCAGCATTCGCTGAGCAGCACGCACACACACACACACACACACAAAGAGCTGTGTATGTGTGTGTGTGCGTATGCAAATGCCGGCAATTTGTGGGCGTGCGAACGCAAATCGAAAATGAAAATCTACAACTTGGAAAGCAAAAAAAAAAGTAGAGGAATGGGCTAACTTCGGCCATGCCGAAGTTTGGTAATACCCTAGCAAATGTAAGGGTTATAGATGCTAATTTTTGGTGTAAAATTGTCGAAGATACCGACATATAATTTTATATATATTATATTTGGTCAATCTATAGGGAAGCGCAACATTAACCTAGATGCAATAGTAATTTAAAACTTTGAAAGGTAAAGCTCTTACCGCCGCAAGAGGCGTATATATATTACTTATAGTCAATCTTTTAAGGAGGGTAACAGTGACCTATATGTCAAATTTGAAGGCTTTAGTTATAAAACTTTGAATATTTGATATAGTTTTTCAGATTTGCCACTCCCCAAAGAGGCGGATATATAAGGTTATATCATTTTTCATAATTTTCTCTAAGCGTTTGAGCTTAACGTATTTGTCAATTTTTGTGTCTCTAGTTGTAAAACTGTAAGAGATGCAGTTTTTACCGATTTGCCACGCCCCCAATAGGCGTAGCTCTATTTACTAAGTTTTTTTCTAGAAGTAGTCCATACAAATATATGTTTAAATTTTCAAGTCTGTATTAGAGGACTTATGTTAAGCAATATATATAGTCGCCCGTTGATCCAGACAGACGGACAGACAGACGGACATGGCTACATCAACTCAGCTCGTCGTGCTGATAACGAATATATATACTCTATATAGTCGGAGATGCTTCCTTCTGTACCTTGCAAACCTCTGAGCAAAATGAATATACCCTTTTTGGGACGGGTGTAAAAAGAAGAAGGAAAACGGAAATAAAAAGTTTGTGTTAAAGCCAAAATACTCGTGGCGTGGCGCGGTAGGGGGGGGGGGGCGTCTGTATTTGTGCTGCTGTTATCGATGCCTCCATTGTCAGGCTAATTCATGTGTCGCCTGCAGCAGTCGTTGCTGCTAAATCGATTAAAGAGTCAACAGATTTCAAATGCAAAACAGACGCAGGGCATAAAATATGCAACCAGATTGTTGCTCTCTGTCTGTGTATGTGAGATAGAGAGAGAGAGAGAGAGGACGAGGGAAGTGGTGGGTGGGTTAACAGATTAGTACCGTTAATTGCCGCTGGGTGCGCTTTTAGTTTAAATGAAAATTAAAGCAAATAAATGCATTTCAATTACAATAAACTAACCGCAACAATTGAATACAAAATGTCATAAGCACTGCTACACCGATTACACACACACACACGCACACATATCGATATCGAATTAACAGTTCATGGCAGTTGCCATCTCTTTTGCGACTATTATCAATTATCATAATTGGCGCTCTTTATTCAATTATTTTTAACAATAATTAATCAATTTGCATTGAAAAATTAATAAATTAAATTAATATTGTTAAGCTTAAAGGCAGTTGGAAATTTCTTAGCTTAAGGCCGATAAGTCGGGAGTAAAGAGAGATTTGCAGCCAGGGAATATAATTGATAAGTATCGATAACAATTGATCATCTCTTCAGAGATGCATAGATCTCTTAAATATATACGATAGAAGATACTAAATAATTTCCTTACAGCTGCATTCGGTGACTATCGATAACAACAGATGTAACGAAGAGTAGTAATGCAACGAGGTGGCAGCACCATGCCGCAGAGTTGTACACAACGAAGAAGTGGTGGCTGATCGATAGTCAGAAGAAGAAGTCGAGAAGAAGAAGTCAAGTTGTCAAGTCTTGAAGTTGAAGCGGACAGAAGTCGTAAAAGTTGCAGAGGCCGACAGAGACGAAAAGCTGAAGTCAAAGTTGAGAAAGCTGGATGCCGAGATTTAATCTATCTATCTTATAGTCTAATATAATGTAATCATAATAATTAATATAATCATAATAAATATAAGGGATACATAATAACAATCCCACATAGATCCTCTAATTTATTTAAGTGAACTAGTTAAAATGTTCTCTAATTGTCATTTCTTCTCCTATATATCTACGATATAGGATCTGCTTGACAATTTCCTTACAGCTGTCTTCGATATATGTATATCGATAACAATCTCTTCATCGATTCTCAAACTTTTTTAAGTGTAACTAGGTAAAATGTTCTCCACTAGTTAACATTTCATCTCTTATATATCTTCGATATAGTATTTTTGCGATATTTATCGATAACAATTTCTTTATAGATTCTCAAACTTTTTTAAGTGCAACTAGGTGAAATGTTCTCCTCTAGGTGCCATTATATCTCTTATATAACTAATATAAAGTTTCTGCTAGGATATAGCATCTGTTATCGATAAGTATCGATAACAACTTTTTCGTTGATGCTGAAACTGCTCAAACGTTTCATTTCATTTCTATATCTATGATATTGTATATATGATTTCGATAAGCAACTACTTCTATATCTAGACTACAATAGTAGTTGTTAAATATATTCGATAGTTATCGATATCAAATTTCATTTCTCTGTTGTTCTGTTGTTTTCTCTTTCTCTGTCTTGATCAAGCAACCAACTTCTATTTCAATGCATTTTTTATATGTAGATTTATTTATTTCTCAAGACCTAGCTATTTTCGATAATTATCGATCAAATCTGTAACAACTTTTTGATGAACTAAGCAATCTGTTTAGTCTACTTTGGGTATATTTAGCTTTATATGTGTTCTTTTAAATAGTTCCAAGCATTTTGTCAACATTTTTTGATAACCTTTGTATTGTCTTTAATTTAGACAAGTTTTTACAGTTATTTTAATATTTCAGCCTGCTCCCACACACTCACATACACACATTAAAATTGGCTTGCAGCACATTAAATAACATCCAAGTTGAAAGGACTCTCGCTTTTCCTCCTCCCATCCATTGTTGCTTTGCCTTTGTGCTTGTGGCCCATTCAAAAAGGGACACACACACACACACACACACATGAGAGGTAGAGCTCTTGAAAACTACACACACACACGCATATGTGAGTGGGACGACAGGTAAATGTATAAATCCGCAGCTTTTGTGCTCGCCAACATTTTTAACATACTAATTAGTCTTTTGTAAGATTCATTATCATAATTGCAATTAACAACAAAAACGAGCAACCAACTGAGGCTGAGGGGGATAAAGGCCGGGGCTTAACCATGTTGCCGACGTTGTCAACAACAACAAAAACCAATGGCAAAAGGCTGAAAAAAAGGAACAAAGTAGGCCCAAGAGCGAGAGAGAGAGCAGGCGAGAGCAATAGCTAGTTAGAGAGAGCGAGAGAGATAGCGTGTGTAGCTTTAGCCCCTATGCCCAGCTGCAGTTGCTTCCATCCTTGATGTGGTCGCCTAATCCCAGGCAGCTTTTGCTCTCTTGGTTAAGCACCAGACATGGCTGTTGCCTGTTGACTAACACAAATCACATTAATCCGTTGATTGCAACGACTCTGCTTTTAATCCTGCGAACAGTTCTAACAATCCTCCAAAGAAGGAGAGAGCGAGAGAGAGAAAAGGGGGTTTTGCCTGCTTAACAAAGTTGAAGCTCTGGTTCAGGCTTTAAGCCTAATTGTAAAACAGGTTTCCCTTGACTTAAGTCTTAACGAGTTGGCAAAGCTAAGCTGCACATGGCTGGGCTCTACTTTAAAAGTGTAACGAGAATTTTCATAAAGAACTTTGACTAAGTTAATCTAGGAAAAGTTGATACTTTCCACTTACTAAACCCATTAAAAATGGGAATTCAGGGTATATTATTTTGTTAAAATGTAGGTAATCTTGGTAGAAGGCATGACCGACCCTACATATATACGAAGTATATATATACTTGATCAGGATTATCAGTCGACTCGATATAGCGCTGTTTGTTCTTCTGCCTGTCCGTCCTTCCTTCTGTTTGTCCATCCTTTCTTCTATCTGTCCGTCCTTCCTTCTGTCTGTCCTTTTTTAATTCTCGCTTTCTTTCCTTTTTTCTGTCTTTCCTTCTGCCGTCCTTCCTTCTATCTGTCCTTCCTTCCTTCTGTCTTTCCTTCCTTCTGCCTGTCCGTCTTTGCTTCTGTCTGTATGTCCTTCCTTCTGCCTGTCCTTCCTTCCTTCTCTCTTTCTTTCCTTTTATCTGTCTTTCCTTCTGCCTGTCCGTTCTTCTTCCTACCTGTCCTTCCTTCCTTCTGGCTTTCCTTCCTTCTGCCAGTCGTGCTTCCTTCCGACTGTCCTTCCTTCTGTCTACCCTTCCTACAGTCTGTCCTTCCTTCTAGCCATCGGTCCAACCTTTTGATAACCCATTGCGTTTCCTTCTTATCGAAGCTGTAGAAGCCTACAGAGGGGAATACTCTTACCTTTTTTATGAAACGAATAGATGTGCTACGTTAAAATTTATTTTAAAGTTAAAGAACATCCATTCAGCTGATTTATTTAGCTCTATAAAGCTCTTATTTCGCTCATTCTCTCTAATTAAATCTGTGAATTATCTACTGCCAAATATTCGGAGAGATAATTTGTAACTGAAACGTTGCCATACATTTGCGTATAATCAGAGAGTTGCCATATCAGTTGTCAGCTGACTAATAACAGGCAAGCTACTGCCAAATTTGTGGGTGCGTGCGTGCGTGTATGTGAGTGTGTGTATGTGAGCTTAATTTTGTGGCGCGACAGTCGAAAGAACAGAGAATATAATCCGCTTAGGCCCTAATCATATATAATGTCGTCTAATCACCTATCAAAATACACAAATGAATCCAACAAAATGGATTAAATACATTTCAATATGTAAGTCCTGGCAATGTGTGCTTGCGCGTGTGTATGTGTGTGTATGTGGAAACATATGTATTTAGTTTGTGGTCACTGATATGCCCTGTACTTATTGAATGTGCTAAAGAGGAACATATTTGTGAATTATAAAGCAAAAATAAGAGCAGTTTTGTATAGCAATACTACTCTACTCATAGACCCATTGAGAAATCAGAATCCAGATGAGCTAGAGCTATGAAATTTGGAACAGGAGTATATGTGAAGCACCTCTAGATAAAGTTAGATATAAATCTGTTTGTTGTTTAAAAGTAGATTAAAGACTTTGTATTCAGAGTTGAAGTTGAAAAAAGAGAGAGAGGACAGACAAAGAGGAAGAGAGTTATGCATAGAAAAAAGAGAGAGAGAGAAATATAAACATATAAGGATGGAGAAAGAAAAGGAGAGAGAGACAAAAATTGAGGGAAACAGAAAGAGATAGAAAGAGAAACAAAGATGAAAACAGAAAGAAACAGAGAGGTAGAGAGGAATAAAAGTGGAGGCAGAGAAATAGTAGACAAACAGAGAGAAAGAGAGTTATGCATACAAGAGAGAGAGAGAGAGGGAGAGAGAGAGAGAGAGAGAGAAAGAGAGAGAGAGAGAGAAAGATGGTCGAGTCATAGAAATATGGAGAGATAGAAAGAATGAGAAAGAGAGGGCGAAAGAGATGGAGAAAAAGCGAGAAAGAGAAAGAGTAAGAGATAAAGAAAAAAGGGAGTGAAAAGATAGACAGAGAGAAGGAGAGAATATGTGACAAAAAGGACAACGAGATAGAAAGGTGGAGAGAGAAAGAGAGAACGAGAGAAAGATAGGGAGAAAATGCAAGTAAAAAAAGAAAATAAAAGAAAGAGAGAGTGAGAGAGGGGGAAAGAGAGAGAGAGAGAGACACAGAGAAAAGAGAGAGTGAAACTAAGAATAAAAAAAAGAGAAAAAGTTCTAGAGTTTCATAGTTATATCCGAGTGAGAGAGGGGGAAAGAAAAAGAGACACAGAGAAAAGATAGAGAAAGAAAAAATGAAAAAGAGAGAAAAAGTTCTAGGGTTTCATAGTTATATCCTAGGAATTCTATAATAACTCAAGCATACTTATATCTATCTACATATATATATATTTATACATACTATATACATTAATTTATATGCAAATTAATGTACATGTTTGATGTATGTATACATACTCAATATTCTAGTATATACAGGGCATCTACTCGTCTGGCAATCCAAGACATACTTTCGCTCCTTTTTTATGGTTTAGAAAATAAACCTTTTTTTTGTTTTGTATTCGCATTCCTATTCACATTTTTAGCTTTTAGCACATAACCATTCGATTTTTGAATAATAGCACTCATTCATATGCTCATTCATTTGTATTCATATCCGTATGCGAGCATCAATTCACACACACACACGCACAATAATTGATTATGTAATCGCTTTAATGAACTCCTAATTGAATTATGGGTCTTAGTCGGGATGCTGCGGATGTGATTATGAAGTCGAATGCCTCATTCGATATGTGTGCTCCATTTTGCACCTCTTATGTGTCTATCTCTTTCTATATACTTGAGTATTGCCATCTCTTTCGGCAGGACCAGGGCCATAAAATTTCAATTAGGCAAAAACCATTGAAGAAATTAATTGACAAAAAGCGACGCCTTGAGCTAACACTGGGTACTTTATTATATAGCTACTCGCTAACTCACTCTTTCCCTCTCTTTCTCTCTCTCTCTCTCGCTCTCTCTTACTCTTCGGCTGTTGCTATCTCTTGTGCTGCATGAATTTCCGCCGCTTCTATAACATGAAAATTAATTTTCGACAATTTACTGCGCAATCTTACGCAAAAGTTCAACAAAAGCGACGATGCCACCAAACCCCAGACCCTTCTACACCCTAACCCCCTAGCCCCCTACCCCTTAGCACTCTCGCGCAGCCAGCGCTGCCACAGTTTAAACCAAACAATCTGCAGCTGCGAGAGAGCGGCATTTAACGGCAAAGCGTTAAAATTCCTTTACACTTGGACCGATGCCGCGATTGCCACACACACACAGACACACAGGCACACACACAGACAGTCAGCACGACCCTTAGGGGTTGAAGGTTGGGGGTTGAGGATTGTACCCAAAGAAATTGCATAAAACTTGTTGAAAAATTGTTCAGCTTGAGTTGCTGCTGCTGCCGCCGTACCATATGAAGGATATGCAGTCGCTTACCCCATCTCCCCTCCCCTAATAGGCAAGGGCCCTAGCCCCAGTGTTGGTTTCCTTCCTTCTCGCACTCCCCTTGCTTCGACTCCTGCCTGCTGCTCCTTATAGCTTTTCAACTACATTGTCATTTAATTTTGGCAATAAATGTGTGCTTGAAGCCCCAATCCCCGAAACCCCCGGCCGCTATCTCCACTTCCTTCCGCTGCAGACGACAACATTGTGTGCAAACTGTCTGATAATCGTCTTCCGCCTATTTTAACGTGACCTCCAGCCCAACACCACACTTCCCCCTTGGCTGGCATCTTTTTCGCGCACATGTGCGCTGTTTAAATTATTCAACGGAAGCCGCCTACAGCTTCGCCTATAGCAAAGGCTCCTTCTATAAGTGTATGTGCGTGTAAAATATGATATTATGGCGCTCAAATAAATTACGCGGAAAATTATTATAGCCGATTCGTGGCTGGTCTTGCACAAAGCTCCAGGCACCCCCACCAACACCCCCAACTCATACAGTCTTCACTCTATATATACTATATACATATACATATATATGTAAAGCTGATTCTGTTGCCTTTCGCCAGTTCATGTGTTAATACTCTGTAGGCAATATACTCGAGCATCGAATTGCAATTGTTCTGGCTATCTGAAATTAGCCAGCTATTGTTACCACTCAACACATTCATCGGATTGATCTCATTCAGCAGCTGCTGAATATGATTCAAATGTCTATTTGGATGACTCGCATTAATAATTGAAGACCTAAATTGTTACTGAATTTTGCAAGTCCAACCTGATGTGTCGAGCCTAACCTAACTCATTCAACTTAACCTTACTTTTCAGCTCTTTTGCTGTTTTTCATTGTATTGAAAAAAATATATATAAAGATATAGACAGAAATTTATTTACAAATTGTACTCTTGTTTCCACTCTTTTCCCTTTTCATCATCGTTTCCTCTCTCACACTTTCTTTATATATATATATATATCTAGATTGTCGTCATATCTAACTCTAGTTCCTAAAACACATAGTTCCTATTGTACTCTTGTCTTCTTTCTTTACCGCTTTCATCATCTGTCTTTCAGTTCATATCTTCCTCTCTCTCTCTCTCTCTCTCTCTCTCTCACACTTTCTTTATATCTATATCTAGATTGTCTTCACATCTAACTTTAGTTTACTCCTCTTTCATTCTTTCTTTCCAGACCTCTTAACCCCCTTGCCTATGCTCTCTCTCTCCATCTTTTTTATTGCCAGCCTTTTCTCTGGAGATTAATTTCATATTTGAACTGTATGAAGAGTCAATTCGATTTGGAATCATTTTATGATTTAAAATTTTTTTTCACTCAATTTTATTTTCAATTTATGGAAAGAGCTGAAATGTTGTTATGGGGGAGTGTGTATGAAAAACAGACAGTCGAAAATTTGAGCTGGCTATTAAACGGGCAGCACAATCAAATATTAGCACAAGGGTTAAGCCAAAAGGGTCGACAAGGGGAGGGAGGGAAGGCCTAAGCAGAGGGCACAAGTGCGTTTGGCATGAAATGAGCTGCAAATCCTTTTGGCAACATTCGAAGCCAAAGGGGGCTAAGGACTAGCTGTTAAAGGTCAGCCAACTTGTGAGGGGCAGAGAGACTTGGGTAGTCCCTTTTTCAGTAGGAGCTGTAATCTGTACGCTTACGTCAGTTTTGTGGAATAGGCTGTAAATACTTTAGTCGGGCGCCAGCTTTGGCCACCCGCCGCTTTCCTGTTTTTGCGTTTCGTTTCCTGCTGCCACCAGCAGTAAATATTTATGCTTGTGTTTTATTTATTTACATTGTCAAAACCAATTTTGCCCAAGGGTTCAATTGTTTTTCACTTTTATGCCTAACCAACCAATGTCCCGCCCTCTATTGTCACCGACACGCATGCAAACAAAACATTTCTGGACGTTGGCGAAAGTGTTGTTTGCTTTCAATTAAAAAGCATCGAGTACGACCTTCTTCGCATTGTCAACCGGTTGGCAAAGTAAAAGGCGAAAGCATTCGGTGTATTACTCCCCAGTTAGCACTCGACATTCAATTGCAGCTCGAAACTCATTCCGAATTATGGGCCAATTAACTCTTCTTATGCGCCACTTGAGCTCCCAAAATGGAAACGAGCCTTTGCAGATGCCTCAGCTCGCCTCAGCTCAACTCAACTCAAATGTCATAATCAACCACATATTTGTGTACTTACTGCCAGTTGATAGGCTGTTCTCTGTTTAGGGCCTACAGCGATTAACTAGCTAATTGCCAAGTGCTTAAGTGCTTAGAGAAGACTGAGTCTAAGGCTGGACAAATAATACATTCTGTGCTGTGGTTAGGACTGTTGCGACCAATTATGTAACTGAATCTAGTTATTTATCAATTTCGTTACCCGAACTTGGGTCTATCTGTTTTATCTTTTTATGCTCTACTCCTATACACAATGGGAATCTGGGATATATTGAGGAATGAGTAAAGGAGGCTTGGTCGACTCTATAAAGTACATATGTATATTACTGATCAGAATCGAGTAGATTTTGACCTGTCCGTTTATCTGTCTATCCGTCTTTCCTTCCGTCTATCCGTCTGTCCTTCCATCCGTCCGTCTGTCCTTCCGTCCGTCTGACCTTCCGTTCGTCCGTCCTTCCGTCCGTCCTTCCGTCCGTCCTTCTTTCCGTCCGTCCTTCCATGCCTACTTATTTAAGCTGATATAGCTTGAGCCTCAAACTTAGCCAGCTCCAAACTTTTTCAAATTTCAAAGCAAAGTTTGTACTAGCTTACCTTTAAGATGCCTTAAGATAAGCTTGACCTAATGAATGTAAGTCTTACTTAAAAACGTTTCACTTTAAGTTTTCCTCAAAACACTGAATTTATCTCACTTGTACTTACTTGGCTTAAACCATATCTCAAACCTTATCTAAGTCTTGACTTTATAACCTTAGCATGTCTTATGCATAGTCTGTATAACATTTTTAGCTGGAACTCACTAATTCTTTCAGCAGATCCTTTATATTATTTTTGCATTATATACGCAGTGTATGCTTGCTTTATCGATAGCCTAGTCACATTTATCGATTGTTTTC
Organism: Drosophila gaucha; assembly: GCA_035045545.1. NCBI lineage: Eukaryota > Metazoa > Arthropoda > Insecta > Diptera > Drosophilidae > Drosophila > Drosophila gaucha. The sequence continues at coordinate 243,871 of JAWNOY010000366.1, read as the reverse complement.
ATTCCTGATTTTGGCCTTTGTTGTGCATTATCTACTATTTTGCAATCCAATTTACTCAGATGCCGAGTGCTCTATAGAGGCGAAAAATGGCGATTCCATTCAGGCCAAATCCATTGATGTGCGCCCATCTCACACTCTCTTTCTCACGCTCAGTGTATACATTAGGTTGTTTATCACGTTAAAAGATTGAATGAAGCCCCTTGAATTGCCACAAAAGACAACTAAAGCACTTGGGAACCCTCTTTGTGATGCTGTTGTTGTTGTCTCGGCCATCATGGCCCATTCGCATGTCAACAGAAATGCCTTTCAATTTATTTAATAATGACCCCAATCAGTGGCTTAACGGTCCCAGCTTAAATCTCTACCCTGCCGTTTGTTTGTCCTCGAGTGGGGTCTCTTTTGGGCTGCGTTGCGTTCCGTTGCGTTGCATTGTTTGAATGAAAACTTTTATTAATGCCAGCGAACAGTCTGATGTTGACTGCTGATGCTATATAGCCAAGTCTTTGCTGGTCTCGCTTGCTCTCTCCCTCTCTTCATCACTTTGCTGCATTCGCTTCATTATGCGCCTGAAATTATGCAAGCAACTTTAATCCCAGGCAACTGGCAACAGGCAGCAGGCAAATGCCCGACACGAGATATTAGCACTTGCCTTCATTCCACTTTAACTGCCTTCTCTCTCCCTCTCTCTCTCTCTCTCCCCCCTTCTCTCTCTCTCTCTGCAGCTCTTTTACACTAGTTTTGCCCTGCACACACTTATCTGCAACTTGCTTTATGCATAAATGGCACGACTTTGTCGTTGATGCATTCCCCTTCAGCTAAAGGCATGGGCATGGGCATGGGCATGGGCATGGGCATGGGCATGGGTCACGGCCTGGGCCTGGGCGAGGCATTCCATTTTTCAAATTAAGTGCAGTCTTAGCTGTGGCACAGTCTGTGAGGCTCAATCAATTAGTCGAGCTATTCGCTTAGAGCTACTCGCTAGCTTGTCTGGTCATAAAATCGATTGGAATTAACGTATTGCTTTTTGATCCATAAATTTGCTTTTTAATAGCAACTTGTTGCTCTCGCTACTCAAGAGAAAAACTCTCGTTCATTTTTACTCGTCCAACAGTTGATTAAGTGAAGTTCTAGAGCTTACCTTGATTGTATATCAACTGGTCTTTCTTTTACCCTAACCATTCGTGAAGCAGTTTTCTACATTTCAGTTGTCCTAACTCGCTATTGCCTTTTGCTACTTCCTCTTTTATTCAATATAACCTCCACTACTCCATCTTATCAGTTGCTACTCGTTATTACCTCTAGCTATTCGCAACTACATCCCACTACTCTGTCTACCTCTCGCTGTACGGTGTTATCTCCAACTCGCTTCTCGCTCTTATCCTCACTTTACGCTTGATAGCCTCGCTACTCTCTACTTTCTCTGGCGACTCGCTACTTGATCTCGCTACTCTCTACTTAATATTGCTACTCTCTACTTCCTCTCGCTATTCGTTACTTCCGCATCGCTACTCTTTACTTCCTCTCGCTACTCGTTACTTCTTCTCGCTACTCTTTATTTGCTCTCGCTTCTCTTTACTTCCTCTCGCTACTCGTTACTTCTTCTCGCTACTCTTTATTTGCTCTCGCTACTTCCTACTTTCTCTCGCTACTCGTTTCTCCCCTTCGCTACTCGTTTCTTCCTCTCGCTACTCTTTATTTGCTCTCGCTACTTTCTACCTCCTCTCGCTACCCTCTACTACCTCTCGCTATTCGTTACTTCCGCTTTGCTACTCGCTTTTATCTCTCGCAACTCGTTACTTCCTCCGCTACTCGCTTTTGCTTCTCGCTACTCTACTTCCTCTGCTTTCTACTTCCTCTCGCTACTCGTTATTTCCTTTCGCTACTCTTTATTACCTCTCGCTACTCTCTACTTATTCTCGCTATTCGTTTCTACCTCTCGCTAGTCTTTACTTCCTCTATCTACTCGTTGCTTTCTCTCGCTATTCTCTTTTTTTTTCTCTTGCGTCTCCTTACTTCCTTTTTCAACTACTAGCTTGTGTCTCTCAATACTCATTACTTCCTCTCGCTGCTCGCTGCTTTCCCTTGCTACTCGCTATATCTTGTTGTGTACTGCTACTCGTTGTAAGCAACATTCAGTCACTACTCCTTATCTTCTCTTCGGTCTCGTTACATTCTCGTGTATCACAACTAAAGTCAAGCTGTTGCCACAATTTACTCGCTGCTCACTACTCGCTTGACAGAAAACTACTCTGCTTATAACTTCGTTAACTTCAGCTCTGGCCAAGATATAGACTCCAAGCAGTGCTTGATAAAGGGCCTTGTTTGATAGATTGCAACAGCAAGCTTGGCCTTAACCGAAATGCAATTAGTGGCCACAATTGGGCGAGGGGCGGAGGCGACAGTCAATTTTTTTGATGTCAAAATGTAAATGGAAAATGAAAATGAAAGATGGCGACCACAAGTTTCAAAAATCACTAATGGACTTTTAATACAATAAATAATATGCAGCAAATGGAAGCAGCGCCCAAAGCAGACAGCAGATAAAGGGGGGAACCGACTGGTTGTGGGGACATCATAAAAAATATTCTTGTCATCCATTAAAATGACAGGCAAACCACATGCGAGTGCTCTATATATAAATATATATCTGTGAGAAGGAGTTGATGAGACAGCACCTCGATTAGAAAAAAGAAAAAAAAGCTGTTGGCCTAAAAGCAATGCGAAGTCGGGGCTAGTTTACTTTCATATCAGGCACACATTGGGCTTGGGTGGTGGAGGCATCGATATAATTGAATAGATGCGCCTTTATTGCTAATGCGTTCTGCAGAGGACACAAAGTGCTATTGGAACCCACAAAAACCACACAAAACATTCAACACACAAAGCGGGCAGCAAATTCAAAGCGAATACGAACCGTTGGTTATCTATGGCCCACGAACTACTCCCAGAACCCAAAATCAATTCAATGCGTGTTAAGCATTATAAATTATATGAAAATGAAACCCAAGTAGATATGGAAAGGAAAGAGAGAGAGGAGGAACGTGAGTATAAGGTATAAAAAGAGCAAGAGCGACAAAAGTAGAGAATAATGTTGAGACTTAAAATAGTTAACGAGCAAATAGCAACGAAGTATCTTACATTTTTATCATTTAGTTTTAGCTACTTAGGGAAGATATGATTTATATATAGAGTATGTGGAATAGAAGGTGACTGTAGAGTAGAGAAAGTATATCGCTTGAAAGACCACCTATATCTATATTGATATGAATAAATATAAAAGCTTAAATCTCATCTTTAGAAGAATTCTTGAAAAGAGCCCTTATTGCTTTAGAAGGATTCTCTTTATTTTTACAAACAATCTCAAATTTTTCATTAAAGTTTTCTCTGAAAATAGCTTTTATTGATTCATCAAAGTTTTTTAGATGAAAGCCTAAATAAAAATATATATATTTTTAAGGAACATTAGGAATTGAAATGAAATATGTAATATAAAGAATATAGAAATTCTTTTTCTTTTAATACAAATTTATTTTCTATAATGAATATTAGTTCTTTGAAATCTTTAAAAATACAAAAAAAAAATGTCTTTAAGCTCCAGAAACTAATATTTTTCTCTTCATATATTTTATGCTTTAATCATGTTAGGGTATTAAGAAGTGCGACTATAATTTACTGAGTATTTTCACTCAATGCTATTAAATTGAACGTAATCAATAATTCATTAAAATAATGTATGCATAAAGGATGAATATTTATGGCCTATGGTTGGGCGATAACAACAGAGACCCACAGCAAATCAAGTGTCCGTGTGTGTGTGCGTGGGTGTTTGTGGGTGGGGGTGTGGGTGTGGGACATGTAATGTTGTAAACAACTAGCGAAGCAAATATCTGCTTAGAAGATAATAACTGCCCGCACTTGAAATGAAAATGGAGATAAATCCCACGCTTTCAGCTTCGGCAAATGAAGAAGTTAAAGCGAGAAGCGGTCTGTCGCGAAACAATCAGAGAAGCACTTAACCGAATGAAACACAAGTAAACAAATGAAAGTAAGTAAACACCAAGACAAGCCAAACAGCAAATAGCCAAAGAATCTAGCCAAGAGGCAAGGCGAGGCGAGGTCCTTTGCTGCAGAGCAAAGCACAAGTTGAGGCAGTGCAAAACTAAAGCAATGAAATAAAATGAAAATGCAAATGCATTAAGTATGCTCAGGCAGAGACTGAGACAGAGACTGACCGAGACAGACAAAGAGAGAGAGAGAAAGACTGAGGCTGAGGCAAATGCAGTGGAAATTGATGCTGCAGTCCGAGCCGGAGTAAATAAAGATGCTGCCAAGCTGCGAGCAGCCATCAACTTGATGTATGGCCCAAATGGGGACAGAGCTTGTCACTCAGTCAGTCAATCATTCGGTCATTCACTCAGTCGTTCATTCACTCAGTGAGACAGTCGGGCGACATAATGCAACAATGCGACGGCATTTAAATCATTTTTATGGCCAGCGACATGCCACATGCCACTTGCCACTTGCCACATGCCACATGCAACAGGACTCAACAATTTGTAATGCGCTTTAAGCTTCATCAACAATAAGATTTCATTGCAATATCGAATCATATACAAACGGTATACAAAGTGAATGACTAAACCAAAATACCCGCTCTTATACCCTCTCATTTTGGGCAATCAGCAACGGCTGCTGTTGCGGGCCCACAACTTTTTCTATTAGCGCGGACTTTGTCGATTTTTCGATTTGAGATAAATCCTGATGCGTCTTTAATATCAGTTTGTCATCAGACTCTGCCTTTCTGTCTCCCACAACTGATTATCAACAACAACAGCAACACAACAACAACAACCACATCGACAGCTGTTGCTATCAGCGATTTCATGTTTTTCACACATTTCCTGATGAGTTTTCGCGTAAACAGCTTCAATAAAATATTGCTAAACATATTTCATGCAGCATTTTGCAATTTCACTTCAGTGCCGTGTCATTAGATCTATTAGAATGAAGCATGGAATAGGAGTGGAAGGGGAAATGGAATAGATGGGTTTCTATAAGCGATATGTGAGTATCGAAGTACGCTCAAGTTTGATCGATAACCGAATTATTTTTATGAAATTACATATCCTAGAAACCCGAGAAGAAGAGAAGCAGCAAAGAAGAGAAGGAGAGAAAAAGAGCAGATGAGAAGAAGAGACGGAGAGAAGAGAAGAGGAGAAGAGAAAGAAAAGAAAGTTGAGAACAGAAGAGAATAGAACAGAAGAAGAGAAGAGAACAGAAGAGAAGAGAACAGAAGAGAAGAGAAGAGACCAGAAGAGAAGAAGAGAAGAGAACAGAAAAGAAGAAGAGAAGAGAAGAAAAGAGAAGAGAAGAAGACTAGAAGACAAGAAGACAAGAAGAGAAGGAGGAAAGGAGAACTTTCTCCTACTTAGGAGAGGAAAGAAGGGAAAAAGGAGAAATGAGGAGATTACGTTAGAGAAAATACATTCGATTGCTCTCCACATTGATAAAGATTATGATTGTGAAAATTGTAAAAAATTTATGAGACAGATGAAAAGAAGGAAAAGTGAGAGTGAGAGAAAAATGAAATTAGAATTGACTAAAAGAGAAGAAGAGACGTAAGTATAGAAAAAGCATTTTATTCAGATTGAACAGATTTAAGTTTGTTGAATAACAATAACTAAGACATACGATTATATAGAGGAGATTAAAGCAAGAGTCTAACAGAATTTATACTACTTCAAATAGTACATAGATGCACTAAAGATATACTAAATGTTTGCAATTTTATAGAACTAATCAGTTTGTTTCTCTGGTTCTTGCTTTAAAGTTATTTTTAAAAAATATATTCTTAGTAATATCTTGGAATAATGCATAAATTAGAAAAGTGAGCTGTTGTTGGCAAATAGAAGCACCTGCTGCCTTATGTGGCCTCTGCCCCGTTCCACTATATTTCAGTCATCTACCCATTTTAATGCTGCTGCGAAGTACTTAATTGAATTTGGAGGCTGCAAAATGTTGTTTATTAAATTGCGTTTGGCACTGCTGGGAAAGTTTTCCAATTCCTTAACTCCCCTCGCTGGCGCTCTCTCCGCAAAGGCTGTCGAGTTGGCGAATAAATCAAATGCGGCCCTGGCGTTGATTGCGAATCAATGAAGTCGAGAGGCCTTCCGCCATCAGGTGCTGCCGCTGCTGCTGCTGCTGCTGTGGCAGTTGCAGCTGCGCTGCTAATTTACTAGCGTTAATTATTGGCAAAATCGAAAATGTACGCTTTGAACTTTGAACCGCAGACGCCACGACAGGCGCCACTTAAAGAGTTAACACCATGCCCCAAGAAGTGGTCGAGCTACCGCACAAAGGAAACGGAGCACTCTGCTGCTGCTGCTGCTGCTGCTGCTGCGGTTCGCCTTTCGCCTGAAAGTTGCAAATTGAGTCGACGGCAAAGGCTTTCAGCTTGCTTTTTTTTTTGGCCAAAAGCACGCGAGGCCCCTAGCCGGCTAAATTATGCCAAAGAAGTGGGAAATTCTTAATTTCGATATGGAGAACGCACGCAGCAAATGGAGTGGCTCAAGATGGAGTCCGAGAGAGCAGTCGACAAGGTCCTGGGTACATTTTGATTTGCCGGCAGACTAATTTTGCATGCAGCGCACAAAGGCACCCAAAACTGAAGTTGGTAGCAGCACAAAAGGTAGCGCCATCAGACTGAATCGCAGTCACAGTCACAGTCGCAGTCGCAGTCACAGTCGCAGTCGCAGTCACGCAGACGATTGATTTTGGTAACGGGCCATTGTCACGCCGTACACAATCGAAAGCGGCAACTTAACTAGATTGAAGCACAGCATGAAACCTGCTGACTTTAAGTCGAGAGAAGATGGCCAGGCTTTAAGTTGAAGCCGGACGAAGCCAGCATGGGACGGGGCAAATGTCTGTGGACTGGCACTAACACGTACGCATATGCTATTGAAAACATACATATACACAGACGCAGCCACACGAGCACTCAACTCGAAACGCTAGACACACCCGCAACAGGAGCCAACAGTGCACTTTGGTAGTTCGAACACGAAATATTTTATTATTATATATAATTTGCCATTATGATGATTATACATGGGTATGCGGATTTGGATTTGGATTTCGATTACCCTTACGTTTGCCCCGTTCTCTCGAACACGGATTTTGCAGATTCAATGAGCGTCGTCGCCTACGACGCTTCGCTTCGTTTCGCTTCGATGTGCTGCATACTTTATGGCACACACACACACACACACACACACACACACAGAGAGTTTGACCATTGGACGCAACGCTCGTAGAGTCTTCCCCACCCTCACACACACACACTCAAATAGTTGTATGGTCCATCTGTCGTTCAGGCAGTTTCGGTGCGTTGACTGCATGTAAATCCACACGTCAGCTGCAGTTCAACAAGCAAATAAATTCGCTTATATCATTTATTAAAAACTTTTCCATATTTGAGGTGCACAAAGGCCACGTTCAATGCAATTTTCAATTTTCCACAGTGCGCAAACTTAAAAGTCGCAATTATTGAGTCCCTGACATGGAGCAAACATCATACATCGGCCATTCAAACGGCCATTCATCAGTTGAACCACAAAAGGCAATATGAACTCTAGAGTCAATAAAGTCGCACGGCACAATATTTATTGTCAGTTATAGTGAGGTAGCTACCAGGCAGTCAACAAGTATAAATAAGGCACAAATTGAACTTTTTAAAGACATCTGTTGTTCACGTTCCAGGCCTAACTCATATATAAGTTATCTTTCCAACTTCAATCAGACAGCTGATATAAGTCATCAGACAGACTGGCAGAACTTATATTTTAGTCTTTCATCAGTCGTTCATTAGGCAATGCATTAATAATACAGTCATCCACCAATCATAAGGCAATCATTCACGGACGAAGAATTGTTTTGTCATCCATCATAGATGACTTAGTCTTTTATGGTAATACATAAATCATTCATCAGTCAACTATTAATCATTCATCAATTATTCATTAGCCATTCATTAGTGATCCAAATCAGATATTCAGTCGACAGCCATCAAACATCAATCAAATAAATGTACATCAGTCTCACATCACTCATTAATCAGGCATGCATCAGTCTGTCAACATACATCAATTATTCATTAGTGGTCCATAAGTCAGTCATCAGTCATCCATCAAATGTACATCCAACAACTATCACACATCATTCAAACGTACATCAGTCTTACATCACACATCAATCAGACGTAGTCATTCATCAGTCATCCATCACGTTTACATCTCTTTCTCGTGTAAGTTTTTTTGGATAAATTGCATAATTTATTATGCATCACTTAAGTTGGTCCAATTACCATACACACAGATATAGTTATCAGTCGTCATCAGTCATCAGTCATCAGTCATCAGTCATCAGTCATCAGTCATCAGTCATCAGTCATCAGTCATCAGTCATCAGTCATCAGTCATCAGTCATCAGTCATCAGTCATCAGTCATCAGTCATCAGTCATCAGTCATCAGTCATCAGTCATCCATCAGTCATCGGTCATAGATAATCACATAGATTAAGAATGCTTCAAGCATCCATTTGCAACCGTTTGCCATGCTGATGGCTTTCCGACTGCTGGATGATAGGACCTATTAACGCAGCCCCTCCCTACCACCGGCCCTCACTTCTGGACTAATTTTTCCGGGGCTTCAAGCAAGTTGATTGACGGCAAAATTTGAGGCAATTAGCTGGAATTATCATGGCCGGAATTGTCATCTGATTGTCAGCGCTTTGACATGCACATCATCAGCAAAATGGATGCGACGACGTCGCTAGCCGCATAAATTAAGCAGCTTGCAACAGATGCCAGATGGGGCAAGGACGAGGAGGTCTACGAATGGGGGCCATCGGGGGACTATGGGGAAAAGAGCTCAAGTTGCACTTCATTAACTGCAATAAGAAACTAAAATTAACTCCTTGCCGAGGCACAAAGCGAACATGATTAACATAATGAAGTTGCTGATAAAGAATGATGAAAATGGAAAGTGTAACAAAGCTGAAAGCTGTGGTGAGGGGGGCGCGGGGGCGTGGCGCTGGGAGAGGGTGCGGGCGTCTGGTCTAAGCAAAGTTCGCCTGCGCAAAAGTCTCATAATTCGTTAAGCTAATTTTGGCTCGTTAGTTGGCTCGAATGGACGTGACGTGTCGCTGGGACACGATGCAATAATAATTGCGTTAATAATTGCTAATGGGGCCCAATCATTTGCAATTATGTTGCGCAACAAATGTTGCCAAGGGCTATGGCAGCAAATGTTGCCAGCACGCTGCGCTGCCCAATTGGCAGAGCGATTCGTGTTTTCGCGTTGGCTTCGTCGTCGTTGCCGTCGGCATCGTCATCGTTCGGCTTCGGCTTGTGGCAGGACATCCGCTGTGCAACCAGTGCTCGCTGCAGCGGCAAACAGACAAGTGGCAAGTGGCAAGTGGCAACTACCCACAATATCCACCTTGCAACAAGCCGTCCCCCCCCCTCTACCCGCCTGCCCCCTCGCTTCCTTCCATATTCATATCCAGTTTCAGTGTCAATTGCAGTTTTCAATTTCGTTGTCAGGGAAGCTTGCCCCATCCATCCGGCAGCGAAGGTGCCGCAAACCAAGTTGCAAGTTAAACGCGCTGCAAAAATTTCAAAAATTTCCTGCCGTATCTATGAACGTTGAGCAAGAAGAAGAAGCAGCAGCAGCAACAGCAGGCAATACAAACGGCCTCCTTTGCATTCCGCGCATTTCTCAGCACGCAAAGCGCAAATGCGGGTGGCAGCTATCACAAACAAAAATGCCCCAAAAAAGGAAGCAAAAGTGGCAGCAGAAGAAGAAGAAGTAGCAGAAGTTGCAGACTACAACAGATCACAAGTCAAAGTGCTCGACTAACTGATACCCTGTACTTAAATATCCTTTTGAGAGCTCCTGCAAGTAGATGTCCTGTAACAAAAAGGGTATTCACATTTTAAATGTGTTGAATAGGAAGCAGAGAGGCATAAATAAAAAGGAATATCTATGTTAGATAACGTATAAGAAGCACTTCCTAACAACCTTTTTGACCAAGCGGATGAAGACAGACCGAAAGATGAAACGACAGCTGAATTAACAGCAGGTCAGACGTAACTATAAGCGTATAACGTATAGACAGGCAGAAGAACGAAAGGGCAAACAAACTCACGAATTAAAAGATGTAAAAAACTTAGAGATAACCAAATAAACGCCTGCAATACATCGACTGTACTTTTTGCTCCCAATGCAAAAAAGTAATCGGCTCAATAGATGCTTTGTGCTCGCACTCTCATATAGTTGCATAAAAAGTGTACACCCTTCTTATCCTTACCTCAAAGGGTACACAGGCAGACAAAGAAAAACGAAAAAAACCGAACGTAACCCAAAACCTGCTACAGAAACAGGCTCAAACGAGACTCAACTTAACCTTTAACCAGAGAAAAACTGAGCAAGAGTCAAGGATTGGGGTTTGAGCACCCAAAGGGGCAAGTGGTGCCACCTCCAATCACCTCTACCTGTGGCTCATTCACGCAGACGGGCCTACCTCTCCAATTGCTACAAGTGAACAGCAGCAAAAGCCAAAAACTCGGATACAAACTCGTAGCCAGCGGTTGCGTAAGCTTGTGGCATTGAAATTACACAGATTCACAGATACATATGCATGGATACACAGATACATAGATACAGATATATAAATACAAAGATACAAGGATACAAAGATACATAGATATATATATATTAAGAGATACATACATACAAAGATACAAATATACAAAGATACATAGATACATAAGTACAAAGATACAAATATACAAAGATACAAATATACAAAGATACATAGATACATAGATACATAGATACATAGATACATAGATACATAGATACATAGATACATAGATACATAGATACATAGATACATAGATACATAGATACATAGATACATAGATACATAGATACATAGATACATAGATACATAGATACATAGATACATAGATACATAGATACATAGATACATAGATACATAGATACATAGATACATAGATACATAGATACATAGATACATAGATACATAGATACATAGATACATAGATACATAGATACATAGATACATAGATACATAGATACATAGATACATAGATACATAGATACATAGATACATAGATACATAGATACATAGATACATAGATACAAAGATATCTCAACAAAGTGTGCTGAATCGATAGCATCTTCAGTATTGTATAACAAATTGTAAGTGAATCAAATTAGTTGGTATTGAATAAGATCTCTATCAAGGAAAATTAAAAGAATATTTTGACATCATCTTATCTTGCATACAATCAAGAATTGCCAGCATTTGAAATGATATTTGTAAGTGGGAATCGGCGCTAACTTGACGTCAAGTGAACGCATTCAGAGCCTTCAATATCTGGAGACTGGTTAATCAAATCAAACGAAGCGCAGTCAACGAGACATTGTAAAGCTAAAGTACAAGCTCAACTATCTATACAAAAAGAGCAAAATGCATAAAAGAAAGGGACAGAAAGAAAGTGAGAGAGAGAGAGGGCGAGTGAGAGGGACAACAACTGGAGGCCACTTTGGCAATTTAAACTGAAAGTAATTCCACTAAAATGTTTCAACAAATTCAAATACAAATGGCGATGGCGCTAAGAGCGAAAAGGGAGTCGCAGGCAGCACTAGACGCAAGGATGCGGATATGCTGTCTGACTGCCCAGGATGCGGCAGGTGAGCCGAGACAAAGGCCTGGCGGAACGAGCCGGCGCATCGTCCTGTTTACCTCATCGTCTGAGCAAGCACGGCAAAATTTGAAAGTGAAATCAAACAATGCGAAAATAACTTGAAAACAATGTCAAATATTCCTCAACTTCTTTCATTTTTTTTTCTTCTTTTATTTCTTTTAATGTTTTATCTTCAAATCTTTTGCACCTGAAAACCAGAAAAAAGTTTACGATTTAGATATTATTTTGATATTTAATCAGTTAGAAACAGTTAAGACCTTACCTCCTTCTATAAGTGGTGCCAGAGTCTTTAACTTGTCTCTTTAAGATTTTTCATGTAGTCGACTTGCTACAGGTAGTATATATGTATTTATATATTATACTATTATCGTATCACTATATCATATATATATAGAGATCGAATAAAAAATTAAGTTCAGTTAAGTTAAGGATATGTTGACGAAACTGTCTTTAGAGCACATTTAGCAAACTTTCTCTATATGACAAATTGATGTATATAATATAATATAATTTGTAAGAAATCAATTTATAATAATATAATAGAATTTGTAAATTTATTAATATTTATATTTAATAAACATCTATAACTTTTTCAACCAATCAGAACCAATTTTTTAAATTTTCCTATATGTATATAATAAAAAAAAAACATTTATTTCAACACTTTCCCTTAGCTTAATTTAAGATTGATGTCATTTTCAGTCTTTATAGTTTATGGTTCACAAAATTGCTTTTGCTTTGTATAAAACGAAATTTATAGTATTATTACAAACACTTTTTTTTAATTTTTTTTTTTTTACATATGTTATATATTTTTATATTTTATTTATTTATATTATTGATTTATACATAATGATAATATATATAATAATCATTTTCTTTAATATTTTATAATTACCAATATTGTTTTAAATATTTATTAAAACGAAATTTTCAGTATTATTACAAACACTTTTTTTAATTCATATATTTAAGATATTTATATATTTTATTTATTTATATTATTAATTTATATTTAAACATATATTTTATTTCTATTGATTTTCAGTTTACTTCCCACACCCTATTTCGCTAAGTGTAGACGCATTTTGGTTTTGTTTTGACAGCGCTCGAAGACGAGCGTCTTCTTATTGGCCCTGCTTAGATGATTGTTGTTGCTGCTGTTGCCGTTGTTGCTGGAACCGCAACAGTTGCGGCGACACTTTTGTGTCGCTTTGTAGCGGCAAAGGACACTCGAGTCAAGTGCAACCCAGAAGCAACTGTCGAGACTGCCGCGTCGCATGGCAGGTGAGTAGCGAGCGAAACGTAAACGTTGATTCCATTCAGCGTTTCATCGCGCTGTCAACATGCAGCTTGAGAGGGGCGGCAGAGGGCGTGGCAAGAGCAGTTGATATACCTTAGTTCGGGCCTTGGTTGGGCAAAAGTTAACTTAAGCAGCTGCCAAGTGACTTGAAAGTACTTGAGCGCATCCTTAAGCAGGATATCAACTGGCAAAAGCGCTGAGACCTTAGCTCTAGTTGGAGCTGTAGTTGTGCGTGCAACAACAACAAGTCACAAGGCAAAGAGAGGGAAGGCGGAGGAGGAGGGTTAGAAAAAAGCGAAGGCTGAGGCTGAGCCAAAGGCGCAAATCTCAACGCCAATGTTAAAGAGCCAAGCACAGACATAGAGCAAAAGAGAAAGAGAAAGAGAGAAAGAGAGATAGATAGATAGATAATCCGCACTATGGACCTCTGCACCCGCTAGCCTTAAACACCCTTGCCACTCCCCCCTGCAGCTGGGGCCCTTGCGCCGATTCGCGAGCGCGCGCCAGCAGCACGTTGTGGCCTTTTATTAGATACGTGCTGTATCTCTGTTTACCAAGTTTGATGGTGTTAATGCCTTTTGTTCTTGTTGCCCCGATATACATCTATGTCAACCAGACACACTGCCACATGCCACACTGCCGCATGCCACTTGCCTTGCGGCGAAACAAGCGAGCTGCGAACACACGGTTCGAAAGGCAGCGGAACGGGCCAAGGGCCATCAAAAGTGCAGCGTATGTGCTTTCGACAGAGGCGTGGGTGGGGGCGTGGGGCATGGGGAGTGGCAACCTTGACTAGCCAGAGCCAAAACTACTTTAGCTTTCAGCTTTAATGTGTGGCAGGCAACTCTTTATGACTGTTGCCCCCCGACCCGAACCGAACCGACTCGACCCAAAGAAATGTATATAAAAATGTAATTAAAAACTAAAAATTGTACGATTTTCTAAATGCTTGCAACAACAAGTGCAAGGAGCAGCCAAAGCTAGCTATAACTACAAATCGTACAGCAACAACAACAGCAACAACAGCAACTATAACTGCTGCAACAATTCTCGCAACGCATTAAAAATGCAACAAGAATTGTGTTTTGGGCTCCAATTGGAGGTCATGAGAGCTGCACAATTTGACCAAAAAAAACACAGGCGTAGAGCAGATGCTTGAAAAGGGGGGCTATTTATGGGAAAACGTTGAAGATAAAGTTATAAAAAGAAAAAAATGTTAGTATCTACATATATCTAAATGGATAAAAGAAGCAGGGAAGATTTATGCATAAATCAAAAGACTTTTTCTTGCAAGAACTTAGTTTTCAATATATTACTATATGATATAGTAATCCAATTCAATTATCCTTCAAATATCTAAATAGTTAAAAGCCCCCCCACGCTGTCCATGAGCAGTTGCCGCTAGGACAGTAGAGGACAGTACAGTCCAGAGCCTCGTCTCAATTCAACTTAACTCGAACTCGGACGTAGCTGCTGCTAGTTGCTGTTGTACCCTGTACCCCTTGAAAATGTGTGCCATATTAAAGGATATATTGCCGTTGAGGGAGTGTATGTAACTTTCAAAGAAAACTATATACATATATGTATAAACGAGTCGATCTAGATGCTGCATCTATGCAACTGTAGTCAAAGACTTTACTGATTGTCTCTAGCATCGATAAATATCGATATATGAAGTATGTTCAAATTTTTTTAGTTATAGATGAAGTTTATCATTTCTTTGTTTGACTAAAATTGTTGTAGAAGCCTTATACATATGATTGATAATCGATAGTCATCGATGCTGACTATATCGATTTTTCGCTAGGTTGCGGCGATAAATGTCTCAATATCGATCATTTTCAAATTAAGTCTATTTGTCCTCTTATTAAATGATAACCAGAATCTTACCCATTTCTTCACATTTCCTTATTATCGATAATTACCGATGCTGAAATATATTATATCGAAAAAGCTCTACTAGATCGATTTTTCTCTAGCTTTCGGCGACAAAGATCTCAATATCGTCAATTTGCCAATCAAGTCTGTATGTCTAAATGGTAAGCAGAGGGTTCCAAAATTAGTTAATCGTTCAAATTTTCCTTATCGATAAATATCGGTTATCAAAGTAGGCTTCTTATAGCATAACTCGAAGACTATCAGAGCTAGCCGCATTGGTCTCAAAGTTTTTAAAAGGCGTACATAGAGATATTCTAAGAGATTTTCATAAATAAAGAAAAAAATAAAAAATAAATAAATAAAATATACAAAAAAAATAAATAAAAATGTAAATATTGATATATTTATATACAAAGATATAAGTATAGATATAGAAAGATATGATATGCAAAAAGACGTTTTAATAGCTAGAAGAAACTTCAGTACTGATTACAGGGCATCTGCCAGTCGATCACGCTTGCTTTAAGCACTTCTTGCAGCTGTTGTTGTTGTTTTTGTTGCTGTTGGTTGGTCCGCAACTGCAGCGGCAATCGCCCGAACCGGAAATGCGCAAAACTAACGGATAATGGCAAATGGCAAATGGCGGCGTTCGGGTAACTGACGCCGCAGCAGCAGCAGCAGCAGCAGCGGAGGCGGCGGAAGGGCGGAACAGAGGCGGGGGCAGAGGTAACTGCAGAGATAGGGACAGCATCCGAGGAGGCAGGAGCACTTCCAATGGGGCGACACATCGAGAAAGTTAAAAGCTAAAATGAATAGGGGCAGGGCAGCAGCAGAGAGCGAGACAGAGATAGAGCAAGAGAGAGAGAGAGAGAGAGAGAGAGAAAGGGGTTTGGCTGTTGCCACATAAACTGCGAATAAGGCTAAATGTCATGGTTATGTTTACATGCGGTGCAAATGCAACGGAAATGGCAGTTAAAACTTTTTGCGGACGCGCAATTAAAGCAAATTAATGCAAAATGCATGAGGAGAGGCGGCTGGAAAGAGAGAGAGAGAGATGGAGAGAGGGGGGATGGTGGCAGCCTTGAGCTGATGTTGATTTGGTTGGACAAAATGCTCGGACAGCGACAACCGCAGTCGAGTTGCATGTGGCAGCAATCAGCAGAGCTGTAAATTATCAAACACGAAACGAATCATGCGGCATGCAGCATGTGGCGACATTTTTAGCAAAAGGGAGGGCGTGGAGCGTGGAGCGTGGGGCGTGGCACTTGACAAGCAACACATATGCATAAATGCATGGAATATGAAGCGTTGCTAGCGGGCTGCTGGGGCAGCTGGTTATAAGTAGCTCAGTTACTGCATGCCACAAACAGTTGCAGCTGCAATCGAAATTGGAAGCACGTCAATAAGCCGAGGCGCAATGTCAACCAGGTGAACAAAGCGACAAGGAGAGAGAGAGAGAGAGAGAGAGAAAGAGAGTGGGAGAGTGTGGCAGATGCAGGGCATTCGCACATGCAACATGCTGTGGTCGTGGCATGTGGCACGTGGCACGCACAGTGAACGTATTAAACGTTTCGGTGAGGACTCGACTTGACAGCAAACAAAAGAGAAAGAGCGAGAGAGAGAGACAGAGAGATGGTGAGGGAGGGGGAGGAAAGTCTTGAACAGGGCTTTGGCATTGGCTTTGTCTGCGGCTCTATCGACTTAATTGCTATTCTAAACATGTTGCACTTCATTGTTGCCACACGATGATGCCAGCGCCTGGGCAACAGCCAGCCATTTAAGGGACACGCCTACACACACACACACAGAGAGCGAGAGAGAGAGAGAGTGTGAGGGAGGTAGAGAAATCTAGTCGAACGCCTTGTCACGTTGTGGTAATTAAATTATGTGCAGCTACGGGAGGTCGCTTGAATGCTACACAGTAGGGAGAAGAAGAAAAGGAGGGCGAGAGAAGAGGAAGGCGGGGGGGGGAGCTTTGAAGAGTGAGGTTACCATCCGAGACATTGTGGCAAATTAAGTTTGTATCCGGTGTGCAACATTGAAAGACCAAGTACGCACTTAATTCAGGGAGTGACAAAAGCTTAAGAGATGAAATCTTCTTGCCATGAATTACATTTAAAGAAATGCTTTAACTTAACAATAAGATCTTTTAAAATATATTTATAAAATATATAGATTATGTGTATTATATGAGCAAATATAGGACCAGAAGTATTTAGAAATTTTCAATTCGAAAATTTTAGGTAAAATTTGTGAATAGCTTTTCTGGATTACTCTATGAAGGAGCCCATTATAATAATGACACAAGATCTATATTTTTTGATTTTCAAAACAATATATTTATAACTGAGCAATATAAAAAGTAGAGTCGCTATAGCCATTTTCCCAAGTCGGCTTCAGTACACTAAAGTTGTTCAGCTTTAAAGCTATTTAAATCAAGATTTGCATAGCTTCGTCTTTCGCTTGAAGACATTTTCTAAGTAGCAATTGACCTGATCGAATCACTATATAATATAGTCATAGAAACTATGGCTCACATATAATCAGCTTGTATAACAAACTTTTTTAGTTATTCAATTATCTTTATCAAATCATAATTTTTAACATGCTTTCTTTATATAAAGAAGAGTATTATCAAAATCTAGTTAATATATGATATTGCTCTATAGAATGAATCAGTTGGATAAAAGAGACTTTTTTGAATTCTTTTTTTAAAATATTTTAATAAAATTCAGCAATTGTGCGCTCTCTCTCTCTCTCTCTCTCTCTCTCTCTCTCTTAGAAAATCAAAGACTAGGTTAAAAACTAGGAAGAATGGTTTGGAAGATGCATTCTTAATAACTAGATAATATAATGAAAATTATGATATATAAGATATGATGTTTAAAATTCCAAGCAAGAACAATTTGGAGCATAGATTCTTTAAGAATAAAGTTTAAAAGAAATTTTTAGTAAGAATCTATAAGAAAAGTTTGGAAGACAGATTCATTAAAAGAAAGCTAGGAAGTTACATTCATTAAGAATCAAAAGAAAAGTTTGGAAGGTGGATTCATGAAAAAAATCTAGCAGGATAGATTCACTAAGAATCTAGACGAAAAGTTTGAAAGATGGATTCATTACAAAAACTCGGAAAATAGATTCATTAAGAATTTATCTTCCAAACTTTTCTTCTTATCAATATAAGCTTATTATATAAGCATCCTCCATGTTCACTTTTTGGCTTTTAGAGCTTTCTATATAATTCAGCTCACATAAAAACTATCTTTAGCTGTTCTTCATAGTTACTTTAAGCAGGCATATATATTTATAGTAAGAAAAGAAGCGTCCTCCATGTTAACTTTTGGAAATTTAAGGCAATTTAAGGAAATTTAGCCATACCTGCTTTTCCTTTTCCTTTTTCGCTTTGAGTATTCATTTTTAATACAATATCATTTTCTCCACGTTTCTATCTCTTCTATATTACAATAATTTTGTTCTTTAGCAAAGTTACTTTCTGCGTCCCTGGTTAGGTTTTGTGAGAGGAAGACCTGCTCCGGACTGCAAACAATTAGAATGGCAAACTTTTGTGGGCGAGCGTCCAGCTTTGTCCTTTATTGTCGTGAGTCATTGTTTTGGCTCTTTGGTCTTTGCCTTTGCCATTTGAGTCTGGCGAATTCAACAACAATTGCAAATACGAGTACTTAATATTTATTTATTTGCCATTTGTGCTGCACTTGGCCTCTGCTACTTGCCACTTGCCACTTGCCTCTTGTTGCAACAGTTTGTTTGGCTTTTCAGCTCATGTGTTTGCTGCGTTTTTATCGAAGTGTCCTGGTCTCGAGTCTCCTGAAGGACACGCCTGGCCAATTTGCCGCATCCCTTTTAATTAGTTTGTGCGTTGGCCACAAAACACTCGAGTGCATAAATAAATAAATAAATAAAGATATAAATTTGTTAAACAAATGCGAATATATCAACAATAGAATTCAATTATGCATAACTAATTGCATTTGCCACAACTCAACCACGTTTCCACATTTCCTTTACCCACAAATCCTTCGACATCTCTATTTGGGCTCAGATAATTCTTAATCTAATTGAGTTAAAGCTGAAATGGAAGACTTTAAGCAATTTGCTGTATGAAATAATTAAATTAATTATGGTTAGCTAAAGGATGTGATTGATATATACATAGATACATGACTGTATTCGTCTGTTCAGCTGTTGTATAAGTTAACATACGATAAGGAAAGAAGCGTTTAGTTCCAATTACAGCAAAGATGAAACCTTAGCATAGCTTTGATGTAATGAAGAGGAACTGGATTTCGAGTAAATGAAATCAACTTCAGCATCGAACTCGACGAAATGTGATTCCAGTTCATTCCTTTGCTTTTTTTCTTATATTATTTGAATTTAGAATAGAATTTGAGATGTTTATATAACATATATCGTGTATCGTGTATCATATGTATATCGTATATCGTATATCGTATATCGTATATCGTATATCGTATATCTATCGTCTGTCTTCTATCCATCTCTATCTTCAATCCATGTCTATCGTGTATCTTATATCGTCTATCGGCTATCGTATACCATATATCGAATATCATATATCGCCTATTGAATATAGTATATCGTATATCGTATATCGGTTATAATATAGCAATAAAGCAATATAATATCTATAAGAGTATTTCAGCTTCGGCTTATTAAAGACATTTTCTCATTATAATTTAACTTTTCATACTCAAAGTGCACAAACATTTCGAAAGTAGTTGAAGCTCACTTCCTTTGATAAAGAATACTTGAAATATATTATATCCTCCCGCCTAGATTCAATTTGATATACGAGTTATATATTATATAAATCAGAAACGAAACTGATGCGGTTTGTTTTTTATTTCCATTGAATGTGTCATTTGTTATAGGTTCTTGATGGCGCTCGCGGCACTTTCCTATAATGTGTCCAGTTTTATTACATATTGAGAGTTTATTGTCAACACACACACACACACACGCACACACACACAAGCAATTTTTGTTAAAAATATATAAAAATGAGAAAACTATTTGTGAAGTTAGTCAAATCAAGAAAAGTGAAGTTTGTATACACTTTTGCTTGTACATTTTTTTTTAAGGTTCTCTATAGTTATTAGATTATCAAAGTATTTCCATGTCTGACCCAAAAAGTTAAAGAAAATACTTAGCTTTCAGCTTAACACTTTAGAAAAGTTAAAAAAAATTGATTAATTATTTAATGCTTCAACATTTTTTATCAATTTTAAGTAATTTTTTAAGCTTAACCCTAAGGAAATCTGAATTGTATAAGCATTTTTAAAACTTCTTCAATCAAGTTTCTTTATTTCAAAAATGTATTTATAACTAAATTAAGTCTAGATATCTTGCCTGATCAAAAACTTTCTCAATCACAGCCTCTTCAAGTTTCTTCCTACTCAACGCTGTTAATTTTAAGTTGATGTAAAAGTGAATGGACTCTAAAATTGGTTACATGAGGATAGTGAGAAAAGGCAACAGCAAAATGCCCCAGAGCCCAATAAGGGATGATGGGAATTTTGCTAAGAATTTTTCATTTCCTTTTACTCAGCGTGTGTGTCAAGTGGGATTGGTGGGAGGGGCCATAGATATTATTGCTCTACCAACGTCCCTACCTCCCTCCACAACGCAACGCAATCTCAATGCTGATGCTGTCCCATTCAGACGATTCAATACATATATATATTTATATATATATATATATATATATATATATATAGTTGTGTATCTGTAACTGGGAGACGTTCGTATATCATTTATGTATTCGGTTTATTGTCATATGTGACAGCCAATGAAGTGTCCAACCAATGGACTGAGTTGCTGGGTACTTCAAATACAAATACTTCAAATGGGGGCGGATATTGCCAGCCACTTTATGCAGCACAAAATCAAATGGAAATATTTTGGTCAGAGCTGATATGAAACGTTCTACTATCGGAGATTCGGGTAAAGAATATATAGAGTGCAAGTTGAGATATAATATTCAGATATGTATATTCAGTGGGGAAATACCTTTAAAGACATGACATCATGATCTTCAGACTTAAGGACTATCTTAAATATCTAAAAAAAGTCCATAACATACAAAATTTCTAAAGCTGAGCTTTAATGTAGAATCAATCTGAGTCTTATCCAAAATGTTGTCGAACTCGAAAATCGGTTCAGTTTTGACAGAGTTATATAAAATTGAAGTAAAGTAAAGAACATGTTATCTAGGGTAACTCCTAGTCCTTAACTTTTTTTAACTAGAACACCCTAACTTGTTTATTATGATTATTGTTTAAGTATTACAAACTTAATTTGGTTACGTTTTCCGCCATAAACTTTGATTATCAAATCAAATATGAACTTTAAAATGGTTTTTCGCACTCCGTGTCCCCCTGTCAATGGCCGTCGTCTCAATGCCGTCCCTTGGCTCGACGACTGGCGGGCGTTTCCACTTTGGCTGTCATGTACAATAAATGAAATCAAAAAGGCAAAACCGATTACAAAACTTGTCAAAGTTGTTTGCTTGGCCGACAATCTACTGATAATTACTATCTGGGGAGCACTAACTTATAGCTGAAAGTCTTTGCCCGTACCATTGACCTGTCTGCATGTTCTCAGCCCCCATCTCTCAACCTTTGCATCTCTCTTGGCATTCAACTTGTGGATACTTTTTGCGGCGTCTTGAACTTTTCTCAAATTCTTAAATGCCCTAGCAGAGAGTTCTCTGTTTTGGCTATGAACTATGTAACGATTCGCTTTTAATAAGCAATTTAAAAGCCAACTGCCTATTTGAACTGAGCATTGCGTATAGCTGTGTTGCTGAAAGTTGGAAGAGCTGCGTCTTTAAGCAACAGTTTATGCATATAATCGAACCAAGCTCTTGGCATCTTTATATCATATAGTTATCTTGTAATATAGCTGTGTGCATCTATCGGAACTGCGCTTTTTATGACGATATCATTTGAAAACTTGTTGCAGCTGCTTCTTTTTGCAAAAGAAAATCTATAAATTGGAATCAGCTAGATTACTTCAAGCTAGCAAATAACTATCAGATGATATATCAATTTACCTTTAGGAACTGAGCTGTCTATGAAGCTACCTAGTTGAAATTTGGTATGCTTGCTAATTTTGAGCAAATGTATAAGCGAACTGAATCACAATGATGCATCGAAAGAGAATTCAGAAGAATTCTACGAGTCGGGTAGCAAATTATTAAAAACTAAAAGAAATATTTCAACATATATTAAAATACTTCAAGCTGTGCTTTACCAAATTATAAAATCTATCTGACACTCCGCTAGAGCATCTGCTATTCTCATTTCCAAGTTAACTATTAAACTTTTTTTCATATCTAAAGTATAGGGGAAAAGCAGAAGAGGTCTATGGCAATCAGCGAATCGAAATCGGAAAGGCAAACCGTGTGTCAGCAAAAAACGCCGAAACTGAGCTCGGATGCGCGCAACACGATGCCTGTCAGGGAAAAAAAAAGAAAAACAAACAGAGAAAACCAGTAAAAGTGCTCTACTGAGCTATGCCCGACTAAGAGATACGCTGCTTATTTAACTTATTAACTGTATTTATAACTATCTCTAAAGGCATTTCTTTATACTGAAGCTCAAGCCAATATATATATTTTAATTTTGAAAAAATGAGTGGTAATTGAAATATTTGAGCTCAGTGTATTGATGCAAACTTATATACCAAATTTTATGTCTCTAGCTCTTATAGTTTTTCAGCTATGCTTAAAAAACAAAGATTTTATTTTATAAATATTTTTAAGTTATAAAATTTGTTTATTTAAGAAATTAAATCTAGTATTTAATACTAAGCTTAATGAAAGTTTAACGAGCACTAGCTGCTAGGGCCTTCGAGTCGATTTTATATAGATATTAGGGAAGTGGCGATTAGGGAAATAGAGAAGTATTAAGGAAATTAAAAATAGACAGACATCACAAAATCA
The DNA here is from genome assembly GCA_035045545.1 of Drosophila gaucha. Taxonomy (NCBI): domain Eukaryota; kingdom Metazoa; phylum Arthropoda; class Insecta; order Diptera; family Drosophilidae; genus Drosophila; species Drosophila gaucha. The sequence goes on along the minus strand of JAWNOY010000366.1, from coordinate 220,908 downwards.
ATTCAGTTCATATATTTCCGACATATATCATATACATATATATTTGCTTATTGTGCTACATACATACATACATACATATACACATTACTTGTGCTCTAAAACCTAAATACTCTCTTTGCCCATTTCCAATGACTTTAGGGTGTAAAGTTGACAAAGCTGCCACGCCCACTATTTAAACACGCAATCTAGAGCTGTATATATTTGTATATATATATATATACATATGGAATTTAATCTAAAAATAAAAACGTTTATTTTTGTTGTGTGTTTTGTTGCAATTATTTAACTTTTCGTAACTCATCTAACTAATATTGCAATTTACGCGCCAAATATTTGTTGACAACACACACACACACACAGTCAAGAATGGGGGCGTGGCATATGTGACAACATTGTTGACTTGTCTCCAAAAGTCTCACTTGTGAATGTAGCCAAATATTACTTTGCAACTGTTGCAAGCGCTTTGCACACAGAAGAGGCGACAAAAGGGTAGGGGACTAAAAGCAGAGTGTAGGTGGAAGCTAACGGTATTTGGTTGCACTTGCAACGCGGCGCACATTGCAACTGCGGACTAATTAAATATGATAAATGTGAGACGAGCAACTTTTGCGGCGCGTGTCAACAGCTGAGATGAGGGATTTATCAGCTCAAACCGCCCCCGCCCATCCAGTGCCACGCCCCTTTTCCCCTCACTTTTTGTGTGGCTGCTAGCCCGCCTCGGTGGAAGCTTATAAAGTTGCATATTAAGCTGCAACAAAATTTTGTGTAGAACTATTCGTACGGCAGCGCAAGCAATCGGACTTTAGTTTTTTAAGCAGCTAATTAGGCTCGAGTTTGGGGGCGAAAGAGTATGAGAGAGAGAGAGAGATAAGGAGAAGCCTACTTAAAGGTATTTGACATACTTAACTTAAATTAAGACTACTTGGGCTTACTTGTGTAAACTGTAATTGCGTGAAGTGAGTAAAAGAAGTGAGTAAAAAGAAAGGAGTAGCAAGAACAAACATTAAATGGTTAGTGGCGAGTAGTGAGTAGCGTAATATTAGAAAGGAATATCACATTGAGCGTAGCGATTACAGAGTAGAGAGTAGCAAGTGGAGAGAAGCAAGTGGAGAGTAGCGAGTGGAGAGTGGCGAGTGGAGAGTAGCGAGTGCCGAGTTAGGAGTGAAGAGAAGCAAGTGGAGAGTAGCAAGTTACGAGTGGAGAGTTGCAAGTTACGAGTGGAGAGTTGCGAGTGCCGAGTAACGAGTAAAGAGTTGCAAGTGGAGAGTAGCGCGTAGGGAGTAGCTTTTGGGGGGTAGCGAGTGGAGAGTAGCGAGTGGAGAGTAGCGAGTGGAGAGTAGCGACTAACAAGTGAAGAGTTTGCGAGTGGAGAGCAGCCCATAGCGAGTTGTTTTTGGAGGGTAGCAAGTGGAGAGTAGCGACTAGAGAGTAGCGAATGGAGAGTAGCGAATGGAGAGTAGCTAGTGAAGAGTAGGGAGTGGAAACCAGCGAGTAGCTAGTAGCTTGTGGAAAGTAGCGAGTGGAATGAAGAAGAAGCTAGTAGCAAGTGAAGAGTAGCAAGTAGCTAGTAGCGAGTAGAGAGATGAGAGTAACGAGTTAAGTAATAATTGGCGATAGGAAAGCAGCGAGTTTGAAAAAGAAGCAGTGAGTAGAGAAAACGGCATAACGGGTAGCGAGGTTTCGAGTGAAGTTGCAAATAGCAAGTGGATAGTAGCGAGTAGCAAGTAACGACTATCAAGTAACGTGTAGAGAGTACCGAGTGGAGTGTATCTGCCGGAGAGTAGCGAGTTTTTAGTAGCGCTAAGGTCACGGAAGCAGCGAGTAAATTAAGCTTTCATCAAAAGTCAAAGCTCCCAGTTCAAATTTTCAAAATGTGCTCTGGAATTCTCTCACGCTTAGTGCAAAGTCAGCATTGATCATTCTCTAGCGATGTGATGGACTCGCTCTTTTATAGATAAGCCAAACTGAATTGAACTCAAACCAAATCATATATAGAGCGAGAACTCAGCGACAGATAGACATTTATGAAGGTAACAAGTATCAAAATCAAAAGAGAACTCCTGCACGCAATTAGCAAAAAGTCAGACAAAGGACTTTGACTTTGACAGGCAGTGGAACAAGGACTGGGTCAGAGACAGCGACAATGACAGGGACAGGTTCAAGGACAAGGACACACGAGACATAATTTCTGGATGTGGGGCTTCAGGTTGTCGCAGCATAAATTGCAAATGTCAGTTACTGTTGTTGTTGTTGTTGCTGTTGCTGTTGCTGTTGTATTCAAAGCAGACCCAAAAAATCGGCAACTGTTTTAGGCCTGGTCCAGCTGCCACGCCCCCAGCCTCTCGCTTCGCTCATAAACCTAACCCACAACTGCGTCCTGCGCTGCCAACAGGCAAGTTTTTCGATTATGTGCTCGTAAAAGTTGGCTCGTTTGTTGCTTTTGTTGCGAGGGGCACAAATATCCTTTGTCCACACAAAAACAAAAGCCACATGTTTCACCAGGGGTCGGGCCTGGGCTGGGGACTGGGGGCTGGGAGTAAGGCCAATGTCATAAACAAGTAATAAAAAAATATAAAAAGCTGAGAACGCGTCGCGCTGTGATTACCATGTGATCATCATCAAAACCAACAGCTCCACCCCCACCCTCTTGCTCCCCGCTGTCATAAACCCATCAGCCCCCATGTCCACCCCTCCCTCTGCCAACAGACGCTTACCATCTGCTACTTAACTGTTTTTGTTGTCTCCGACTGCGTGCGACAGCTTTCCGAGTCCTTCGAGCCAAGTGCGGGGGTATTATTGCAATAAACAGCTTTACAGGAGTTTTGTCTTGACTAAATAGAACGAGGCTAACTCCGGATCGGTAAATTAAGCCAGATTTGAAATGATAATAGATTCTGACTGCATGTTAAATGTGGTTGTCAACTTTGATTTTGCTCTTGCGTATTTATATTGCTCATATTTGTGGGTACAACGTATTATAAATGAAGAGATTTTAACTGCCTGCTAAAGTGCTTGTCCAAAATTGACATAGAGGTGAGATGAATTGATCAAAAGCTGATGTGGATTTAGATAGTTCATATATGTGGGTACAGAGAATTAGAAATGAAAAGAGATTTTAACTGCCTGCTAAAGTGCTTGTCAAACTTGACATAATGGTGAGATGAATTGATCAAAAGCTGATGTGGATTTAGATAGCTCATATATGTGGGTACAGAGAATTAGAAGAGAAAAGATATTTTAACTGCCTGCTAAAGTGCTTGTCAAACTTGACATAGAGGTATGATGAATTGCTTAAAAACTCATGTGGATTTAGATAGCTCATATATGTAGGGGTACAAAATATTAGGAATGAAAAGAGATTTTAACTGCCTGCTAAAGTGCTTGTCAAACTTGACATAATGGTGAGATGAATTGATCAAAAGCTGATGTGGATTTAGATAGCTCATATATGTGGGTACAGAGAATTAGAAGAGAAAAGATATTTTAACTGCCTGCTAAAGTGCTTGTCAAACTTGACATAGAGGTATGATGAATTGCTTAAAAACTCATGTGGATTTAGATAGCTCATATATGTAGGGGTACAAAATATTAGGAATGAAAAGAGATTTTAACTGCCTGCTAAAGTGCTTGTCCAAAATTGACATAGAGGTGAGATGAATTGATCAAAAGCTGATGTGCATTTAGATAGCTCATATACATATGAGGGTACAAAGTATTAAAATTTAAAAGAGATTTTAACTGCCTGATAAAGTGCTTGTCAAACTTGACATATAGAGATGAATTGATACGTGGATGCAAGGAATTAAAAATGATAGGGGATTCGAACTGCCTGTTAAAGTTCTTGTCAAACTTGACAGAAACAAGAATTAATTGGTACGTAGTTTATGTGGACTTATGCATATCATATCTGTTGATACTATAGCAAGAAACCGAGTATTAATGCAGTTCAATAGCTGCTTATGCTGTTATGCTGAAAATGCTCGACTATAGTATACCCTGTAAGCGGATAAATAAGTTGGTCGTTCAAAAATAGGCATAAAAAACCTATTCTATACAATTTAATATTTATTGGGGGAAGGAAGTTCGGTTGGTTAAGGATATATTTTTTAGAGATATATCTATATTTTTTTCTTTAATAAAAATATATCAAACTTTAAGATCATCATTTGATGTGACTATGGAATAATATTTGACCCATTTTATACAGATTCTAAGCTATTTATCAGACTTAAATAAATATTGGTCTACTAAGACATAGAATGGAATTTGAACTTTTACATTGAATATAAAGTTTTCTGAAAAAGTGTGTAAGTACTTTACCGCACTGTTTCTAAGCATTTATATAGCTTAGTAAACTCCATATTTGACTTGATATCTTTTTTACTGGGTATATGGATATACGTAATAAAAATAGGACACGTTCCAACTGCTCTTCTTTTCTTCATTCTGAAATAAACTGCAATCGATGTTAGTGAAACTTTAAGAATAACCCTCGTTGTGGCTGCTGTCTATGCGAGTGTCGTAGCCAGATTCAATTGCTTTGACCCTCAATTGTTGTTGTTGTTGTTGTTTTAGTTGTTTTTGGTTAAGGTTAAGCCAAGGCGGGCTAAGCTGTAACGCAATGTGTTTATTGTTGTTCGTCTATTTTTGGCACGTTTTGTTTGCTCGTGGGCCATTTGCCTTGGCTCCAATGGTGCCCGTAGTACGCACACACACGCACACGCACGCACACACACGCACACTCACACATAAACAGCTACTTGCTTTGGTGCTCTGCAGCAGCTAAGGATGACAATTTATTGTTCGCTTGAGGTTTCATTGCGCTTTTTGGTGTGTTATATGAGAGTATGTGTGTGTGTATGTGTGTGTGTATGTGTGTACGTATGTGTGCGCGTGTGTGTGTACGTATGTGTGCGCGTGTGTGTGTACCTTAAGGTGTATAGTGTTTACTTATGCATGCAGACTTTAAACTCGCAGCCCTCATGCGCTCGAACCCAGCTTCAGATGTTGTCTCCAGCCACTTGCCCCACTGGCTCCACTTGCCCCACTGGCTCCACTTGCCCCACTGGCTGCTGCTGCATGCCACATGTCTCTCGCACGTCGTCGCCTGCCTACGCAAACAATTCATTTTTAATGCAAATATTTTTCTTTATTTTTACATTTCGGCCTGAAAATCATCTTCTTTAGCAACGCTGCTGTGGCAGGTGCCGACGTCAGCTGCGACGTCGACGTCGACGGCGGCAGCGAAACGGATCAAAGGTTAAAATAAACTGGGACACGTCATGTAAATGTTTACACATCATCACCAACATTCAGCTAAGCAAACATATCGACCTTCTCATCGAGAACGATGCTGCACAGCCTCGCCCCCGCCCGCCCCCATGCTCTATAAGTGTGCGTGTGTGTGTGTGGGGGGGGGGGGGCAAGGACTGGGGTCGGGGTCTACATTATTGGCGCATATGTTCAACACAAATTCCACAGATTGATGCTGGAATTTTTTTATTAGCATTTCTATTTGCACTGCCCTTAAAGCCAGCCACCCCCACAGCCACACCACCAGCACCACGCCCACTTTAGGCCACGCCTACCAGCGACAGTGTTGTTGTTGTTGCCATTGTTTTTGTGTCCTGTGCCCTTTGTCTGCCATTTTCCAGCAAAGGCATTTTTCAATTGTGTTTTTTTTCCGTTGTTGCCTTTATTTACTTTGATTTTCTCGCAGTGTATGTGCGTGCGTGTGCGTGTGTTTATGAGCCTAAAAGCGTAAATCGATTGATTTCACGTTGATTACATTGATTTGTTGTTGCTGCTGCTGTTCGTTTTTTATAAGACCCTTTAAGCTGAAACATTGCCCGCAGATTTACTTCCAACTCGATTGTTGATTCAGCCAACCCGCAATCCATTTATAAGGCCGATAAGTCCTGTTGTTTTTAGACTCTGTTCCCAAAGGGAAAAAGAGTCTATTGGATTTGTGCAATGTCCGTCTTGCTGTCTGTCCGTCTGTCCGTCTGTCCGTCTGTCTGTATGAACGCGCAGCATTTGGACACTATAGAAGCTAGAGACTTGTAATTTGGAATATATACTCGTGTGTATCCGCGTCAGATCAAGTTTGAGTATTTTTCCGATACGCCCACAGGGGGCGTGGCAAATCGGGAAATGCTATATCTATTAAGACTAAAACGCTGTTATTTTAGTCAATATTGCAGTCTAAGAAATGGGGTTTAGAATATATATTCGTGTACACCACGCGGACGTTTTAAGATATAGATTATATATCTACGCCCATTGTGGGCGTGGCAAATCGGATAAAACTATATCTTCTACAGTTTTGAAGCTAGAGCATCCAAATTTGGCATGTGGGTTACTGTTGACCTTCCCTTAAGTTAGATCAAAAAGTTATATACCCACGCCCCCTGGGGGCGTACCAAATCGGGAATATATATATAGCGATTTGTATAAATCTTATAATATTTTGAGCGTATTAAGAGCTAGAGACTTGAAATTTGGAATACATGTGCAAGTAGATCACTCGGAATCAAAAATATATATTATAGATATTTACGCCCATTAAGGGCGTGGCAAATCGGATAAAACTGTATCTCCTACAGTTTTGGAGCTAGAGCGTCCAAATTTTGCATGTGGGATACTGTTGACCTCCTCTTAAGATATGTCAAAAGTTATGTATCCACGTCTTCTGGGGGCGTGGCAAATCGGGAATTACTATATCTTTTACTAAAACCGTGATAATTTCGGCAATATTTCCGTCAAAGAGTTGGGACTTGGAATATATATACTAGTATCCTACCTCTACCCAAAAATATATGTTATATATAGCTACGCCCATTTGGGGCGTGGCAAATAGGGTAAAACTGTATCTCCTACAGTCTTAGACGTAGAGCATCCAAATTTGACATGTGGGTTACTGTTCATGAAATTAAAATTTACGAAAAAAAAAAATAATAATAATCATAATGTAAGCCTCCGTAAAACAAATTCTAGTTGACCTAACTGGGGATTGAAGCAGGGTCTTCGCTACCACAACGCAAGTCTGTTTAACCAAATCAAAACACTTCCAAACTCAGTTTGGCACATAGCAACGCAAGAGACGCCGTGGTGTTGTGGGTAGAGTGGTGGCATGCGAAGCGCGTGACCTAGGTTCGATTCCCAGCGCTGACGCGTGATATTATCATTTAATAAAATTTTATTTTTTTTTTTTTTATAACTTCTATGTTATTTAATGGATTTGATAAAATTTTCAGCATAAATCCTTATATTTATTAAAACAAATTCTAGTTGACCTAACTGGGGCAAGTCTGTTTAACCAAATCAACACACCAAACTCAATTTGGCACAAGAGACGCCGTGGTGTAGTGGGTAGAGTCGGTGGCATGCGAAGCGCGTGACCCAGGTTCTATTCCCATCGCTGCCGCGTGATATTATCATTTATTAAAATGTTTTTTTTTTTATTATTATAACTTCTATGTTACTTAATGGATTTTGATAAAACTTTCTGCATAAATCCTTATATTTTATTAAAAATACGGTTTTACCTAAAAAATTAAAAAAAATGTAAATGTGGCTTTATTTGCAACTAAACTTTTATTAAATTGATTTTGTGAAATGTGGAGCCAGTATCCAAAATATATAATAAAAACCAAAATAGTATTTTATTTTTAAAAAGCTATATGTAAAATTGTATGACTGTAGCTAAATTGATGTAAAAGACATGCTCAAAAAAGGAATCTCAATAATCTCGCATTCAAACATACGGAAAGACGGACGGTCTACATATTTATTGAGCACACACCTTTAACAGGAACAGAGTCTGACGCAGTCGGTGGCGCCCGACTGCAACGTTCTTACTTGTTTATTTTTACATTACTTGCAAATATTTTAGATAAGCAAAAACAATTTAATTAAATTCAATTTTAAATTTGAAGTATGCCCCATAAATCCTTTAGCTTCCAATAAAATTCCAATAAATTTTGCAATTTATTATTCCCTCTTTAAGTCTATTTTGGGCTTATTTTAATATTGTCACAAAATGTGTCTTATTTCAATATAAACTGCGCTCAGTAAGTTTGGTAAATAAAGTTTTCTTATTACTGTCAGTACACACAAATATACATACATGATATCCTTATATCAAACCAAATTCTTATATAACAAACCAATTTAATTCTCTAAGTATCTTGACCGAACTTTTCATTGACTGATTTTACTTAAAAAGATGAAACATTAATGCTCTTCAAATTCAAAGAATATTTTTCATATTTCATCTCTAATCTCTTATTACAAATTACAAGATTTGGCGATGGATTGGTAAACAATTTTATTGAAATAAATTACCTTTTCCGAAAAACCCATCTCTGAACACACTTTCGTTGAACTTCAAATGACTATAACTGTGCTAAATAAAGTCCGATCCTCACAACCCGTACCTTTTCGAGCTTCCAACTTTCAGAACATGATAAAGGGTTGCCAAGCTATTTTTATAAAAAATAAAAGGAGATTTCCAAAAAAATATATCTGAACTTTCAATGACTAAAGGTTGAGTAAGATTTTTAACTGATAAATCTTTTTAGTCTCGTAAGGATCCCTATTATAGATTGACAATTAAATTATCCAGTTCCATTTTTAGCAATTAGTGAAAGGGTATAAATATGACGGTTGAGATAAAAACATTTATCGGATCTTCCAAGCATAACCCTTTAGTGGCATGAACCTACTATCTATATAATCTTACTTTATAACAAATTTTATTTAAGTCTTATCTTTAACAGCAGAAATAAAGTTTGTTTGATTGATTTGCGGAAAGGCAGCATTTAATTCATTTAATTCTGTTAAAAAATATGGACAGATGTGTGAGGAAAAACGCTAAATTAGCAGCCTGGAAGGGAACTGGTTCAGATTCTGATTCACATTTAATATGTAACCAGTAAAATATTTGACTTTTAGTAGATCTAAAAAGAAAATTATGGATATGTATAACTTAAAATGTATTTTCAGAGCTATTCCCACTCAAAGCACCTAATAGTTAGTGGGATGATTAAGCACATTGTTCAATATATCAGATATATATGATACTGACAAATTCAATTTGTAAAAGAATAAACTTGGGCTTCTTAAAGGGCATTGCCAAAAAAAATGAAAGAATTGTCTTAATCTTAAATTAGAGAACATCTCCAGCTGCCTTTTACACTTCAAAGCGACCAGTTCCGATATAATGCCAAAGTATATAAGGAGTTCGCACTACTCAATGATTTATATACAAGGGTTAGGACTTTAAGTTGGCAAAGATGACGTTCGGCTGGCAACAAAAGCGACTTGAAAATAGAAAAAAAAGAGTCAAATAGAAATTTTGAAAATCTGCGAATAGAATAGTCAGAGAGAAAACGGTGACGGGGTGCCTGGATATGAGGGATGGGGGCTTGGGGTGTACGCGAAGAAAAAGAAATTTTCTATTACGTATGCCGAACACGACACGAAACTTAAAAACTTTGCACGATAAGCCAAAGCAGGAGGGGGGCGGAGATGGATTAGGAGCAGGGGCACTCAGTCACTCACGCTCACTCAGTTCTCAGTATCAGCTGTGAGGAGCGGGCAGCAGGACACGCCCAAAAGAGGAGGAGAAGTGAAAGAAAAAGCATGAAATACAAAGTGAAATAAGCGCCAAATAGAAGAAAGCCAAAGGTTGACGATGTGATTGCAAGGGGTGCCAAATTGTCAAGAGGTTGTCAACCAAAAGAAGAAAAAAACAAAAAATTGAAATATGCGGTATGTGTGACTAGCTGAGTTACCCTGCAAACAAATCTGAAGAGCAAAAGATGATTTAATTTTAAAAAAGAATAAGAAACGAATTTATTAAATTTTATAAGTCTGGGTCCTTTAGTCACTGAGTTCACATAGGATAAAGGAATGGATGAATAGATAATAAAGATCTTAAGCTAATAAAAAAGTTTAACTGTATGAAATTTTGTTTAACTGTAAGGAACTCAAATAGCAAAATTTCGTAAGGCTAGGACCTCTAATCACTGAGTTCGTACAGGTCATTTGATGTATGGATAGATAAATAAGACCTTGACTAATAAAAAAGTATTACTTAACGAAATAAGGAACTCAAATACCAAAATTTCGTAAAACTAGGACCTCTAGTCGCTCAGTTCACATAGGTCACATAGATGTCTGGATAGATAAATATATCCGTAAGATTAATAAACTTTAGCAAACATCAAATACAGAAATCACATATAAATTTCGCAAAGCTGGTTGCTTATTTCACTGAATTCATATAGATCACCTTACAGATGTATGGATAGATCTATAAAGGTATTGCAGTTAGACTTTGCTTTTAAAGTAAATCAAATCCTGCTCGTATTAGAGATACCCTTACGACGATACAGCTCTCAACAGGGTATTCCCGGCGGGGAATAAAGAATTTTTTTGGCATTAAGGCTGAAAATCACGTACGCCGGATTTCTGTTCCTGTATATTTTCTATGTCAACGATGCCAACAGCGCTGCGCTTGATGACAATCACGATGACGTAGAACCCAATAATGAAATCATTCTGCAAGCTGATCATCATCATTATGATGATATAGGGGTTGCTGTAGGGTGAGGAAGGGGGAGGGCGGGGATTGCGCCTTGACAAAGCGCCGTTGAATTGAAATGAAATTGAAAATTATGCAAGTGTGTGGGTCTTCGATTGTCTGAGTGTGTGGGTGGCTGTGTGCGCGTCTTTCTGTGTGTGTGTGTGAGAGAGAGAGTTGTTCGTTATGAAGCTGGTTGTTTGAGTTGACTGGTTAATCAACTAGTTAAGTGAATTGGCTGAGTGCGCTCTATATAAGTCGTAACACTTAAGAAAGCAAAGGTTTTACTTCCTTTAAACATTCGTCTAGGTGGTTGTGCCGGTGGTGTGGATATCTTCAGCATCATAGAAACTGTAATAGATCTGGTGTGATTTATGTATTCTACTAGCTGGATGTTGGTTGTGGGCTAGGTGGTGTTATATATCAACATTATCAGAGTGGGTGGTGCGGGGGGCTTAGTTATTTCGGTTGGTGGCTCAGCTGTACTGTTCCAACAAAGGAGGAGCACGAGTGGTGCAGATAATATCAGTACAATGTAATGTTAAGCGTTATTAGAGTTGGTGGTGCGGGTGGTTTAACTCTCTTTCAACGTAGTTTAATTATTGTGGTTGGTGGCTCAACTGCACTGAACTCAAGTTATGGAAGTTTCAAAAAACTTCAATTCTCTTCATCAGAAATCTCAAAGTTAAGGTTTCCAGCTTTTCATCTGGGTGGTTGACTGAGTAAAGTTTGAATGGGTGGTGCGGGTATCTGAATTTTGTTTAAACATTTCTTGTTATTCTTTTAGGCAGTTTGAGTGGCTCAACTATTCTTATACGCACCACATTAGTAGTCTAACCTGCCGCATAGGTGGTGCACTTGGTGTTCGGGTGGTGCAATATTAATATTGAAAATCAAATATAGCATTAAAAGGCAAGAGTAACTTCCGCTAGCTAATCTTATGAGTGGTGCAAGGTGAGTTTACTGCTACTTTACCTAGCTACCAACCAAGACAATATTTCTCTACTCTAACCCACATGGAAGAGCTTTCGAATATGAAAATAGAAATCCTTTCTTACTGACGCACAACCTTTCGTATATGTGGTTGTCCAATGCCAAGCAGCACCACTTAAGCGTAAAAGCTCATTAGACAGCTCAGTTTTTAATCTCCTTTGCCTGATTGAAGTGGGTGGTGCAGCTGCAGGTGGTGCGTGTCGCTCAGCTAGTTCAATTGAAATTTGACTTCAGCCTCAAAATTGAAACATTTCATATGCCCTCTGACCACAAGCCGGACAACAAGCGCATACAACGTACCCACCCACTACCTCTTGCTAACCACCTAAACACACCACCCACTGCACCACCCATCTTTCCTGTAAGTTTACAGCTCAGAGCTTTTGCTTTCAACTTTCTGTTCGTTGCTTGCTTAAACACAATTTTTGCAGAAACCACATCCGTCCCCAACCCCCCACGCCCTACCACCAACCCCCAAACCTCCTTGTACTCCCTGCCTTGCATTGCGGTTTCTTGTTTCATAGTTTCCAATTCCGCTGTTCTCCCTTTCCCTACCTCTTGCTGCTCCTCCTGCCAGCCCTTCTCCCCCTCTTCCATCATCCAATGTTTGCAGAAAATTTCCTTTTTTTTCACTTTGCAACGAGTTTTCTTTTCTAGCTGCATCTGCTGGCATTTCTTCCCTTTTGCACCCCTCTAACCCAACCTTTACCCACACCCCTGCGTTCCATTTCGCTTTGGCTAACGAAAATTTTATTACAAGTTTTCTATAATCGACTTTCAGCTTGTGGCCGTCGAGCTTTTTGGCTCCAGTTTTGTTTCGCTTATCGCAAATATCGTTAAGCTCTTAGTTAACGTTTGCCCAAAGAGTGGGCGTGCCAGCTGCGCCAATTATCTGTTATCGAAATCCACATTTATCGAGTTGCCGCCACAGACGACATCAATTGTTGTCACTTTGTTATTGAAGTCTGAAAGTATATCCATGTGTAGTCTAGAACTTTACTTGAAGTGACAAACGGTAAGAAAAGACAGAAGAATAAGAAGAACAACGGAAGCTTTACATAGTAACAGAATGACGAGTAAAGTACAATGAGTAACAGCGAGTGAACAGCAAGTAGAACTGACAATCTCTTTTTAAATCTTAGCTGGCTAAGAGAGTTCCGAAGTATATTTGTTTTTGTCCCACTAGTAGAAGACAACGAGTGGATGACAACGAGTAGATAACGAGTAGAAAACAGTGAGTCAATGACAACGTGCACATAAGAACGAGTAAATGAAAATGAGCTAATAACAAAGAGTCGATAACAACGAGATAACAAGTATATAACAAGTAGCTAAGAACGAGTAAATAACGAGTAGATACCAACGAGTTGATAACGACTAAAGAAAGAGTAGATAACAACGAGTAGATAACAACGAATGAATAACAACGAGTAGATAACAAAGAGTAGATAACAAGTAGATACAGAGTAGATAACTGGTAGATAACAGCTGTTGTCAACAACGAGTGGATGACAACGAGTAGATTTCGAGTAGGTAACGAGTAGATAACGAGTTGATACCTAAGAGGAGAGTAAAAAACAACGAGTGAATAACAATGAGTAAAAAACGAGTAGTTAACAACGAGTGGCTAACGAGAAGAAAAAAACGAGTAGATACAGAGTAGATAACGAGTAGATAACGAGTATGTAACGAGTAGATAATAATGACTACATAACGAATAGATACCGAGTAGATACAGAGTAGATAACGACTAGATAACGAGTAGATAACAACTAGTCGCTATCAGCGAGTGGATGACAACGAGTAGATATCGAGGAGATATCCTGTAGATATCGAGTAGGTAACAACGAGTATATAACGAACAGATAAAGCGTAGCTAACGAGTAGGTAACTATGACTAGACAACGAGTAGATAACAACGAATGAATAACAACGAGTAGATGACAAAGAGTAGATAACAAGTAGATACAGAGCAAATAACTGGTAGATAACAACTGTTGTCAACAACGAGTGGATGACAACGAGTAGATTTCGAGTAGGTAACGAGTAGATAACGTGTTGATACTTAAGAGGAGATAACGAGTAAAAAACAACGAGTAAAAAACGAGTAGTTAACAACGAGTGGCTAACGAGAATATAAAAACTACATAACGAATAGATACCGAGTAGATACAGAGTAGATAACGACTAGATAACGAGTAGATAATAACTAGTCGCTATCAGCGAGAGGATGACAACGAGTAGATATCGAGGAGATATCCTGTAGATATCGAGTAGGTAACAACGAGTATATAACGAACAGATAACGCGTAGCTAACGAGTAGGTAACTATGACTAGAGAACGAGTAGATAACAACGAGTAGATAACTATGACTAGAGAACGAGTAGATAACAACGAGTAGATAACGAGCAGATAATAACGAGTAGACAAGAACCAGTTGATAACGACGAAAAAAAACGATTTGATAACAACCGGTAAATAAGTAGAAGCATAAAACAAACTAATAACGAGTTAATAAGGAGTCAATAGCAACGAGTACAATAATAGCGTTTGAAGCAAACAATGCGAAACACGAATGAAAACTTAAAGAATACGTGTTAAATTGCAGTTGTTATTGTCCTTTCTGTTGTTGTTGTTGTTGTTTCTATTGTTGTTGCTGTTTCTGGTGGTTGGGCTTTAAAGCAACAAATTGCGGTACTCGTTATTATTATGGCCAACACACAGAGACACACTTGAGCCTGGTTTTTGCAAATGCGGATGCGAGCGCGGATGTGCATGCGGATGCGGATGCGGTTCAGGATGTGAAAACTGGAGCGTGAGGCACTTGTGTCATTTGTAATTGAAAATGAAAATGCAGAACAAACAGCAACAACAAAAGGATATGCCGACAAGCACAAAACACAAAAAAACACAGCAAAACAAAACAAAACAAGAATGAAATAGAATGGAAAAAATGTGCATGACTAGGAGATACCCCGTAAGCATATAAAAGGTAGCTAGAAAGGAAGCTTAAAAAGGAAATATATAATATGCCTTAGTTGATATATACTTTATCTAATATAATATTTAAATTGTTTTGATATATAAGCAGTTATATATTATATTTCATAACTCTAGCTTTAGTACTCCCTAAGTTCAAGGACGTCAGACAGAAGAGAGTAGGAGTCTTAAGGAGTCGACTTTTATTATCAAAGAAAGGCTAACTCTTCTCTCCCTCTCTCTTTTTACAGGGTATAAGCAAAAGACTCTCCACAATATACCATCGCGTCGTGAAGTGGAAGTTGGTGCGAGCGAGCACGGCAATTGCGAATGGCAGCCAATAATAGATGTAATACTTAGAGCGCGCGAACAGGAACCGAAACAGGAACAACAGGAACACAGCGACAAGGACTTTTGCTATTGCTCTGTCAATTTATATGCCGTTAGCGTGCTGTCAATGAGCATGAATGCGAAGTGCCTGCCAGCTAGACAGCCCAGACCCAACCAACTACCCCAACCCCCACCAACTACCCCCTGCCCCCTGCCCCCTGCCCCCTGCCCTTAACCCCTGCCAATTCTCCTCTAACCATTTCCTTCGCTATTCGCTGTCGCCTGTCGAACGAGACACATTCGTCAATCGTTGCGTGAGCGCTAGAGATGTGCGTTTCACGAGTTTTTCTTCTGCGTGACACGAGCAGAAAATTTAACAATTATTTTTATGGGTCTTCAAAAACAGAATTCTCTTTGAATTTTGGTTTTTTTCATTTTAAAATTAAAAGCAATTTTTACTGATTGATCGATTGATGCTCAACAAAAAACGGTAAGAGCTAAAGTGTTGAAATTTGCACAAGAACTTGTCTTTGGACTACAAATTAAAACCTTGTTGATGTTTAGGGGAATTCGAACTACTTGTTGAATAAAATGAATGTCGAAATATGATCAATGAATTCTGTTATGGGCTTACTTTTGGAAGGTCTTGTTTGACATTGCTTAATTCCGACTTGGCTTAAGCTCCATCTGTAATATATTGTATACATAGTATTTATTTATATATGTATTTTTTATTTTTTAAATATCTTTTATATATTTTCTATTTTTTTATTATTAAACTTTTTAATATATTTCTGATATCAAGTTTTTTAATTATTTATTATTTTTAATTTTTTTATAGATTCTTTGTTTATGTATTTTATTTTTATGTATTTCTTTTTATTTATTATTTTTTTATAAATACATATTTTTATATTTACTTATATTTTTCCTTTACATATTTTTTAATTACTTTTTTTTATTTTTTTTATATTTTTTATTTTTTTTAACATTTTTTTATATATTTTTTATCTTTTTATTTTTTATCTTTTTACTTTTTAGAAAACTTATTTTTTTAACATATTTAATATAGTTGATATAGTAATATATTTTTATATTTTTATTTTATTTATTTATATTTTTAATTTATTTTTTTTATTCTTTCATTAAATTTAAAGTTTTGTTATATATTTTTTGACTTTTTATTTTTAATTGCTTTTTACATATTTTTAGTACTAAAATATATTTATATCTTAATTTTTTTCACAGATTCTTATTGAATTTTCGTGTCGTGTCACACGCTCATCTCTGGTCCTCAGTTTTTTGTTTGGGTATCGAAAGCCACTAAAAACTTTGGACTCGGGACACACTAATCAACAAACATTTACGCCGACATTGCGTGCATATTAAACAGTCAAAGCCAGGCAATACATACACACACACACATACACACACACACAAGCAGTGAGGCAGGCAAAAGAGTTATTAACTTGGCTGGCAGCAAGCGTCGCACCTCTACAGCTGCACCGCTTAACCCCATCAACCCTTAACAAAACCAGGCCCCCAAACACTGCTCCCCATTCTCCTTTAAAGCTGCTCATTTGGCGCGAAGTGTGAGCGGGGGGCGTGTCAGGGGGAAGAGATTGGGGGCTAGCGTTACGTAAATTATATTCAGCAATTTATCATTTAAAAGTTTAATGTGCCTCTATAAATTTCAGTTGCATGACTCCAAGTGGCGCGGGGCAGGAGGTTGCTTAAATTTGCAGGAAGGGGTTAAGGGGTTAAGGGGTTCTCTGCTCTGTATTTGGTGGCATGTCTGCTATTAGTTGCAAAATAAATTGCTCAGCCCTTCAAAGCAGCAGCAGCAGCAGCTGAAAAGCGACTTGAAGGTCAAATGTTGACTGCATAAAAGTGAATGAAAGTGAATGCCAAATGAATAAAGCTGGACGATGCTTAAAGTCG
This sequence comes from Drosophila gaucha, assembly GCA_035045545.1. NCBI lineage: Eukaryota > Metazoa > Arthropoda > Insecta > Diptera > Drosophilidae > Drosophila > Drosophila gaucha. The sequence continues at coordinate 204,076 of JAWNOY010000366.1, read as the reverse complement.
GGATAAAATTTAACACATAATTCTATGATTAGCAAGAGTTGATCTCTAGATATTTCTTGACATATATTATTTCTTATTATATTTATTTTTTTTTTTTTAATTATTTTAAATATTATTTACTTCAGCTTAGTTTTTAAAGGAATTTCTACACATGATTTTCCTAGTTTTAAACTATCTATATATATATATATATATATACTGTGTCTTGAACTTTTCCATTACAATATATTTCTATGCTAGTTCTCAATTATTTTAAGCTTGTTAACTTTTTAAATGCAGCTTAGTTTCTCTTGAAGTTATACTTTCGAGTTCTTGAAGTTCTTTAAAAACATATCCTAACTTTAAGCTGTTCTATTTACATATATACCTATATATAATGACAGCTAAAATTTGCAGACAAGAGAACTTTCTATTTCAAGATCAAAAATAAAAATAAGTAGTAAACAAGAACAAGAACAAATCAAAGATAAAAATGAATAGTAAACAGAATAAACCATAAGAAGTTTCTATTAAACTAAAAGCTAAAAGTTGACAAGCACTTTGACAGCAAGTTAAGCTGCTATAAGCTAAAGTAACTACCAGGTTAACATACAGATAAATATGAACATTAAGTCCTTAACTTATTTCAGTTGTGCAACAGCAAGTAAAGAGCTGACAGTGTTGCCACCTAGCAAACTGAAACACATATTGCAGCACCATTTTAAGAACAAGCTGACAAAACAAAATCAATTGCGATCATTTACGTCAACTTTAACAACCCTTTAAGAAAAGACTACTCAATGTTTAGCTGCAGCCAACTTAGCTCAAAGTGGCGTTGCCATACTATTCACATATATTTCAACTTCTTAACTAAATTAAAAAGAAAAGAAATATATATCTGATTGCTAAATTTAACATCAACTTTAAACATACAGTTGAAAATCAATCATAAGCAAAGACTCAATGTTTAGCTGCAGCCAACTTAGCTCAAAGTGGCGTTGCCATACTATTCTCATATATTTCAACTGCTTAACTAAATTAAAGAGAAAATAAATATACATCTGATTGCTAAATTTAACATCAACTTTTAACAGACAGTTGAAAATCAATCATAAGCAAAGACAGTAGTCTCAATGTTTAGCTGCAGCCAACTTAGCTTGACATGGCGTTGCCAGACTATTTACAATTAGTCTTAAATCTTTAAAAAATTGTTGAAAATTTATAACAAATAATATTATCAAGAAAAATTATAAAACCAAAGAAATTCTGAATTTAAAATTTAAAAATCAAAAATTTGTTTAAATTTCAAAATTCAAGTTAACTTTGATATCAATTCTAAGCCAGCTAAAAATATATAAAGAGAAAACAGTTCAAATGGGGAATGTGAGCGAAAAGTCAAGAAGGAGTTGAAACATATTAAAGGAAAACTATTTGCCAGCGACAGGAGCCGAAGAAGAGGAAGATTAAAGGAATGCGACGGCAGAGGGAGCAAGGACGTAGGACGAAGGACGAAGCAAAACGCAGCACGCAGGCAGCACGTGGCAGGCAGCACGTGGCAAGTGGCAGCCAGGACATATCCCAACAGAGTCTGCCCACTTGCTACAACTGTTCCTGCCCCTGCCCCTGCCTCCTGCTGCTCCTGTTCCTGCTACTGCTCCTGTTTCTCCTGGTTCTTCTTCTCCTACAACCGTTTCTTCCTTCGCCTACTTCTGCTCCCCGTTCCTCCTCTCCTCCTCCTGCTGGCTCATGCAATTTGTTTAGTGTGTGAAAATGAAACATTTTTTTTACACACACCCTCTCGCTCTCGCTCTCTCTCTCTCTCTCTCTCTCTCTCTCTCTCTCTCTCTCTCTCTCTCTCTCTTTCGTTTGGTCTTTCTTAGCTGAGTTTTGTCGTGCTGCAAAGACGTCGCACAACACGGCGAATGATTGATGGTTGCCGCTGAACGGCAAACGTTGCAAACAAATGGAAACTTTTGTTTCTTGCATAATAAAATAACGGTAAGCAGCAGGACCACAAAAGGGGCAGCAGGACAACGACAGATCCCCAGCCAGCACCAGCACCAGCTCCAAAAAGCCAGCAGCAAAAGACAAATACGACAAATGTTGCAAGGCGAAAAATAAGTTAGCTGAAGACACAAATGCTCTAGATTTCCATATATACTCTAGAGTATATAGAGTATATATAGCAACCGATATCTGTCTAAGTATATATATAGCATAAATATTTCTGAGATATATAAAACTGTTCTGCATCTACGAATGCTTTCAACAAGCTGAGATAAAGTTGTAGAGTTTAAGTTTATAGATCCCTTTTGATCTGATTGTATTATAGGATATAGTTAAGCGATCTTAACGATTTTTACAACACCATTTAGAGTGGCTTCAAGAAGCAGCTATACCAAATTTCATTAAGATAGCTTGAGTGACTGCCTAGTTCCCTTAGACGGCGATAGATAAAACAATGTAAAACTGGATTTCAATTAAATGGAAATATTGTAAGTCAATCTAATAATTAAGATGTATAGAACATCATTAAAAATTCTATGAAATATGTCATTAACTATCTAAAGTTAAGATCTAAGAGTCAATAAAAAATATCTAAATATTAATAGATTATAAATAAATATACTAAATGTTACTCGTTTCTTGAGCTTTTCGTTGGACTTTACTTTTTTGAAGTGCTTGACTTAAACAATCGGCTTGCGCTTAATTCTTTTGACCCCAAAAGAATTTTTCAATTTTACGCCAAAATAAGTTTTTCCCCAGGCCCCGTAATTTTTCAACCCAAAGCGCGGACAGAGCGAAGGGTAGAAATATTTTTAGCAGCACGAGTGCTAACCGGCTTTACGCAGCCATAGCAGAACTATCTAGACTGTACTTTGTTTGAATATGAATCAATAACGCATACAGCTAATAGCTTAAAGTTGTCAGAATATTAAAAAAAAAAGTTCAGTCTCATATGAAAGTTAACTTGAAACTTTACTTAGTACAACTTCTCAACTCTATTTACCTACTAATACACTAATTTTCCACAGTCTTAGGTGGAATTGAGCTACGTTCTGTCTGAGCATGACTTTGCAATACCTTACGTAGGTAGAGTAAAAATGTCAGCATTCTAGCTCTTACGCTAGATCGTCAACTGTGCGTTGTTCATCTATTAAGTCAACCAGTCAATCAATCAATCAATTAATCAGTCAATCAATCAACTATAAAACTTCATGAAGAAAAAAAAACATTAAAAACTTTAAATATAGTAAGGTCTTAATGTATTTCCAAGCCATGATGGACCATCAATCAGTCAATCAGTTAATCAATCAATTGTATAACTTAGCTACTGAAACTGTAGAGTTTTTGTTATAAGTGTTAATTAAATAACGTAATTGCAGCTTACATTTTAGCTTTATAGCTTTTATTAATCAGTCAATCAATCAATCAATCATACATAAATATACTTTTTCAACAACTGGAGTTTGAGTATGAATTCTTAATAATTATATAAAATTTAAAGAAGTATAATATATAAATAAATATGATTGTTCATCAATCAGTCAATCAATCAATCATACATAAATATATGCCTTTTTCAACTACTGCAGCTTGATTAGAAATTCTAAATAATTCATTTTAATTTGAAGAGTAAAATATATTCATAAATATGATTGTTCATCAATCAGTCAATCAATCAATCAATGCCTTTTTCAACTAGTGCAGTTTGATTTGCAATTCTTAAAAATTATTTAGAATTGAAAGAGTAAAATATATATAAAAATGATTGATCATCATTCAATCAATCAATCAATCAATCATACATAAATATAGGCCTTTTTCAACTACTGCAGTTTGATTTAGAACTCTTAATATTTATTGAAAATTGTAAGAGTAAAATATATATCAAAATGGTTGATCATCAACCAGTCAATCAATCAATCAATCAACCAATCGTACATGAATACAGGCCTTTTTCAACTACTGCAATTGATAAGCAATTCTTAAAAATTAATGAAAATGATTGATCATCAATCAATCAGTTAATCAATCATGCATATATTTAGCTTTATTTATAAGGCGGAACTTAAAAAAAGTTAAATAATTAGTTTTTAATTACTATTAAAATTAGGCGGTCAGAGCTTTAGCTCTGAGTTGCGTGAGTGTGTGTGGGTGAGTGGGAGAGTGTATGTGTGTGCGTGGGTGTGTGGGAGGCATGACCGAAAACCGAAAGTGTCAAGGCTTATAAATGTCAGACATAATTATGCCTGCAGGATAATTGTTTAGACACATGAGCATAATGAAAACATGACATGGCATCCTGCGAGAATCAAACGATGCGCGTGTGTGTGTGTGTGTGGGTGTGTGTGTATGTGTGTGTGCGAGTGTGAGTGTTAATATTTGCTATATAGATACATAAGTGAGTGTGTGTGTGTGTGTGAGTCGCTGCTTGGCTACACGGTCGCATTAGCAAACGCCAAAGGCAGCAAGAGGCCTCGTCGTTTTGTTGGCATGCGGTACAGTGAACACCATGTGGCAAGAACCAGTCGCGCAATCAAAAGCACATGCAAGAGCTCAAAGACAAAGCTGAAGCTCAAAAACACCCAAACACCCAACTTCCCAACTCTGCAGCCACAGCTTCACTTGTTGTTTGCCATTCGACACTCCACAAACACACACACAAACACTCGCTAACACACACACACACACATACAGACACACTCGCAACACACCTGTGAGGCGAGGCACACGTGTATTTTAATTACTGTTATCATTATGAATCGCATACAAGACTAATTAGTGTGTTACACATTCATCTAGGTATTGTTTGGGGAGTCAGCATATACATATGTATGTATATATATATATGTGTATGTGTGTGTGTGTACACACCCACACACCTCTAATACGCACATGGCCCATGTTAAGTGTTTAACATAATGAATACGCGTATTACGAAGGAATTAACATGCCAGTTAACAAGTTAAGAACAATGCAACAAAAAAAAAACAAAAAAGAAAATGAGCTAAGCGCGACTATCAAATGCCCTGTAATTAAGACTTCTATTGCTATAACCAGATAGACTCTTCTATATTTATAAACAGTATTGCTCACATTCTTTCGCAATAACTTTTTTAAACATATTTATTTCGCCCTGAAATTTTTCCATTTTGCAACACTATTATTTAAGCAGCTGATCGCAGCAGAAAATGATAAGTAGCAATTCAAAGGTTCCCAACAAATTGACAAAATGTCAAAGTGTAATTGCGCTCTGCTCATGTACTTAAGCCACATAGAGCTAAAATCATCGAACTTGAGTTTTTTCGTGAAAGTTGTGCTTGTTATTTTCTAAAGTGAAATATTGAACATCAAACACGTTTCACCAAAAAATTAATAAATTAATTAAAAACAAGTAAGAACGTTGCAGTCGGGCGCCACCGACTGCGTCAGACTCTGTTCCTGTTAAAGGTGTGTAGGCTCAATAAATATGTAGACCGTCCGTCCGTCTTTCCGTATGTTTGAATGCGAGATTATCGAGATTCCTTTTTTGAGCATGTCTTTTACGTCAAGTTAGCTACTGTCATCAAATTTTACATATAGCTTTTTTAAAATAAAATACTATTTTGGTTTTTATATATTTTGAATACTGGCTCCACATTTCACAAAATCAATTTAATATAAGTTCAGTTGCAAATAAAGCCACATTTACATTTTTTTTTAATTTTTTAAGTAAAACCGTATTTTTTAATAAAATATAAGGATTTATGCAGAAAGTTTTATCAAAATCCATTAAGTAACATAGAAGTTATAAAAAAATAAAAAAAAAAACATTTTATTAAATGATAATATCACGCGGCAGCGATGGGAATCGAACCTGGGTCACGCGCTTCGCATGTCACCGAATCTACCCACAACACCACGGCGTCTCTTGCGCGGCTATGTGCCAAACTGAGTTTGGAAGTGTTTTGATTTGGTTAAACAGACTTGCGTTGTGGTAGCGAAGACCCTGCTTCAATCCCCAGTTAGGTCAACTAGAATTATTTTACGGAGGCTTACATTATGATTATTATTATTTATTTTTTTTTCGTAAATTTAAATTTCATGAACAGTAACCCACATGTCAAATTTGGATGCTCTACGTCTAAGACTGTAGGAGATACAGTTTTACCCTATTTGCCACGCCCCAAATGGGCGTAGTTATATATAACATACATTTTTGGGTAGAGGTAGGATACTAGTATATATATTCCAAGTCCCAACTCTCTGACGGAAATATTGCCGAAATTATCACGGTTTTAGTAAAAGATATAGTAATTCCCGATTTGCCACGCCCCCAGAAGACATGGATACATAACTTTTGACTTATCTTAAGAGGAGGTCAACAGTATCCCACATGCAAAATTTGGACGCTCTAGCTCCAAAACTGTAGGAGATAGAGTTTTATCCGATTTGCCACGCCCTTAATGGGCGTAAATATCTATAATATATATTTTTGATTCCGAGTGATCTACTTGCACATGTATTCCAAATTTCAAGTCTCTAGCTCTTAATACGCTCAAAATATTATAAGATTTATACAAATCGCTATATATATATTCCCGATTTGGTACGCCCCCAGGGGGCGTGGGTATATAACTTTTCGATCTAACTTAAGGGAAGGTCAACAGTAACCCACATGCCACATTTGGATGCTCTAGCTTCAAAACTGTAGAAGATATAGGTTTATCCGATTTGCCACGCCCCCAATGGGCGTAGATATATAATCTATATCTTAAAACGTCCGCGTGGTGTACACGATTATATATTCTAAATCTCATTTCTTAGACTTCAATATTGACGAAAATAACAGCGTTTTAGTCTTAATAGATATAGCATTTCGCGATTTGCCACGCCCCCTGTGGGCGTATCGGAAAAATACTCAAACTTGATCTGACGCGGATACACACGAGTATATATTCCAAATTACAAGTCTCTAGCTTCTATAGACTTCTATATAGACAGACGGACAGACGGACAGACGGACAGACGGACAGACGGACGGACGGACAGACGGACAGACGGACAGACAGCAAGACGGACATTGCACAAATCCAATAGACTCTTTTTCCCTTTGGGAACAGAGTCTAAAAATAATATGGGAATATTACGAAAACAAAAACACAAGTGTTCTACAAATCTCTGAGATTTGCCATTGCAGTTTTTAAAAAACATGGAACCTGTGAAAATATTCCTCGCGAAAATCTCAGAAAAGCCTCTTTGCCTGACTATAGACGGATTGCTAAAGTAAAGCCAGCAAAGCCGATCCGTTCTGGACCTCGACGCAGAAGTCAAATGATTGAAGATTGTGGCGCTAATGTGTCAGCTCAGACAAGAAGAAGATGTCTAAACGAATTTGAGTTATATATAAATAGACATTTGTTCAGCAAATTGAACTTCTATGCGATTCTCAAATAGCACTTAAGACTGAAAATTGACAAAGAGAGAGAGAGATGAAAAGAGAGAGAGCGAAAGAGATACATATACAAGACTGTTGGCTGGATCGAACCTTCTTTAGAACACTCTCGTAAGTTCAACAACCATAATCGAACGATTTCAATCATAATATCTTAATTGAGAATCGCATAGAAGTGTCATTTGCTGCCGGTGAAATCTAGTATATACAAACAGATTTTTTATGTTTTAAATATTTAATTACCCAATTTAATTACAGCTAAATTTCCATGCTTCAAAATTTTGAGATCTCACATACATAACTTTATGTATACCCTTTATTACGTAAGCTATACAAGAAGACTCTGCTCTGAAAAGAAGCTCGAACCGTAGTTGCTTTTTTAATTGCTTTCAATATTTTTGATCTTACCTAATCTAGGACCAAGTATACTTACATATCATATTTTAAAAAAATATTAGCGCTTTATATATATTGATATATGTATAAAAAAACTGTTGGGTACTTTCAAGTTAAGCATTCCCTTCTTTTAGTTTTTTCAGCTTTAGTATTCACTTTAAAAATTTTAAAAACATTGTTTAAATCTAAAAAAAATTATGTATGTACAGTATTTTAACTCTATTTTTGTTTTTTTTTTTCTAGTTAATTCACCTTAAATTTTCAATATTTTGTAATACTTCATTTAAATTATTTGATTTGTACATTCAAATTTCATCCTTGGCGCCGATTACTCAAATTGGTACTATTGAACTCTTCACCAATTGTATCGAAGTAAATTATCGAAATACTCGCCAAATTTGGCACTAAAAATGCCAGCAACAAGCGCTTGCAGCAGGTGCTTTAGCACAAAGCGCGCGCAAATTGCATTTGAAATTAACATTGCTTTGTAAAATATGCCTATATTATTAATAAATAATAAAGAAAACATGTCAATTCAAGCAAATTAATTAACTTTAGTTATTAAACGAGCAAAAGCAGCCTGTGACAATTGACTGATCGCAGAAACTTATTTTAAAGAATACCAATAATGATGCCATAAATATTTTAAAGCTGCTTTAATAATTGCCTAATTGTTATTTTTAGTATATTTCTAATGCAGCAACAATTTTTTATTTTATCACCTATTTTTTCAACTTTTGTTTAGCTAAATATATAATTGGTATTTAATAGCCTACGATAGTTGAAAACTATCGATTGTTTGCAATTCACCTGCCGCCACATTTTGTTTACCTATCGACTTTTGCTTACATTTTACAAGCGGTTTTTGTTGGTGAATAGAAATTTGCTTTTGTTGAATTTAATGTAATTTTCTTTGCTCTCTCGCGTGCCATTCGCCCCCTCCCTTTTCTTGCATTTCTCATATTTCTATATAAAGTCGCTCTACAGACTATTTTCTTTTATTTCCTCTTAGCCTGCTCGTCGCACATTTCCGTTTCCGGTCAAACAAAAGCAAAAGCGAAAACTCAGCTGAAAATACCCATTCATTTTTATTGGCAAGCCGAATGCCTGTCCCTTACTTCTCTTACCTCCCTCGCTAAGCGTTTGGCTTTTTTGTTGCTCACAAACTTTTTGCTGCCAACTTATTTTAAGTAGTTGCCATAGAGATTGTAAGCACTTCCTTGGAGAAAAGAGGATGCGAGACATAAGTAAAGAAGAAGAGCGGAAACTGTTGCTAGAAATGTTGAAATAAATTGAATTTTTAAGAAAAAACTAAAAAGAAATGAATTAATATTTATGCTAATGAAGGCAGCAAAGACTTTCACATATATTAAATTCATAATATTATGCCTGGCAGATTATATTATAGATTTTTACTAGCAACTTCTTTTAATTTAAATTCAGATTTAAATCTTTAACTCTTCAGCCACAGATGTCGCTTTGCGTCGCGTTTTAATTGCCCGTCCCTAACGATTAATACCAAAATACCAACTTCGAGCCGCATATCGATATATCGATACGCACACATCAAGTGTTGGTCTGCACACTGCTCTTGTTGTTTTATCCACTTGTTTTTGTTCACTTTAATACACTTCTTCGTTCGGTTCGGTTATTGTTGACGCTCGCGCTGTACGCGCTGTACAAACGTATTTTTTTTATTTTGTCTTATTTTACTATTCATACAAAAAAACGAAAAAAATGTATTGAAACTTCCGTTGTGTATTGTGTTTTTTTTTTGGCTCAAATGCAAATTTCAAATGTAATTCGTTAATGTCAACAATTAAAGCAACAAATAAAAGTGGTCGAGTGTGCGAAGAGAGGCAGAGTGTGCAACAGAGAGAGAGTGAGGAGGAGGAGGATTGGAGGAGCTCTCATAGATTGTGTACGGTTACTTTTTCTTAATGTTGTTTTTGTTGTGTGTCTGTTTACAAATGCGAACGCCGCCGCCAACGAAGCTGCTGCGGCCACCGCTGCTGCTGCTGCTGACAGAATTAATGCGTGTTATTTGTATTTGTTTAGTTAATAACTAAGCTAATGGCACTTGTGTTTGTGTTGGAATTTAGCATAAATTTGCAAAGTTAAAAGATATACATATGAATATAAAAGCAGTGCGACGGCCATTAAAATTTCACCAAAAAAAAACATTTTATACAAAAAAAAAACAACGAAACGTGACTAGTTTAATTAATGCAGCAAACGCAGCAGCAAAAGAAGAAGAAGCAGCAACAACTACAATTACAAGTGAATTTTTTTGTTTCGTGCGCAGCTGACGTCGCTGTCTTCGTTACGCCGCCGCACTTGGCTACTATGCGTGTGAGTGTGTGCGTGTGTTGCTGGGCGGCGACTGCGCGCGCGCGTGTATGTGTGTGTGGTATTGTTGTTGTTTTCTGTTGAAATAAATGCGTGCAATTAGCATTAATACAATTACAACCAAATGGGGGTGCAATAATTGGAGAACAGCTACAGCAGCAGCAGCAACAACAATAACAACAACAATCGCTTAGTAATTGTCATGGCGGACGCACAGTTATTTCGTAATGCCAGCAGCTACAACAACCAACAACAACTCTGTCGCAGTCGCAGCAACTGCGTCGGTTGTAAAGCGCCGTTATTACACGCACACGCACGCGCGCCTGCCTGTTCGCTCGCACTCAAGCATTTGTACGCATGTACACACACACACTCATACGCACTTGTGCGTGGCTCTCTTGCACTATTGTGTATACACACACACTTACATACACATTCAAATGTATGGTGCAGGCAGCGTCTCTGTCGCCGTCTTCAGTTTTCCGTTTCATTCGTTTGCTTTCTACCTGCAGCCGTGACGTTGCGACGCTTTCGCTTGTTGCTGCTGCTGCTGCTCTTCCTATCTCTTGCTCTCTCAGTCGCTCTGCTCTCTTTTGTTTCTTCTGAGAGCGCAGCAGCAACAGCGGCAGTAGGCAGTGTGACAGTGCCGTTATAATTTTGTTTGGCCATAAAAAGCATTTGGCATGGGCGCATTCCATGAATTGCGGCCGTCGCGTCATTCGCTCAGCAGCCGCAGCGAAAATAGTAATCACAGCAAATGACAACAACAGCGGCAGTGCCAGCAGCAGCAACAACAACTACAATTTTGTAACAAGCGCGCGTTGCTTCTTTTATTTTTTCTGCAGAAAGCAATAAAACAAACGCTGCCGACGCCGACGTCGACGCCGTTGTCGCTGTAAACAAGTGCAATATTAATTGACGACCAATCGGGAGAGTAATATTTACACACACACACACAAATACGCAGACAGACAGATAAAATAATGTTATAACAACAACAACAACAACGTAGAAGACAACAACAAGCAAAAAGCCGCAATTGTCAACGATTTCGGGTTAACACTGTACTCGCAATGAAGAAGAAGCAGAAGCAACAAATGCTGCTTGTTTTTGGCATTTTAACAATATTCTGGCCGCAGGTAAGAAACGTCTGATATACCCTATAAAATGTATGAATGGGGTAGCTTACAGTGAATGCTTGATAAAGTGAAGAATTGTTGGATTTATTATAAACAATTCGTATAAACTAAGATTTTTTTAAAAATATATTATATATGCCTAGTTATGCGTTATAAAAAATCTCTTTCATTCGAAGCGTTGCAAATTTGCTATTAACTGATAATCAAGCGTTATTTAAATATATATACTTAGCATTTTTATGTCCAAATGCTTTTTGCTTTCTTAGAACTAGTTTCTTTGTAGATTAAAGACAGCTAAGAACTGTTCTTTATCATTAATATATGATATAATCGAATAGTTTGGTTTATTAAAGATGTTATATGATTATAATAATATATTTTTATAAAAATATATATCATTTAAAATTTAACAGGGTATATATTGTTCTCATTTCGAGCTCTCAGTTCGTTACGCCTTATCGCTCCGCTAAAATAATCTTAGTCAGGCCTCTGAAATGCAAAAAAAAAAAAAACAAAATTATGGAATGCGTGAAATAATTCGCTCCATTGACTAAACTTAACTGTAATTAGAGGGAATTATCAGAAGGGAGGGCGTTGCTAAGTATTTCGAGACATGAATAGACGTACATATATATTTCGACTGATGACTAAATGCATACAAATTAAGTTTAGGTTTCTGAAATGAGGGATAAAGGAGTATTTGAAGGCGCAGCTGCCAGGGAAGCAGTAGCTAAGGGGACTTCATATACTATATAGAGGGGCTGAGGGGGCGGGGAAACTGTTTGCTTAAGACATTTTCCAGCATCCAGCTGCCATTTCGGATTGTTTATGTAAACGAATGCAGCGCTTCCTCTGCTACACAGGCACACGCAATGCCACGCCTCCCAGCGCATCCCTACCCCTTTTGTGAACCTGTCACTGGGCCCATAAAAAATCGATTGATGTTATTTACTGCGGCTGTTGCATTTTAATTGAGGGCTATTTCTATAACTCAATCTGTCTCTACCTCCGCCTCGCTCTCGCTCTCGCTCTGGCACACCCACAATTACAAATAACAATAGTTAACGCCTGCCCTTTGCGCCTCTTTCAACCCCCATCCCTACCAAAAAAAAATCCCTCGCCTAGGCGAAAGCTTTACTGAAATTTTATTATTTTTGTTCTCGGTGTCATAAACTTTTTAATCACAGCCGGTTTTGTTGTTGTTGTTGCTGTAAGTGGGGGGTTTAACCCGGGATTCCGTAACTCCGTAATGCCAGTAATTAATTATAGTACGTCGGAGAACTCGTTCTTTTTTTTCGGCTGTCGTTTTTTTGTTTTCTGTGTATTTTTTTCAATCTTTAACCCGGGCTGCTTTAGCTTTTAGCACATGCCATAAAAAGTTGGCAACCAGTTCGATTTAGATATATATATGCACACTATATATGTAGATTTGGCTATACTATATATTCATAGATTTGATTTCAATTCATTTCCTAGCTAATGCCACGATCTTTCCTGATATACCTTTCTCTTCCAAATTTATCACGGAGTTGTCTTCTGCTTCTTCTTATGTTTTTTGCATTTACTTTTTACAAAACTCGTTTGTTTTTTTTCTTTTCGTACAGTCCAATGCGACATGTTTATATATTTGTATATGTTTTATATATATATATATATATGCATTTATATATATATATATATATATATATATATATATATATATATATATATATATATAAATGCATATATAAATACAAAGAAGAAACGAGATGGAACAGAAAGCTATGTAGAGCCACAGTTAGAATACTCTATAAAGAGTTGGGGCAGATATAATCAATGTCTAGGCATATTTAGGACTGGAACTAAAGTCTTAAATTGATTAATTCTGATATAGAATAGATACACAATATACATTTATACATATATAAAAAGATTTCATTATAGTTTTAGAATAGAGATCTAAGCAGGGAATTTTAGAAAATTCTTAAAAATATTTTATCCATTTTCTAGTTCTTAAAAATTAATTTAAATGTATATTATAAAGAAACTTTCCTAACTTTTCCAATATTTTATCATATAGAAAATAAAATCAAAAATAGAGATAAACTGCAGAAAACATTTTGAGATATTTTAAAATTTTCTAAAAACGCCCGCTTCAAAATCAACTTAGATGGAACACAATATATATAAATATATTTATATATACTATATCTATTAAATATCAGAAAATCACACTAATGGGCATAGTCAAAATTCCCTCTGTTAGTGTATAGACAGAACTCGAAATGCGAATGAAACAGAAACAGAAACCAGATATGCGTAAATCTAAAAAATCGCTCAAGGTTGGGTGGTTCCTCACGATCGATGTGTGGGGCTGTCGTTGCGATAACTAAAAGCTGTCCTGTTCTCAGTCAAATATGTTCTCTCTCTCTCTCTCTCTCTCTCTCAGACGTTTATTTGCTTATTGGCCCCAAAAACAAAAAAAAAGAGAAATATATGAAGTTTGTCTCAAAGTTGTTTTTGCAGCTTGCAATTAAAGTCACTCGGAATGCGGCCGCTGACTGTTTGTTTTGTCTCTTGGCTCACGTGCCAAAACAACAATAACACACAACGAGCAGAAGAAGAATAACAATAATAGTAATAATAATAATAATAAAAGTTGAAGAATCACAACAACAACAATATGAGCTAAACCTTGCCTTGACTTAATCATAATATCAGATGCGTCGCATCGCTACGTGCCGGCGAAATCATCCAGTGAAACTTTACAGCCAAACGCACATGTACTCGATACCCGGGCACTCGATACTCATTTGCTCATTATTCATTGCTAAGCAACTACTTGCTACTCATTTAGTGACTGCTTACTACCACCAGTGATCAGTCAGAACTTAATACATAACTCTTCTTAACTCATTACTAATTAAGACTACTCATGGCACTTTACTCTACAATCTGTTAAGTATTAATTGATTCTTCTTACTCATTGCTCATTACTCATTACTTAATAGTTGATACGCAATGCTCAAGGCTTTTTACTCATTGCTGAATACTCATTGCCCAATAATCGATACTCAATGATCAATGCTTTTTATTCAATACTCATTAGTCATTTCTCATTGATCAATATTCAATATTCAGTATTCATTAGTCATTACTATAACTAATTATTCATTATTCATTACTCAATGCCCTTCATTTTGCTCATTATTCCTTACTGATTGTTCATTATTCATTGTTGTTTGTTCATTACTCAATGCTCAATAGTCATTACTGATTGTTCATTATTCATTACTCATTACTTATTACTAATTATTCATTACTCAATACTCTGCTCAGTAGTGATTGTTCATTATTCATTTTTTAATTCATCACTCATTGTTCATCATTCATTACTCATTACCTATAACTTAATACTAAATATTCAAGCTGCATTATTCATAATTTATAACTCATTCATTATTTATTATTCATTACTCATTACTCAGTATTCATCACTTATTACAAAATAATTTATGCTGAATATTCATTATTCATTACTAATTATTCATTATTTATAACTCATTACTTATTACACATTATTCATTATTCTTTATTCAATACCCTTCTCATTTCGCATCACTCAATACTGATTTTATTATTCATTGTTTATTATTCATTACTCATTACTTAATGTTCCTTTTTTTTGCTCAAACTCAACACTCAATAGTCAATACTGATAATTCATTATTCATTGTTCATTATTCAATATTCATTACCTAAAACGTAATACTCAGTTTCATTATTTATTACTGATAATTCCTTATTTATTATTCATTGTTCATTATTCATTACTCAGTACCTATTGCCTAATACTCAGTTTTCATTACTTATTACTAATTATTCATTACTCAATACTTTCCTCATTGCTCATTATTCAATACTGATTGTTCATTACTCATTAGTCATTACTTATGAGCTAATACTGATTATTTATTACGCTCCTCATTACTCATTATTAATTATTTTTTATTCAATATACAAAACTCAATACTTACTTCCTAATACCTTCTACCTACTACTTATTGTTGTCTTATCACTACTCTCTAATCATTCAGTAACTAGGCCCACTTACTCATTCACTCAGAACTCGCAATACTCAATGCTAACTACTCGCTGTTCAATTTGCGATTATTTACGTACTCGATCGCACCCATTACTAATCGTTAGCCGAAAAAGTGCGATGACATCAGCGCATGAAGTTTGTCTATTTATTTGTGATGTTTATGCTTATGCTGTTGTTTAAGCCATCTGGCAACGCCATTTCAAATTACATTTTTGTCTTTAATCACTGATCAAACGCCACACGCCGCCATTTCAATTGATCAAATGAAAGTTCATCCAATTTTCGTTTTTCATAAAAAGTGCAAGCTCAGCATTTGACGCCTTGTCCTTTTGACCCCAACCCGCAGCAAACAATTCGATAATAAACGCATTCACCAATTTTAGAAAAACAAAAATATTATTTGACAGCAGGTTAAAAGGAATGTTATCTTCGACAACAGTTTGGTAAAATGGGCAATAAAAAGTTTAAGTTTAAAGATTAGCTATTTCAAGTTCATTTCAATTAGCATCTTAGCATGGAAATGCCTGCCAGATGTTATAGTAAAAATTTCATTACTAATTAAAATGCTTGTTAAAACATTCGAAACTGTTTAAGTGCTATTTTACATTGGAAAACTTCATTTAAATTTGTTAGAGAAACTGTTTAAGACTTCGAAATAAGGCAAAGAAGCAAAGAAAATGTAAGAGGGTTTAACATTTACAGGGTATACAGATCTTATAGTGCTTTACAACGCATTAGATTGTGACATGCGCTACTGGCTAGAACTAAAGAATTTTGAAGAGCAAATCAAACTGTATTTGTATGCTTTCCATGTTGCAATAAATTACAGGGTATTCTCAAAACAGTCATAATTCAAGTTGTTAGTTTTCAGACACGCGAAGCTATATTAGTAATAGATTCCCCTATGGAGTTCGCATCTTAATAAAGAAGCAAACAAGATGTTAGTGTTCAACAATTACAGGGTATATTCACAGACTCTACATTAGATTGTGACACGCATGACATGAATATAAGAAATTAATTTAATTTTAATGAGCAGATAGCTGTATTTGTATGCTTTCCAGTCTGCTGTAAATTACAGGGTATTCTTTAAACACCAATATTCCAATTAAATTTGATTATAAGCTAAACAGGTTATTAGTTTTTGAGACATGCGATGATATACTAGTAATTAGAGATGGGATGGTGAAAGAAATTGGTTCCCGATCCATTCCATTCCGAAATCATTTTTTTCAATATTTAGAACTCTTATGATAGATCTTATCTCGACCATCCCGGACTTTTTTTAAAATCCTTCCCATTCCGCCCGATCCCGAAACTCCTAGTAATATATTCTCTACTAGTAATATATTACCTTAAGCAGTTCGCATCTCAATAAATATGCATAGACTAATTACAGGGTATATCAGATAATAGACAATTTGATAATAAATACAATTTTCACATAAAGTTAAAGTTAAAGGCATCAAAAAAAAAGTCTATGCTCGCCTTGATAGTACAGGGTATGTTCGCTGCCGACCATGTTTTAATTTGTTTATAAATGTGAGCTGTTGCAAGTTAGATTTCGAACTCGGAATTGTTATTGTTATGTCTTGTTTTCTTCTTTTTTTTGTGGTCCGCTCTTTATGAAGTTGTTGTTTCTTTCGATGCACTTACCGAACGTCTGATCTAATTTTAATTAATTAAACCAAAAGCGGGCTGCGCCAACTCCCCCTCAACCTATTCCCCCTTCACTTGTGTGTACTTTTTTATAGGGTGTGGTCTGCATTTTGTCGAAACTTGAGGTTCACTTTTTGTTTACTGGAATGCAGCAGAAAGGGAGACAGAGAGAGAGAGAGAAAGGGGGGACAGGTATGTGTATAGTCGGGCTAATTGTTATGCGCGACGTAGCTGTATCGCCCTTTGGGGAGGGGTAGCCACGTGATTCTGTTGGGTGGCAACGCCGGCAACAAAAAATGTCCCCAAAAATGGGTTGACAACGATTGTCAAAGTCGCGTGTTAAATCATTCAGTTTATGTTGCCGGGGGCAGCTGTTTCTGCTTCTTTCTACTCTTTTTTTGTGCACTGTAAGAAATTGACTGCAATTTAATTTCTCATGTGTATTTAATTGAAAACCTCTTACATTTCTTTTCAAAATTTAAATTACAAATTAATTCTCTTTCATTTTCATCCCTTTTTTGATTTGACTTACTTTCACAAAAACAAGCAGAGTCTTTTAGTAGGGAACGAATGCCCCATAAGGAAGTGCCCTAAATATCAAACTTTCTTGAAGTAATCAATATACTACGGTTCTCTAGACGGGCATGCCTGACTCGGGGATGCCCTGAACTGAAAAACTTTGATTAAAGTATTAAAACTCAAAAGTTTTTACCAATTTTTACAAAGAAAAGGTAATTCTTATATCCGATTTTAATGGCTTCCAGATATAAAGAAAGTTGTTTTTAATTTTAAGTTAAACATAGCTTGAAAAAACTTATTAATAAAATTATTTTTCTATTAAAAACATTTATAAACTTCAAGATTTGTCACAGTGTATACGTTCTCTCGTTGTCAGTCGATTGTCATTTTTGTCCGAGTCTCTAGTCTAAAGTCTGTTGTCTGTGGGGATATTCCGAACTTCCAACTTCTACACACACACAAATATACAACTTTTTTCTTCCTAGACTGGAGTAGTTTCATGTGTATGTGTGTGTGTGTGTGTGGCATGCAACCATCCGGCGGCACTTGATGAAGTGCCTTTTTAAAAATAGCCGACCATTTAGCGGCAAATTATTTGTGCTGTCGCTGTCAGGCAGCGAGTGCTGTGTAAAGTCATGTAAACTAAAGAATCGGGGTGTTCCCTCTTTTCTATTTCTTGGCCCTCGACTCTTTCTTGTTTCTTTCCTGTTTCCTCTCACATCTGATGAGTGCGTCACAAAAAGCCAAAAGATGCAAAACGTTTTTCTCCAGACTCTCGGCTCTCGGCTCTTGGCTCTCGTCGACTTTGCTTCTTTATGTTTAGTTTGCATTATTTTGCCACTGAAATAACTTTCACACTTATCGTAACTATTTCCGGGCAGAGTTTCGCACACCGAACCCATTTGCATGCAGCGCGAGTTTGCGGCCATTAGAGATGACAATGTTTCTAGAAACGATAGTTCGCATCTATAAGAATGCACAGACAAATTGTGTGGTAAATTTTGTTTTTATCGCTGATCGATAACATTGGTCGAAGCGAAACTAGTTAAGTCTATCGATAATTATATTTTAACTATATGAACTGAATCTTAGTTAGGTGAAACACAGCTAAAAGGCTCAGTACCTAGCTAAATTTGACAATTCATTAATATCGATAAATTTAACTATCGATTACACAGTTTATCAACAAAACTTTAGCGATAGTTCAAATACTGATAGCTGATCTTTATTGATTGGGCAAAGTTCTTGTAATGCAAGAGATCAATAACTATGCAAAATCAAAGGAGATATTATTATATTATTTAAAATATTTAAATCTATTTTTTAATACTAAGTTTAATGATGGTTTAACGAGCTTTCGACCCGTCCAAAGATATTAAATTATCTTCTTTCTTTTAAGCGAAAAAGGAACTATCCATAAATCAATCGTATAATACAGTATTTTGCTCAGTTTGAACTGATTTTAGCTTAGATGTAAATTTGTAATTCTATATCAATTAAAGCTGAAAACTACTCGAACTTGATACGTGTTGTAATCGATATCACGTTTGATTTATATTTACTTGTTATATTAGGCATATATTTATGTTTGATTTGCTGCAGTTAGTTTATATGAAGTCATTAGCTAAATGGGTCTACTATATATACAAATGTGGCTACAATAAGAGCTATCAATTAGCTATTATATTTCTTAACCGATAGACTTTTCCATTAATTAAGATATCTAGAAGAAACCTGATAGTTAAGAGTTTACAATGGTCTGCATAAATATAAATTGTTTATAATATCGGACAACTATACAATAAAGAAAGATGAAAGATTTGGGCATAAATAAAATAATATCTTGACATAAACTAAGTATTCAAATCTATTCCAACTAAAATATTGTAGATTTGCTTTTTAATGTCAAATTATTATATCATATGAGACATAATATCTTAGGACAACTATAACATAAAGAAAGGTTTGGGCAGATAATTAATGAAATTTTGTAAATTCAAATCTATTTCAACTAAAATAATGTAGATAAGCTTTTTAATATCAAATTACTATATCATATGAGACATAATATCTTGAACAAGCTTTTATACGCTCTCAATACATATTATATGTCTGACTTAGGAATAATCAATCGGAAATTAAGTTATCAGTGTGTAATACTTGTAAACCTTATTTATGTATTAACTAAAAAGATAACTGTACCTTATTGCTTTTTCTGTTTCTGTTGCTCCACTTCCCCATTTTTGTTTCACCTATTGCTCCCATACACAATTTGGACTGAATATACATATACATATACATATATATATATATATAAATATAAGGTTTTGCTTAATTAGCCGCCATTCGGGCCTACATAAATGGCCAACAGAGGCAGCTAATTGGCCAATTGTGGCTAAAGCTGTGTTATATAATTGCAAGTGTGGCGCACCGATCGACCGATTGATTAAAGATACGAATATATAGTATGTATATGTATATACATATATGTATGTATCTAGATATATAATACGTGCAGTGCGCTTTGGCTAATGATTGGCTATAAAAGCGATTTTGCACTAGCTGCAACAGCAGCAAAAACCTCTGCATTAATTAATGTTAATTGCGACGGCCTTTTACAGCAGCTCAAAAAAAAATATACAAAAAATATGTAAGCAGTCAAGTGATTGACTAAATGATGCCCTGTAAGCAGCTTGAGAGTCAAACAAAGCATTTGAATATATTTTGTTATTACTATTATATTAAGAAATAGGTTATATAACTTGATTCCAATTTTACTTACATAAGATATCGAGAAGTGAAGAAGCAGCCTGACTAGCTGATGCCCTGGAAATTGAAAAATAATTTTCTGTTATTATTATTATTAAAATTTCAAGTTAAATGAAGCTTACATAAAATATTAAAGATCTTTTTTTTGTTTTTCTAATAAGTGAAAAAATATAAGCAGCTAAAGAAAACTTGATATTAAATTTATATATATGACAAATATAGAGCACGCATAAAAATTTTCAGAAATAATACTCCAATAAATTCCGAGATCAATGGGTATATGCGACTTAAGATAGTTTGACATGCTGATAAGAGTTAAATAATCTAGCTAGAAATAAGTTTAAGCATGAGAATCCTGTTCTGCAAGTTATGCATTAAAGTATGTGCATGCCCCGCTGCAATCACCGCATAAATACAGGGTATATACGCGCAAAATAACTGGGCCAAGTCAAAAAGAAAACTAAACGTTGAACAATTTGTTGTTTTTAGAGGAGGCGGGCACTAGAGCTAGATATATAGGGGATATCTAGTTCGCCTTAAGTCAAATTGCAAATTATTTATTTACTCAAAAAAAAAAGAAAAAAATCACAAATTCAATTTGCTTATTGAACGTATCGGAATATGAAAAATTCAAACTCCACAAATCACAAATAAGTGATTTAATAAAAGCAGCGGCAGCACAAGATGAAGAAGAAGCTGATGGTGATGATAAAGAAGAAGAAGAAGAAGAAGAAGAAGCAGATGAAGAAGCAGAAATGAAATACAAAGCGAAATAAATAAAACTTGATGCTCACCTAACTGGTTTTGGCGGCTGCCATATAAATATTTAGCAAAAACCAACAACGCTTTATAAATCACACAGAAGCACACATACATATAGACACACACACACACATATAGTCAAATGCACACGCACAGCACGAGCGACCGGCCCCACAGCTCCCCCTCCGCTGCGCCTTGCCCCTCGCCCCTCTGCGCCGACCCACATGGCGCACCTGCCTGCTGTGTTGCCCACAACTAATGCAACCGACTGTATATACCCTCTACAAAAAGGGTATTTCGATTGCGTCACGAGATGTAGAAAGCACAGCTATATAGTCGTATATAGTTATATATATAGATTTATGATAAGCAGGATTAGTATAGTCCATCAAAAATGACTTGGATCTTGACTTCAAAGATTTTTCATTAAAAATTTGCATAGACTTTAGTCTTTCTAGTGAATATATAAGCTGGATCGCCTTAACATATCATTATATAGCTGTCATAGTTAAAATTTGTCGATAAGATTTCTTATTGAAACTTTTCATAGACTTTCGTTCTTCGGATCAGACTACTTTATCATATATCTGTCTTAGCTAATATTTGTTGAGAATTAAGTATGTTATATAAAGAATAAATATATTGTATAAACTTCCCTTACTATCCACATATAAACAAGATCTGACTTATTTCTTACTAACATATTATATAGTTCTATAGAAAAGTTCTATAATAAAAAAAAGTTTTTCTCGATTAAGAAGATTTCTTGACTAAGCTCTGTAACTAATAGCCTCAACTAAACTTTTAAGCCGTTTCAAATTCTATGACAACTATAGCAAGAGTTGATGGAAGTATTATTATATTTATATATAGTATAGTTATAGACATCTTCCATATCTACTGGCAATTTATAAACGAAGCTACCCGTTCTTCGCAATACTCTGCGAAAAAATTCTTATTTACTTACCATAAACAGTGAAAAGAATTTCTATTTATTCAAATGTTCTATGCGAACTCAGCTTTCTGTGCAGCAATATTGCTAAAATTTGGTACAGCTCTTTAGTTGTATTGAAATAAAGTATATAAAATGAATTGAGGCAAATCGCTGCACTATAAGCTATAGCTACCCTATAAACATTAGGCAAATGTTATATATATATATATTTAACATGTATAATCTTGTTTTGAAACAGTTCTAGAAACTTATTTCACATGTCTTATAGTAGAAACAAAACATTTTATAAAGCTTTCAAAACGTTTCTCTTATAAGAAAGATCTAAAGATTTAAGATCACATGTGTATATAATGCAAGTCTGTGTATAATGCCTATATGTTAGAGTATTTGAACTGCGCTTTTTAGCAATTTCAAAAAAATTTCTTTGATTTTATTTTGTTTTGCGTTGATTTTCGGCTTTTTTTTAACTTGTTTTTTTTTTTGCCAGCTCAACGCAAAAAATTTACGTTTGTGGTTTTAATTTGAGCTGCGTTTTATTTTTTTTCTTTCATTATTTGTTATGTGAATGCTTTTTGTGTTGGTGTTTAAAAAGAAAAATGGAAAAAAAAACAATGTTTTGTTTAGTTTTGTAATTATTACAAATTATTTAAGTAGCGCCGCATGGTCAGGAAATTGACGCGTCATGGAATTATTCGAAGTCGAGCATACCCGCCCCACCCCCTGTCGCACACGCTGATCATCAAGATCATGAGCATCAAACGTTGCCTGACATTGGGTTCTTTTCAACAAATTTTTGTTGATAGCAGCCAGGGGTCACTCGATGGTCAGGGGGGAGGGTTGGCGGGTTCATTTGATTGGTTCACGACCTCGTCTTGAGGTTTCAGTTGTGCAAAAAAAGAAACTAATTGCAGCTGCAATTGCCTCTGGGCGACAATTGCATTGCATTTGTAATGAGCGGACAAGGTCGACGCTTCATTAATGCGAATCGAGTGCCAAGTGCCAAAGCAGTCGGCAGACACAAGCTGTCTGCTATGCGCACTCGCGCAACTTTCCCAGAGGCGCCCAAAAAAACACAAAAATATCATAAGCGGAAAGTGAAAGGCAAAACAACAACAGATCAGATAAGTGCGCAATGTCAATTGCAAGTGCTTTATAAATAGCCCCAAATAGACGCCCACACACACACACACACCAACACATATACACACCTAGTTATAGCTGTCAATAACTGAACACTTCAATCGCATATGTCAAATGCCTTTGCCATAACTCCCCAAAAAAAACGAGAAAAAAAAACCTGCATGAAATATGATTTAACTTTACTTTCCTTTTGTAGACATCATATATGTATATATACCTAATTATATACATGTTCACATAACTTCAATAAATATCGAAGCTTTTTCGCATGGCACCGCGAATCAATAAACAAATTGTCCACATATAGAATATGTTATTCGATCTTCGTATTTAGCACCTAAAGTCCAGGTATAAATATAAATATTAGTGCCTAAATATCAAAATATATCATTCAGATTGAGTTTTCGTTTACTTCGTACAAGCAATCGGTTTACTTTTGAGCTAATATCGAAAGTATTTGTTGATAATTTGATAAGTAATATGATCTTTTACATACTAAGCATGCTATCATATTGGTTACTTCAATTACTGGGGATACTCTGTGTCTGGCGTATGTCTATGTTCTATATTTCGCAGATTTGTTTATTTCTTCTTTGAATGATATTATTTTTGATCTATCTTCTCCTTCTGCTGCACAGATTTCTGTCCTGTCTACCCCTTTCTATCTCCTTTTCCTACCATTCTTTTTTCTCATTCTGCTCTGAACTCTTTGTTTATCACGTTGTTTCTGTTTTTCCTTTTACTATTTCTCTTTCTATATATTCTATAGTTTTTTTTCTCTGATTTCTCGCATCTTCTTCTTTCATTTTGTGATCTCTCTCATCTTCATTCTCTGTCCTCTTTCTATAATCTGTTAATCTTCTTCTTTCTCTAATTTGTCTTTTTCTGATCTCTCTCTTCTTTCTCTGACTATTCTTCTTATACTTCTTTGTCTGATCCCTCTTTTCTTTCTCTGATCTCTCACTCTCTTCTTCTTTCTCTGATCTCTCTCTCTTCTTTCTCTGGTATCTCTCTTTTGTTCTTCCTTCTCTGATCTCTTTTCTTCTTCTTTCTCTGACCTTTCTCTTCTCTTTCCCTGATCAATCTCTTCTTTACCTGTTCTCTCTTGTTCTTCTGTCTGTGATCTCTCTCTTTTTTCTCTTATCCCTCTCATCTTCATCTCATATTCTTTCTCTGATCTCTCTCTCTTCTTCTTTCTATGATCTATCTCTCTCTCTCCTTCTTTCTCTACATGTTTATATATCATTTATAACTTTTACTCTATTGCTTTTACTTTTTGGCTTCTGTCTATCACTATTACAATACCATTTTCTGATCTTTTCTTATCTCTCCTCTCTCTCTCTCTCTCTTCTCTCTGTGCATACGTCTCTCTCTCTCTCTCTTCTTATCTTGTTATTCTCTCTCACGAGAGTTTATTTTTCCATTGCTTCAATAGCTTTATTAGCCGCATTCGTAAAAGGTTTGCTGGTTGCCGCTGCTTAGTGTTTTTTTTCACTACTCTTTTTGATTTCCTTTTGCGTGATATCCTTAAATGTTAGTTGTATTTTGTTCTTCATTCATTTTCTCAATTTGTGTTACATCGCCCTACGATACAATGGCTAGCAGCTGGTCTAATCAACTTACTCATGTACAATTATAGTGTTACATACTCCATTTAGAACGCGTCTGCTTTCAAATTGTAATTTGTAATTTGTTGATTGTAATGCAACAAATTATACAACTAATGTGGAGGCGGACTTTAAAGTGGAATGCCAATTTGAGACCTCCAATAAAAAATAATACAAAAAGGCACAATCAAATCGGAAATTTTGCTAAATTAACTTCCGTATTGTTCCATTGTTTGCATGTCACATGAAAAAAAGCACAGCAAAATATAACTCAAATCGGATCTCAAATTTATATTCATATTCGTATTCAAAGTTGGCTAAAATCAATTGGAAAAATCATTGTTATTTTCCGCTTTGCTGCTTCCGTTGCTTGGGAAATTATCTCATTGAAAATGCGAGCTACAAAAATTTGTAAGAGAACTACCCCGAGATAAACATCCGTAGCTCAACTTCAATTTCTCTTCACTTAATATATCACGTGCCCAAGATCTGTTTTTTTTTTCTTAAAGTATTTCTTTTGGAATTCGTGATGGGCGTCATCAATGGATCCGCGTATTATCCGCTATTGTTTATTATCGAGTCAGGCCTTAAGAGATGCGCTAATCATTTGCTTCATTATCGTTTTTAAATAGTTAATAAACTGATTTGCGGATCTAGATATTAAATGAAATTGCGTATTATTGCAATATATTTCTCAACTGGTTTCTGTATCCCCCGCTCAGATTATACAATACAAATTTTGCAAAACATATCAATCTACATTATAATGTTATTTGCTTTTGATACATTTGAATGGTGTCATCTAAGAGAGTAGTAGATATGTATATGTATATATATGCATTAATCTGAAGAACTCATTTTCTTATCGATAACTTCTTCATTTGCAGAATTAAGAATTAAATTATTGCAATGGATATACGTATCTTATTAGTTGATCTAGTTGATATATATACATATATATATCTATATTTCTGATCAATCTGAAGAAAGCATTCAATCAATCAACATTTCTTATCAATAACTTCTAAATTTGCAGAATTAACATTGATTCATGTTTAGGTTTTCATAAATCTTAAAGTTACTGCAATGGATATACGAGTCTTAGTAGTTGATCTAAGAGAGCAGTAAAGATATATATATATATATATTTATTTATTTATTTAATTGTTACAGAATTCTAAATAACAATTTATTATAAAGCCAGAGCAGCAAAGGCCTGTCTGAACAGACTTATTTTTTTTATATTTACATTTTTTCATATATTACATATATTTACATAATATATATTATATCTCTAGGTGTAGTTTATTAATTATTTTTATAAAATTTGCTATATTTGATATATTGGGTTTTGAGATAAGAATGTTGAGTGTGGGAATATTTATATATATTTCTGATCAATCTGAAGAAAGTATTTAATTTTTTTTTTCATCGATAACTTTTCCTTTTGCGAAAACATCATTGATTCATGTTCAGGCTTTCATAAATCTTCGTCGATCGAGGCGATTGGCGATCTATGTCAACTAAAATTTTGCACAATTATCATATAACCGCAAGGCTAGTGTAGGGTATTGGGTTATGCAACTGGCGAATGCATTTGACACAGTTGAGGTTGAGTCATTTGACAATTTCAGAGTCATTACCATAATCGCATATATAGATTAATGTAAAAGCCTAACGAGCACGAAATGCAAGCTAAACTAAGCTAATTGAGAGTGAGCGAGAGAGAGAGAGGGAGAGCGACAGATAGAGAATGAGAGGGCATATGTGAGAGGAAGATTGAGCGCATCGCTCTAGCCCTGACATTGTGAGTCAACTTTTTATTTTGTGTGCTTGGGCCACACTCACAAATGTCTGGCGCTCTATGACTCTTATCGCGTGTGTGTGTGTATATGTGTGTGTGTGTAAGTGTGTGCAGCTTATCGCTATGATTAATGGGTTGGGAAACAGCAGCGAGCCACAGCGCGCAAGATTAAAAATTTCAAAATATAGGTCAGTTATGCCCGGGCCACACAGAGCACAGCTGCCACAGCGAGCTCCTCCATTAAATGGAGCCAAACGGAACTGGCTTTAGCGCATCCATCAACTGAAACCCCCTCTCTCTTTCTCTTTCTGTCTCTCCACAGGTAGCTGATGGCGCCGATTTGGTCATCAGCGTGCCAAATGCGAGCAGCAATGACAATGCCTTTTACCGCATCGACTACAGTCCGCCATTTGGTTTTCCGGAACCGAATACAACAATACCGGCCAGCGAAATAGGTCAGGATATTAAACTATCTCGAGTGCTGCCTGGCAGCGAGTACAATTTTTGGTTGTACTACACAAATTCCACGCATCGGGAGCTGCTCACCTGGACGGTAAATATAACGACAGGTAAGTTGTTTAATTAAGGCAGCGAATAAGAAGATATCTAATTGAAATCCCTGCCAATTCTTCTAGCACCCGATCCGCCGGATAATCTCAGCGTACAGCTGCGTTCCAGCAAAAGCGCCTTCATCACCTGGAAGCCTCCGAGTACGGGCAAATACTCAGGCTTTAAGATCAAGGTTTTGGGTCTGACGGAGCCGCCGCATAGCGAATATAATCGCAGCTATTTGCTCGCCGGCAATGATACCCTGCAGCTGTCCGCCAAGGAGCTTACACCGGGCGGCACATATCAGGTTCAGGCATATACCATATATCAGGGCAAGGAGTCGGTGGCATATACCAGTCGCAATTTCACCACAAGTAAGTCCCGGACCGCGGGCACACGCAGTCCCAGCAATCGCTGCAATTTCTAAACAAATTACCTTATCGATAATACCCTACAGAATGGTATCGATGCTAATCTCTGATCTATCTCCTAATCATAACAAAAAGAACTTTCTTTGGCTTATCATTTGTTCCTATTGGTTGTGGTTGCTATTAACAGAAAACTCTCTTTCCCCCATTCTCCTCCACTTTCTCTCCTTCTCTACTCTGTTGCTTACTGTTTCTCAAATGTCATGCAGCTGAGCAATGGATCTATTAGAAGGTAACCTTAAGTAACTTCTCAATTTGTTGTGGTTTCTTTTAATTTTTGTGTGTGTCTAGTTCATTGCTAATAAAAATACGTATACGTCTACTTTAATGATATTTAAGTAATCCTTGCGCTTGTGCACAGTGTTAACCAATCTTCAAACTAACTAATTCTAAAAACTTTGAAAAGCTTTCTTTTTCTTTTTGTGGATTTTGGAGGTATACTAATTAGTAGTTAGTCGAAAACTTCTGTAGGCATCGTTTCAGAGACATTATTAACAACAATCTATAGAGTTCCTCGTAGACTTTTTTTATATGTGCTCAAATTGTGGGTTTTCGGCTTAGCCTCCTTTTATGCTCATCCTTTATACCTTTCTTTTTTCTATCCTGTAATATTCATCCTTCCTTGCTTTTTTCCGTCCTGTGCTACTCACCATTCCTTCCTTTCTTTCTTTCTTCTATCTCTCTGATGAGCTTCCTACTTTTCTTCTATTCTTCCTTGCCTTCTTCAAAGCTTCTTTCCTATCTTCAACGTTTGCGTTCTTTCTTTTAAATTCCCATTCTTTCATAACTCTTTCCTGCTTTTTTCCATCCTTTTATGCTTTTCCTTTCTTTCAAAGTTCCCATTTAGAAACTTAATCCTTATATAAAGAAGTAGTCATAACATTAGCAGCACTTTTTCGACTAATCACTAAAAGTTTCCTAGCAAAATTTGGCCTTTTCACCTTTTTCATAAATAACACCCTCATCGTTCAATTTAACAATTTCCTATAAGTCAAGCTACTTTCTTTTATCATTAATGTCAAGTCATTTAATACTGAGATTATCTTCATTCATTTAAATAATTTTTGGTGTCAGTAATTTGGTTAATTTGCCTTGGTTAACACTGTGCCTCAGCGTGTTGCGTCTTTATTCTGTTTTTCTGTATTAGCTGTAAGTTCCATATTAACAGTGCTAACCTATCCAACTCATCCATTCCGAGCCGTTAGCTGTCCACTGGTAGTAAAACATATTTGTAACTCCTTCCCCCTCGAAAAAAACCCTATGTCCTATATAGAGCCCAATACGCCCGGCAAGTTCATCGTTTGGTTTCGGAATGAGACGACGCTTCTGGTACTGTGGCAGCCGCCTTATCCGGCGGGTCTCTACACCCACTACAAGGTCTCCATAACGCCGGACGATGCCATCGAGAGTGTACTGTATGTGGAACGAGAGGGCGAGCCACCTGGACCTGCTCAAGCAGCCTTTAAAGGTCTCGTGCCTGGCCGTGCCTACAACATATCCGTGCAGACCGTCTCCGAGAATGAGACTTCAGTGCCGACTACAGCACGGTATTTCACTGTACCCGAGCGTCCGCTGAACGTCAGCTTCGATCCCAGATATACGACAACCAGCTCGTTCCGTGTTCGCTGGGAGCCGCCGCGCACCTACAGTGAATACGAGAGCTTTCAGATCTCCATATCGACCACGCGACGAGTGTTCACTGTGCCGCGCACCGAGGCGAGCAGCGTGTACTTCGACTATCCCGAAATACTGGAGCCGGGCAAGAGCTACGACGTTGTAGTCAAGACCATATCGGACAATGTCAACTCGTGGCCGGCAACTGCGGAGATAACGTTGCGTCCACTTCCGGTGAGAAGTTTGCACGGCTATCTGGACGATCGCAGCAATGCGGTTCACTTGTCCTGGGAGCCAGCGGAGGAGGGTAAACAGGATAGCTACCGCATAAGGTGAGTGTGGAAAGGAAAAGAGATCAAATCTGAACAGATACGAAAACTCCTCGACTCTCTCTTTTCAGCTACTATGAGAAGTACAATGATACGGATGCGGTGCCGACAACGCCACAGCAGCAACTGGAGACGTCGCTCACGGAATTCAAGCTGGACAAACTTTTGCCCGGCCGACGTTACCATATCGAGGTGCAGGCATTGTCCAACGGCATTAGCTCGAATGGCACAAGTCTGACGCGGGATACCCGACCCGCTGCTCCCATCATTCAGGAGCTGCGCAGCATTAACCAGGGCTTGAACATCAGCTGGCGCAGCGATGTCAACTCGCAGCAGGATCGCTACGAGGTCCACTATCAGCGGAATGGCACCAAGGAGGAACGCACCATCAGCACGAATCGCACGAACCTGATCATCAAGTATCTGCATCCCGGCTCCGGTTACGAGATCAAGGTCTATGCAATTAGTCACGAAATGCGCAGCGAACCGCATGCCTATTTCCAGGCAGTCTGTAAGTGTTGAGAAAGTAACGGACGGCAGTCAAATTTAATCTAATTTTGTTTGTGAATGATTGAGTGAGAAATTCGAGATATTGAATTGAATCACTTTTGGGATTCAGAATGAATAGAATGAACAGAATGAATATTTAGTTATTTAAATTTTATTATAATAATATTTTTAATGTTAGACAAAACACTAGAAGTATAAGTAAATCAATTGTGAATAGTTCTGTGAATCATTTCGATTCATTCATTCAGTCTAAAGCGAATTTAAAAGGAATATAAAATCAATATGAATCTTTGAAGACATATAGAACTGTGGAAGCAAGTTCGCATCATTTTTGAATAATTTATTTCACTCAATTAACTCATTTTCAATTCACTAATTGACTCTAAAGTAGAGATGGGATCGGGAAAGAAATTCCTTTCCGACCCATCCCATCCTGAAATAATTTTTGATTTTCCCGCCCGATTGTCGCGACAAATTTTTAATTTTTCCCGCGGGTCCCGACATTAACCGAAATTTCAATCAACATTTAAAGCTCTTATGATAGATACAATTTTTTATTTAAAAATAATATTTTCTCAAAATTTTCTTCTCTAAGAATAGTTCTCCTTTCTTCCAAAATTCTACTGGAAGTAAAATACACCCTCTGACTCGTTGTCGAAGATGTTGGAACATCAAGTACTTGCCTAGCAAGCTTTTGTAACAATGGCAATTCATTGCATTGTTCTCAAAATAATAAAATATTTGAACTTCTCTTAAATATAACAGGATTTATATTTCCTCGTCAATATCATTCTTCGGTTCTTTTATAAATACAAGTAATTTTATCGATTTAAAATTTTCTTATCGAAGTTCAGTATTATTTGATGTATTTTCAAGTGCAAGTGAATAATTGTCGGTAATTTAGTGAAACTAAATTGATTCATTACGAATTCATTAACGAGTTGAATCAGTGAAAAATTTTATTCAATGTGAGAGTATGAATTGTCTATTAACATAAAGTTTATGTCTTAGACAGAGCTCTCGAATCAAATGTGATTCATTTCTCAAATCTATTCATTCAAGCACTCAATAGAGTTAACCCACCAATATGGAATAGAATCAAAGGAATTATCACACACATTTATTGATATGAACACATCTTCTTCATTGATTATTAACCCATCTCTAATCAAATCCACTTTACTTTCCATTTATAGTTCCGAAACCTCCTCAAAATCTCACCCAGCGCACAGTGAACACGAATTTGGTATTGCTTCATTGGCTGCCACCCGATGGCAGCGATTACAGTGAATACGCAGTTCGTTATCGCACGGCGGCAAGCACCTGGCAGCGTTTGCCCAATGTGCACGAGCCGCAGGCACGCATCGAGGACATGCGCTATGGCGAACGCTATCTGGTCCAGGTGAACACGTTGAGCTTTGGCGTGGAGAGTCCAACGCCGCTCGAGCTGAATGTTACGATGCCCCCGCAGCCCGTGTCGAATGTTGTGCCTCTGGTGGATTCACGTAACTTGACACTCGAATGGCCACGAGCCGATGGACATGTCGACTACTATACGGTCAAATGGTGGGCTACGGATGAGCCGCAGCTGGTCGAGTACAAGAATGTGACGCAACTGCCAGCGGATCAGGAAAGTGAGTATATAAGAGAGAAAGAGAGAGAGAGAGAGATAGTACAAGCCCCAATCACTATTAATTCGTGCGGCATGTTTTTTGTGCGATGTTTAACAGACGATATTTTCAATGTTAGTTCAGATAATTCATAAAAACATTTTTTTTCTGAAAGATGGATTTATTCTCTTAAATTTATGTATGCCTAAGTTTGCTGTTCGTCCAACAACAACAATAGCAAAATTCTGTTTTCAAAATGATTCACTTAACTGATAAAAATAATTTAACCACTATTAATTCGTAAGCTTTGTAAATTGATTTACTATTTTACTAAAAAAACAATTAATTTTTCACTACTTTTTATTCAGTATCATCCCCTTTGACATTGATATGTTAAAAGAAAATCCCAAATATCTTTCAACTTAATTTTTAATTCGGAAAAATTTCTTTAAGGTTACTTTCTTAGTTTCCTTTCATTATTTGACATATATTTTCTATTGGGCTAAGATTGGGGCTACTTGATGGCCAATCTAGGACCTCAATTTCTTAATATTCCAGCCAATTAATAATGTGTTGGCATTGTTTTAATTAAATTTTGACATTGATTTTTTAAGAAAAATCCCAAATATCTTTCAACTTAATTTTTAATTCGGAAAAATTTTCTTTAAGGTTACTTTCTTAGTTTCCTTTCATTATTTGCCATATATTTTCTATTGGGCTAAGATCGGGGCTACTTGATGGCCAATCTAGGACCTCAATTTCGTAATATTCCAGCCAATTAATAATGTGTTAGCATTGTTTCAATTAAATTTTGACATTGATCTGTTAAAACAAAATCCCAAATATCTTTCAACTTCATTTTTAATTCGGAAAAATTTCTTTAAGGTTACTTTCTTAGTTGCCTTTCATTATTTGCCATATATTTTCTATTGGGCTAAGATTGGGGCTACTTGATGGCCAATCTAGGACCTCAATTTCTTAATATTCCAGCCAATTAATAGTTAATGTTTGGCAGTATGAGATGATGCTCCGTTTTGTTGAAATGTGAATTCTATCTAACTTTCATCTTTTATAGTTGGCGCTTCTAGCGTTCGCATACCCATTGAGGACTTGTCGCCGGGCCGGCAATATAAGTTCGAGGTGCAGGCGAGCTCGAATGGCATACGCTCCGGCATTACGCATATGTCGACGCGCACTATGCCGCTCATTCAATCCGATGTCTTCATCTCGAATACTCTGGAAGAGGATCAGCAGCAGGAGCAGGAGCACGAATCCAGCAATAGCATCACATTGAATTACACACCCACGCCCGCCTCCAGCACACGCTTCGATCTCTATCGCTTCTCTCTCGGAGATCCGCTCATCAAGGACAAGGAGAAGCTGGCGAATGACACTGAGCGAAAGCTGAGCTTTACGGGTTTGACACCTGGACGCCTCTACAACATAACGGTGTGGACGGTGAGCGGGGGCGTGGCCAGTCTGCCCATACAGCGTTTGTATCGACTGCATCCGCTGCCCATTGGCGAGCTCCAGGCCGTGCAGCTGGATGCACGCGAGATAACGTTGCGTTGGACAGCGCCCGCCGGTGAATATACAGACTTTGAGCTGCAATATCTCAGCGCCGATGCGGACAGCCCGCAGCTGCTGCAGAACATTACGACACAGACGCAGCTGACGTTGCAGCGACTGCAGCCGTATCACAACTACACCTTCACCGTGTCGGCGAGAGCGGGCAGCGACGTCGGCAGCGCCATGATGCGCACCAGCGCCCCCATCTCGGCCAGCTATCAGACGCTGCCGGCGGCACCGGGTCGCGTCGACTACTTCCAGCCGAGCGACGTGCAGCCGGGTGAGATAAGCTTTGAATGGCTGCTGGCTGTGCAGGAGCAGCACGGACCCATCGAGCACTTTCGCATCAGCTGCCAGAATACCGACGATGTGGTGGACACCATTAGCTATGAGCTGCCCGCGAATGCTACGCAGGCGCGCATCGATAGCTTGGTGCCTGGCAATAGCTATATCTTTCGTATTCAGGCCAAATCGGCGCTGGGCTATGGCTATGGTGCGGAGCGTGAACATCGCCAGCTGATGCCCATTTTGGCACCACCGGCACCACCTACCCACATCATGCCCATCGCAATGGCGCACAGCAGCACGACCATACAGATACGCTTCCGCCAGAGCTACTTCTCGAATGCCCATGGGCTGGTGCGCTGGTACACGATCATTGTGGCGGAGGATGTGGGCAAGAATGCGTCCGGCTTGGAAATGCCTAGCTGGCAGGATGTCCAATCCTATACCGTTTGGCTGCCCTATCAGGCCATCGAGCCGTACAATCCGTTCGCGAATCTCAGCTTGAGGAGCATGGGCTTCGAGGACTTCACCATTGGCAGCGCTGGCTGCGAGAAGCATCGCACCGGCTACTGCAACGGACCGCTCAAATCGGCAACGACTTATCGGATCAAGGTGCGCGCCTTTACGGACGAGGACAAGTTCACGGATACGGTCTATAGCGAACCGATTACCACGGATCGCGACGATGTCCTGTGGCTGGCCAGCATACTGGCCGTAGCGCTCTGCGTGCTCTGTTTGTTGGCTGCTTTGGGCTATTATCGCTATCGGTGTCACAGCATGCGACGCACGGCCAATAAGTTGGCTCGCATGCCGGATGAGCTGACGGCTCTGCCGGATGGCTATATAACGCCCAATCGTCCCATTCACATCAAGGACTTTCCGGAACACTATCGCATCATGTCGGCCGATTCGGACTTTCGCTTTAGCGAGGAGTTCGAGGAATTGAAACATGTTGGCCGGGATCAGGCTTGCAGCTTTGCGGATCTGCCCTGCAATCGTCCGAAGAATCGCTTTACGAACATTCTGCCCTACGATCACTCACGCTTCAAGCTTCAGCCCGTGGATGATGATGATGGCTCCGATTATATCAATGCCAATTATATGCCCGGTCACAATTCGCCGCGTGAGTTTATTGTGACCCAGGGACCGCTGCACTCGACGCGTGAGGAATTCTGGCGCATGTGCTGGGAGAGCAACTCCCGTGCGATTGTCATGCTAACGCGTTGCTTCGAGAAGGGACGTGAGAAGTGCGATCAGTACTGGCCTATCGATCGAGTGCCCATCTTCTATGGTGATATCAAAGTGCAACTCATTACCGATACGCACTTTCTCGACTGGTCCATAGCCGAGTTTATGGTCTCCAGGGTAAGTTGAAGAGAGAATAAGAGAAACGTTGACAGAACGAACAGTTGTAGAGAGAGAGAGAAGCGTTAACAGAACGATAAGTTGAAGAGAGAAAGAAGCATTGAGAGAACCATAAGGTTAAGGAGAGAGAATTCTTGACAGAAAGATAAGTGGAAGAGAGAGTGACAGAGAAAGAAGCGCTGACAGAAAGAAAAGTTGAAGACAGAGAGAGATAGAGAAGCGTTAGCAGAACAATAAGTTGAAGAGAGAATGAGAGAAGCGTTAATAGAACGATAAGTTGAAGATAGAGAAAAACACTAACAGAACAATAAGTTGAAGAGAGAGACAAAGAGAGAAGCATTGACAGAAGGATAAGTTGAAAAGAGAGAGAAGCATTGACACAACGATAAGTTGAGGAGAAAGCGAAGCGTTGGCAGAACGATACGTTGAAGAGCTCTCTCTCTCTCTCTCTCTCTTAAAGCGAGAGAAAAGCGTTGACAAAAAGATAAGTTGAAGAGAGAAAAAAAGAGAGATAGAATCGCTGACAGTACGATAAGTTAAAGAGAGAGAAAAGCGTTAAAAGAAGTATTTTATTGCGTTCTTGACATCAAAAAGTATCAAAAAATAATGAGGAAAGCAATTTGCCGCAAGAAGCATTAAATAAGCAAACAAAAATATATAGAGAGTAAAAAGAAGCGAAGTCAGAAGCAGGATAACTTAATTTATATATATATATATATATATATATATATATATATATATATATATATACATATATATTTTTTGAATCTAATCAAACAACTGCAGAATAAGCTACAAGCTTGAATTTGCCAATATTTTGGTTGATAAGAAAGAAGCGAGAAGTGAGAAGTAAATTGAGAGCAAATTTCAATAAACCTAAAGCTTGATGAATAGTTGTACTCACATATAGCAATTGCTACATATTACTTACTATTCATATGATATAAGTATCTTTGTTTCTCACACATTTAAGGTTAAGTTAAGAAAGAAGCGCTGTGAGAAGCTCTAAGAGTAACGAGTCGAAGACAGCTAACAACAGGCATACTTTGCTATCCAATTTGCTGCTTCACTTAGTTTTACTCTGTTTGCGTGGCAAATGCTTCTTCCTTGCCGCTGAACTTCTCTTTTTGTGCAGCGCACGCTTCTCTCTTTACATAATATTTCAACTAATGCAATATCTTTTTCGCTTTATAGAATTGTGAATCGCGTATTATGCGACACTTTCACTTTACCACCTGGCCGGACTTTGGTGTGCCGGAACCGCCCCAATCTTTGGTCCGTTTTGTGCGCGCCTTCCGTGACGTCATCGGCACCGATATGCGCCCGATTATAGTTCACTGCAGCGCCGGAGTTGGCAGATCGGGCACATTTATAGCACTGGATCGAATACTGCAACATATCAATAAATCGGACTATGTGGATATCTTTGGCATTGTGTTTGCCATGCGCAAGGGTATATGATTATATATATAAATTTATATAGAAGTGAGCTTATCTAATGCTTCTCTCTAACTTATTTAGAGCGCGTTTTCATGGTGCAAACGGAGCAGCAATATGTTTGCATACATCAATGTCTGCTGGCTGTGCTCGAGGGCAAGGAGCATCTGTTGGCCGATTCGCATGAGCTGCACGAGAACGATGGCTATGAGGGTGAGTTGAAGAAGCAAGCACATCCAGATGATGAAAAACCGCCCAATATACCCAATATCCCTACCCCCCCTCAACTCTCTGTGCCCCAGTCTCACTGTCTATATCTTTGAAAGTTGTCGTTGGTTTGGTGAACGTCGCTGCTGCTGCTCTCTAATCATTTAATTTGCTAACTACTATTGACTAATGCTGTACTAAAGCTATCTAAGCTCTCTCAACTATATATGTGTATATAGTATATATATATATATAGGCAACAACACATACACACACAACTTTTTGGTATTACAGCTGTTATTTTATTTTTTTTGTCACTAACCAACAAATTTGTTATAATTTAATGAATTTCTTCTCTCTTTTTACACACACACACACACACACATACATTGTATATCAAAAACACTTACACTTATCCTAACACACATATATATATATATACACACACACTGCTCTCAACTGCTGCCTTCACAAAATTGTTTGCAACTCACGAAATTCAGTGACTAAAATTTACTTAGAGCGCCCCAAGCCCGCAAGCAGCAGCAGCAGCAACAGCCACATGTTGCATGCAACGCCGCTGCGCGCCTCGCTGGCCCTCGCCGAGGAGCTGGACAGAGAGCTGGAACTGGAGCTGGAGCAGCAGCAGCAGCAGCAGCATCAGCTGGATGAGGATGATGAAGAGGCGGATGAAGACGATGATCAGCAGCCTTTGAATAATGAGACGACGGCGACGCTGTCAACAGCCAGCAGCACTGGCGGCGGCAGCAGCAGCAGCAGCAGCAGCTTAGAGAGCAGCAATCAGGAGCAACAACAGCTGTCAGCAGCAACAGCAACAACAACAACAAACATTTGCACTAGCACTCAATCAGACACAGACACTGAGGATGAGGATGGTGATGGTATTGATAAGAGTCCGCTTTTAGGTTTGTACCATAAACAACAACAACAACAACCACAACAACAACAACACAACAAACTGCACCCAAACACACACACACACAGATACAACTCTTTTTGTAGTGTAAAGTAGTTTGTTTCAAAATATAAAATGAAAAGAAGACAACCAAAATCGCACAAAAAACTAACCTTTGTATATAAAAAGCGCACACTTTCTAACTTGTTGCTTGTAGCGTAGTGTAAAATTTGTTAAAATAATGTTTAAAAAAAGCCTAACTAATACACACGCCAACACACACACACTTACACTAACAACTAACTGGGCATGTTTTAAAAAATATATATATATATATTTTTAGTTTAAATTTGTTTGCAAGAATCAAAATTTGTTTGCTTTTTTTTTAGAAATCAAAAATATTTTTTATAAATTTATTATTTTTATTTATTTATTTTAAACAGATGATGAAGGCATTGCCGAAACAGGTATTTAAGAGGGAGACAGCGCGCCAGAGAGAGAGAGAGAGAGGCAGTCAAAACCGTTGAGTGAGAGAAAGAGAGAGAGAGCATATAAATATATATGTTTTTATAACATATAAAGGACAACAGCAGCTCGAATATACATTTATATATGTCTTAGTCTAAGCTAAAAGTATACACACATATATATTATATATATAACTAGATATATATACATATATATATATAAAAGAAAATTATAAAAATTCTGCCTGTGATGTGCTGGATGTGATTTGTCTAGAATTTTGTTGGCATAACAACAACAACAACAGCCGAAGCGTGGAGCATGACAGAGAGAGTGAAGGAGAGATCATGAGCACGTGCCACGCCCCACGCCTTCCCGGCTATTGCCAATTTAGACCAAAACAACAGAGCGTTTAATCTTAAGTTT
Organism: Drosophila gaucha; assembly: GCA_035045545.1. Classification (NCBI taxonomy): domain Eukaryota; kingdom Metazoa; phylum Arthropoda; class Insecta; order Diptera; family Drosophilidae; genus Drosophila; species Drosophila gaucha. Next base: position 165,769 of record JAWNOY010000366.1, on the reverse strand, counting down.
CAGGTATAATTAGCTATTTTATACTTAAAAAAATATATATAAAAAAAACAAAACAATATTTTACTATTAATAAGTTTACTCTAAGCTTAAAAAACTATATATGCTCCTATATATGTATAGCTAGCTATATGATACCATATGTTATATTATATATATTTATATATATACATATATGTGTATACTTGATGTAAGTAATCAACGTTTTTTTTTTACTATTTTGTAATTCGTGTGTGCCTGTATATGTATTTTTGTATTAGCAATTACTTTTTGTAATTGTTTTAAATATTTAACAATTTTTTTTTTTATTTAGTTAAATATTAAATGTATTTTAAAAATTTTGATTAGTTGTTGCTGTTGTTCCGATTGATATCGAGCTATATATGTTTAGTAGAAATAGGGGCTACATAAATATCTTAAATCTTTGCCATATGAACAACTTTAGGAGTTACATACATATATAGTCAATCGTGTGCTTTCCATATGACTCGATGTGCAATAAACTGCAGTATATATATAGATATATATGTATATATACTCGTATCTGTATTAGTCGAACAACAACAACAGCAATTGTCACTTAAATTGTAGCGCATTTATTTATGCATTCAACAAATCAGAATCACAACAAACACGAGTGCACCACAAACGAAAACAATACAAATTTGATTGACAAATAAATATATAATAACAAATCTGATTGATCTTGACTTTCTTTTTGTGTTATATTTGCAAATTTTGGGAAAATAATTACAGAAATGTAAGTGAAAGTTGAATTTCTCTTATTGATCTGCAAAATTCCAACTTTTTTGAATGATTTATATATGGGGAATATGTAAAGCTTGATTGCTCATAAAGAAAGTTAAAAATATCGTAAAAAAATGGCATTTTTGTTTTTGTTATGCATTATGCATTATGTTTGTTATGCATTAAAGGAAACATCATCGATTATAAAAAGTATTCATATGATGCCAGCGGGAATTTCAGGATTCTTATTTATTCCACTTTTTCCGACCGTTCCGAACATTTTTAGAATCTTTCCCGAGATTCCCGAAAATTCCGATCCCGAAGCCAATCTCTGTTATATTTATCTATACATAAATATTTATATATACCTTGATCAGAACGATATGCTGAGTTCATATAGTCATATTCGTCTATCCGTCTGTCTGTTAGGATCAACGGATCAAACTCTTCCCAGTGTTTTTAAGCTATTTTGCTGCAGCTTTAGCCATAATTCTCTAATACTGCATATCTCGGAAACATTTGGATTATATGGTTCCTATAGTACTTAACTTTTCCATAAATTTGTTTCTTGAGTTGGAATATTGTTTTTATGCAGTTCGACCACATTTGGAATTTGCAAGGGTATATAAACTTAGGCACGGCAGAAGTCAGCTGAGCTCTCTTATTTAGATACTGCTTTCTATAATTTGAGTAACCCCAGCTAAATTGCTGCTCAGTGAAACTTTAAACTATTTATTTTCGCTATTTCTTAGTTCGAATTTGTGCTTCTTGCTGCTTTTCTTAAGCCCAAAAGTAAACTACTATAAAAAGTTTTCTAGCTCTTACCGTTTAGGCTATGCTTAGATCATCAATCAGACAATAAGTTTGTTAGTAGTTACTCTTGTATATAGTAAACCAATTATATATATTATCGATATAATCTGTATATACATATATATGTATGTAATATCAATCTGAGCTGTAAATACTCAAGAATAATGTTTGTACTTTAATAATTGGATGACTTCTAGCAAGCTTACAAAAATATACATCACAAATGATTGAACATATTAAAGGAAGAGTGAAATTTATAAGAATTTACATAAGGAAAAAAAAACTGGTAAAAATAAGAATTATTATTCATCTATATAAATCGGTTAGAGTATATTTAAATAATGTTTATATATTCCCATCTAATGTTCTTGCGTGCATAGAATATGCTTCTTACACAGTTTTTCTCATCAAATGGCTGTAGCACACATGACTATATAAAGCAACGCGATCATTAGATTAGTTTAGGAAAAACTGCGCACCATTTAAACTCCAGCCCAAAAGTATGCAGCGGGAGTGAAAGAGAGCGAGAGGGAAAGAGAGCAACAAATTGCAGTTGCCATAGATGGCCGTATAATTAGCATGGCGGCGCCACTGAGCAGCCACGATTTCATTTTGGCATTGTTCCCGAATTGCGAGCATTTATCGATTGGCAATTATCGATTACCAGCACACATTTAAAGGCAACGAGCTGCAGCAGCTGCTGCCGCTGCTGTTCGATTCGAGCTGGGGGCAAACATTTTAGAAATCTTAATAAGCTGGACAGGCCAAATAGGAGAGAAATAATCTGGGCAATTATAAGGCTGCCAACTGATACCACAAACAGGCCGAGAGTCGCGACTACCTGTTGCAAGTTCCAAAGAAAATCCAGGAGTGTGTGTGTGGTGCGTGTGTCTGTGTGTGTGTCGGTGTGTGTCGGCATTCGCTTAAACAAATAAAGCTTGGAACTAATTGCATTTGCACTTGTTGTGCGATATTTCTATGTTGGAAATTATATGGACACGAGTGCTGCGGACCAGACGAGTCACGAATGCCAAATTGACTTTACTTTAGTTTTCTATATACCCTGTAATTATTGCAGTTCAATAAAAAGTGTGTTTTAGCTAAAAACCACATAGATATAGCATGTAATAAAACTAAACTTGAACTAAAATCCAAATACGAACGAGAAATATTAAAGATATAAATATATAAAGATATAGATATATCAATATTTGTATTTAAAGAAAAAAATGTCACTACAGATCTCTTGATTCAATAGCACTGTTCTAACAACACTTGAAAACTTTTTATTTGCTTAGAAGGTGAGCAAGTCGTAGTCTCTTACAGCCATATAACCCATTGAACTCGGACCTTATAAAAGTTAGGTATATAAAATTTGTGTATGTAGGCTTCACTGAGCACGAACATGAATTCTAGATAGAGTTTTTAGTATATTACCTTACTTTTCTTGAGGAAATTAGAAGTTTGATCTGAAATTTCAATATACATGAAAGTAAATGTTATGAATCGTCTTCGTTTTGAACTTTTAATATACATTTGTATAAAAACTGAGATGCTCTACTGCTGTGCAGCCATATAACCCATTGAACTAGGAGTTTATATAAGCTAGCTGTATGAAAATTGGTATGTAGGCGCCTTTCTACCTATACACCATAATCAGATGGAGTTCATAAAAATTTAAGCTATTTTTCTCTAACTTTAGCTAAAAGTTTTTAGGGTCATAGTTGAAATACCATAAAAAAATTGTTAATAGAATGTATACTACAGGGTATTTGCTGGGCATGGCCAACCCCACTCAAGCATACAAAACTAGTTGCTTTTTTGCGTTTTGATGCTAAGATGAGACACGTCATTTGTCATTTATCTGAGGCCTTTTAGCGTTTGGCTTAATTGATTTCTTCTGCTGCGTCCACATGCAGTCTGCAGAAATTGTTGTGCCCATAGACTGCTATAGAAAAGAATAGAACTTTTGAAGTCAGCCATCAGACATCAGGCAGCAGGCATCATCTTTTAAACAGCCATGTGTTATGGCCAATACCAATTGGCCATAGTGCGGAACATTTTGCTTCATTACGTCAAACCATTTCGAGTCTTAACCATGGAGCGAGCCTCGATCGCTCGCTCGCGAGCTTGCTGGCACTGCAGAACCGTTTTAATTAGATGTAACCATAATAAATCAACAACAACAACAACTGTGTGTGTGTGTCGAAGCGTGAGCCCAGGACACTTTTTTTGTTCCCATAAGCCACAAGACAAATGACGGGTTCAAGACCAAAGAATACACCAGCAGAGAGAGATTATATGGCATTCTCCACATTGTTGCTGTTGCCATTATGTAATGGCAGCTGCGCAACAGTTGAGCAACAGCTGAGCAAATGAGCACTTGACATGCGAGACTCCACTTTGCCAAGTAAAATATTCACACAAACGCCAGACTCCAGACAGCAAATTCATGAGCCAAAATCCTTCACGCAGTTATGATTTGGGGGAAACTTTGTATATTTTAGAGAGTTGACTGAGAAATATTGGATAATTAAGGTATAATAATGCCTCAAATGAAGCTACAGTATATTCGAAATTTGACTGGGTTTTTGGTACTCTAAACGCTTAAGGATGTCGCAGAGAGAAATAGTAGAGAGGGAGAGAAAAGAGAGAGAGAGAGAGAGAGAGAGAGAAAGAAAAGAAAGAGAGAGAAAATAGTGAGAGAGAAGTCAGAGAGAAGAGAGAGAGAGAGAGAGGAGAAGAGAGAGAGAGGAAGAGAAAAGAGAGAGATTGAGAAGAGAGAGAAACTGATAGAAATACGATAGAGAGATATACGATAGAGAGAAATACGATAGGTGAAAAATTGACCGACATTCAAGCAAATGACAAAACAAAGAGAGTGAGGAGTGAGTGAAAGAGAAAAATGGAGAGGCACAGTGTGAGAGAGAGAGAGAGACAGAAAGAGGGATACGAAGGAGTATATAAAACAGATTAAAGTATGTTAAGTATACAAATATATATGTAAGGTATGTAGCCCGATCTTGCTTTTTTGAAGAAATATATACCACGATCTTTGGTCGGCTTTACTGTAAGCTTCAAGATTCTTGGTTAGAAATACAATTGGATATTCAAATCCAAGCAAAGTGAAGACAAAAGCTTATATCTCTGTAATAGACCTAGCAAAAATAATCTATAAATATTTAATGTATTTGAAATAGACTATAGAAATAATAGATAAAAATCTTCGGATTCGATATTTCGATAAGCACAATTCTATTCTATTCAATAGCCACATTAGATGACCCTCTGGGCGCCACTCGAGCACTTGGATAGATCATTTAATGGGGGGCAATTGCGATTTGATTTGGTGGCATCTAATGACACAGATTATGCAACGATATAAGCCAATGATATGGACTAGTTTAAGCCAAAATGTTGCCACAGTTGCTGTTGTTGTTGTTGTTGTCGTTGCTTCATTTTGGCTTTAAGCTGAGGTTTAACCCACATTCGTGAAGCGCGTTGCTAGCTACCATTTGACAAACGCCTGGGCAAACGCCAAATGCAAATTGCAGTCAGTCGCTCTCACTCTCTCTCGCTCTCTGTCTTTTGATCTATATCTGCCTCACTCACTCTTTGTGTTCCTACAATTTTCTTGTTGGAAACCCTACAACATTGCACTTGGACTTGAACTTGCGAATTTGCCAGTCGCAGCAGCAGCAGCAGCAACATCAGCAGCAACACCAACGCCAGCAGCAATCAGCGGCAAGTGAATGAGCTTAAATTGTCCATGGCAGAGCGAGCTATAAAAAGGGGGTTGGGGCGGGGGAAGGCAGAGAGCTTGGTCTGCAGCTGCATTAGCCGCAGAGCTTAGATGATGGCTGGCTGGCTGGCTGGCTAGCTGGCTGGCTGGCTGGTTGCCTGACTTGCCAGATTGTTGCATGTTGTTGCCTCAACGCCCTCAGTACGTTATTATGCGGCTGTTATTGTTGCAACTAGTTGCTGTTGTTGTCTGGTCGCTCGTCTGTGGAGCATCAAGGCACTGGGGCAGCGAGGCATCAAGTTCGCAATGGGCGACAGCCGCAGCACGCATACCCAACAATTGTTGTTGAGAGAGAGAGAGAGAGGGTTAGTTGAGTGAGTGAGTGAGCGAGAGACTAAGACGGATACAGAGCAACCGCAGTTACTTTGGCTAACACACACACACACACACGCACACACACATGCGACTTCCATAGACAAGCCTCAATTAAGTTGCAATTGCAGTTGTTGTTGTTGTTGTTGCTGCTGTTGCTGCTGCTGCTGCTGTTTGGCGTTGGCGGCGTAGGAATTTTGCTCGTTGCTGCCCACGCGCTGCCGCTGCTGCTGCCAGTTGCTGCTGATAAAGTCCAAAATGATGTACTACCTTCTGCTGGTGGCTTGCTGGCTCGCGTCTCAGTTTTAAGCAGCAGCACACAACAGGAGCGCAGCGCGGGTACTCTGATGGCCCAACTTAATGTATATAACCTTATAATATATATGTATTATATATACAACTAATATTTTATTAAACACAACTCATCAAATATAGAGTTTTAAATATTACGATAATTTCTATAAGCAAATTCGCTTGATTTCATAAACAATAGTTGCATATAAAGAAAAAAAATATTTAAAAAAAATATATTTATTATTGGAAAACATTAAAATTTCAGACTAAAAACACACAATAAGTTAGCAGTCTGCAAAAATAAATTTCAACCATCTTCCCATATCCATAAGTATCAGACTTATCTATTGTATAGTAATATATGAATATACTATTGCTTGATATTCATATTGAAAAATATCTATTATATATTTATATAGCTTATGCATTTCATATATATGTATATATATTTATAGAATATATATACAATATTTATATATTTATAGTATATTCTATATGTATATTTATATATTTTTTAATTATCTATAAATTATATACATAAGTATTTTACTAAGAATTCGTTATATTATTGTCGTAGCTGCCTATGGAGTTATTAGATATATGTGTGTAGAAGCTCAGCTCGCTTGGATTTCGCTAGTAATTTGGAAAAATAGTTACCTTTATTATAGCTCGGTTTCATATTATTATAAAAATATTTGAAGTAATTAAGTATTTAAGGACTTTATACAAAAATTTGCATATCTTAAGTTTATTTAAGTTTTTGTTTTTTTAAAACAAATTAATTTCTTGCATAAGAATTTAATTTTAGTTCCTTAGTTTTAGTAGGATGGACTGATTATAGATTAATGGGGGAAGATAGGCAGGGATATATATATAAATAAATATATGTATATATATATATAATATATTGTAGATAGATAGATATAAATAAATATATATAGTAAAAAAAATATATATAGATAGGTAGATAGATATATATATACATTTATATAGATAGATAGATAGATAGATATATGTACATAGATGTATAGATAGATATAAAGATAGATGGACAGATAAATAAAAAGATAGCTGGATACAGATCTTTAGATATATAGATATGAGATCTAGGATGACATATGCATATCATACAATATAATGTTACACAATATAATTTACCCAAGTTTAAGTTTAACTAATATTTTAAAATTCTTTTAATTTTTTAAAAACTATTTCCATTTTAATGAACAGACTAATTTTCGAGTAATTTTTCCTTAAGTTCTGGTGGGCAAATAAAAAAAACTTATCAAAGTTGCTATAAATAGTCTGAATACATGTGAAAATTCTTATTTGAAATATTTCATATTTCAAATTGCATACTCAACCGCGTTTCTATAATTTTGAACTCAATAGTAGGCTAGATATATAGATAGATTTGCAACCTCTGATGACTGATGGATAGTTAGATATATATCTATATAGATGAGCATAGTCTGTCGCTTCCCCAGATACCAAAGATTTGACACAGATCCTATTCTTCTAAAATTTTTTTCCTTTCACACCCAACAGACTTACCTAAAAATAGCTGCAAGTCTGTGCATCATAAAAGATATGCTCTCTCCACAGTTGATCCTAAAATTTACTTCAACAGACGCATATTTTCCACAATTTGATGGATTTTTTATTAATCAAATATTTATCCATAAATGTGCTATATATATTTATGTATATATATTAGCTAGCTAACTATTTGTTGCTCCTCTGTCGGCTCATTCTTGCTTGAAGTTGAGGATGGCGCGTTGGAGGCAGCCGAACCCGTTTCATACCCAAAGCTGCCGAAGCGTCGAGTCATTTCGAGGCGCAAATCATTCGCATACTCTCTCAGCTCCTCGATCTCCAATTGGAATTCGCGCAGCTCGTAGCGCAACTGGCGATTGGTCAGAAATGTTTTACTGAACTTGGACGTCTTAACAAAGTGGGCGGAAATGATCTTTTTGGCCTCCGCCTTGGACACTTTGGTGTCGATCAGACGCATGTAGCGCTCCTTGCAAACGGGCAGCTCCTTGGCCACTAGCTGGCTCCACTTCTTGCACTTCTCTGTCATCTCGCCCAGTTTGCGCACACGTCGATTCTCGTGGCACATCTGATGCCGCATCTTATGGAGCATGGTTCGCATCAGGCGATAATTGCAGATCAGCTCATCGATTTCGCACTGAAGGCGATGGTGGGCATGTTGTAGATTGCGCACCTCCACCTGCTCGTCGGAGCTGAGGGAATCTTGAAATGGATCATCCATGGGCAGCTCACGTTCGGCCAGCTGCTGTTCATGCGGACTCAATTCCCTTTTGATTCGCACTGGCTGGCACTGCTTGAACTGAAAGACGCCCAGCTCTGGGACGGGCGTCACAGACGACGACGACTCCTGCTCGGAGGACACATCACTGATGTCCACTTCGTAGTCCTTGCGCTGCTTAATAACCAATTGCATTTGCTCGATTCGTCGGATCAGGCAATCCAGTTCGCCAACCAGTTTCATGGTGCGATCCTGGTCATCGGTGCGATCATCGCTCATGACTTGATCGTCGCTCAGCTCTTGCTCCTCCTCGCCGTCGTCGGGCGTAAAGCTGACCTCTTCGTCATAGTGAAAGATCTCGATTTTACGACAGCGAACACGATGGGACAACAGATCCATATAATCGACTGGGATCTTCTCACAGTCGCCCAGTCGCTCAATGATCTTATCCAGAGAATCCTCAATCGTTAATGCCGTCATTTTGTCGCTGTCTCTATGTGTTTCCTATAGATATATATATATATATATATTCCAAATATCCGTGACGCCTTGAATAATGAGCGTGTGTGTTTTGTATACGACTATGACTGAAATTTTCGTGCGTTCTGTTGACTTTCCCAGTTAAATGACATTCACTAAAAGTACGATTGCTTTGATGTCTGCTAGACACATTTCCCATTCACTTATTTGCCGAATACGCTCCTGTACTTTCCGACTCGGGCTGATAAGAAAATTTATGGTTAGTCTGTTGCTGTGGCGGCATAATTGCGCACCCACATTCGCATGGAGAGCCACGGGCTCTGCCTGGGCTCGGGTTGGCTTGGCTTGCCTTGGCGTGTGTCTCAACATCAGTTTGAGTAGTCCAAGTGTGCCCGCTTCTTCTCTCCTTTGCATTGGCTCCATCTCTTTGGCAGTTGACTTTGTTTACCCGCAAGTTGTAATTTTCTGCGAAACCATCAGCCGCAGAATTGCTTTCTGCTGCCGTCTGCTGATAAGTCCCGCTTCTGTAGCTTCTCTCGTTTTCTTCGTTTTTTTTGTTTTGTTGCGAATCTTGTTGGCTACCATCTAGTGCTAGTATTTGTGGCATTGCAATTGGGCATCGGCATCGGCTTTGGCTGCGGTTTCAGATTTACTTTGGCTTTGCCTCTTGCTAATTGCTTTTCAAGATTTCGGGGCTAGGGCGCACGACAACGACGACGACGACGAGTGCCCGCAGTGTTGTATAATAATGTAATGTGCTACTCCTTGGGCCACTGTTCAGATCTTTGTTGACAGGCTTTTAAGTGCCTGATCGCGCTGTCACACTGCGGAATTTCGCAGGCCACTACCAACTCAATACTAGACGTAGCCAAATGGGGTCATTCCATTGTCTTCCACTTCCCCACCTCCCCTCACCCTGCCCATCTAGCCCCTAGGGTCTGCAGCTCTGGTGTTGAGTGACTGTTGTCTGCACGTCACATCTGCCACACTTTTTTTTGCTTCATATTAATGGATTGAGTTGGTAGCATTAACTTGCGGAAATGCTAATTGAAAAATTTTAGAAAATATAAAAACTAGCTACATTTAACCAAGTAGGGAACTAAAAGTTGACTTGACATCTAAGCAGAGACTAAGACTTCATGGAGTTAGCTTGATGCTCGAGTTGTAATTAAGTGTAAGCTTGACATCCTAGCAGACACTAAGGATTACCTTGGCACCCGAGCACGGAAGGAGAGTTGGCTTGGAATATGAGCAGGGACTAAGTCTTACCTTAATTTTAGCTGAGATAAAGAGTTAGCTTAGCGCCCGAGTAGGGAGAAAAAGATAGCTAGTCGCTAAAGCAAGGACGTCCGGGCAGAGACTAAGGGTCGAAGAGTAAGAGTTGAGAGAACTGGAAATAAGAGTTATCCTGATCTTGACATCCTAGCAGACACTTAGGATGTCAGCACGGAAGGAGAATTGGCTTCGGGTAGGAACTAAGACATACCTTAGTTTAAGCTAAGATGAAGAGTTTGCTTAGCGTCCGAGTAGGGACTAAAAGTTAAAAGACGTCCGGGCAGAGACTAAGGGTGGAAGACTAAAAGTTGAGAGAACTGGAAATAAGAGTTATCCCGGTCTTCTAGCAGGAATAAAGGATTAACAAACAGCCATCGAGCAGGGACGAAGCATTCACTTGGAGTAAGGACTTAGACTTAGCTTGGCTGACGACTATGGATTGAAAATTAACTAGCCGCTAAAGCAGGGATATCTGGACTAAAAGTCGAGGACGAAGCAGACATTAAGGGTTAACTTGTCATCCGAGGAGGGACTAAGACTGAGCTTGGTAAGCAATTATAAGCTGAGAGTTACCTTGATAGCCGAGCACGGAGGTAGAATAAGATTGTTATCCTGAAAGGAACTAGCATCGGAGCAGGGACTAAAAGTTAACTAGGCGTATAAGCAGAGATATTCGTTCAGAGACTAAGAGTTCCGTACTAAGAGTTGAGAGGATTCGAAATAAGAGTTAACTTGACTTTGACACAGAGACTTTGACATCCAGTAAGGACTAAGACGTACTTTGGCTGCCAGACTGAAAGTTTGCTTAAGATTCCAGCAGGAGCTTGATGTCCAGAAAAGAGAGTTAAGTGATATTTACTATTAGAGTAAAGAATAAGAGAATAAAGGACGGAAGACGTGAAGTTAAAGCCCAATGCCGAGACTGAAAGTGAGCACAGCTGAGCAATAAAGAACCAGGTGTTGGCTTTAATGCCAAATTGTGAGAGACTTAGTCTTATCTTTTATAGCAATATAAACGAACTATTGTGAATCGTTTAAGTAACCTGCTCTGCACAGGCAATGAAAGGCAATATGCTAACTCATTGTCCACCCGATTGTGTCGAGCTGTACTTTTGGGTTCTCACTAATTTGTGAAGAGTTCGTGGGTAAGCGAATGACCAAATGGCCAGGGGAAAGATAGAAATGAAAAGCAAAAAAAATAAAGCTAGAACTGTACCGCTAAAGCGGCTAATCACATCATGGGACCCCACCCAGAACCCAGAGTGTGGTTCAAGAGACGAGCTTGTGAACTGCCACAGCGAGCGCTGGTCATGCAGGAAGTTCAAGTGCGAGAGAAATGCCCATGACATGTGCGATTGTGAGTTATGTACTCGCCGGCAAACTCCAAGAGACCCCAACTAAGTTCAGCTCAAATAGAAAAAGCGAGTAGCTAAATGCAATATACATTAGATATACTTAGAACGAGGCTATAGAAAATTACGATTTATGTAACAAGTTGAAGAATCCGAGCGCATTTATTTCCGCATCTCCAGCTGGCAAAAAAAGAAAAAGATTATATATATATACATATAAAAAAGAAGAAGAACTGATGAGATGAGAGAAGAACTTTGTCGGAGGTTGGAGTGAGGAGTGAGGGGGAGGGGGATGTTGAATCGCTCGTAATAGTCGGTAAGTCAGTCATTCATTCAAGACAGATTGACTTAGAGACGGTTAGAGACGCAATAGACAGTCACAGTCGTCGTTGAGTCAGTTATTAAATGTGACTATAGGAAAAAAGAAACAGAAACAGAAACACAAACAGAAAGATCGGAGCAAAAGTTATTACATAACAGGCCGACAGAAATGGGTGCGAGGTGTGATTGGGGAGGCGAGCGGCGGCACAAGGCGGTAAGACTTATAAAAATCATAGCACTGTGCGAAGCGTAAAAGCAAAGAATTATAATTTTCCAATCAACTGATAAATTTTTAATGATGCAACTTGCGACGATGCGATGATGACGACAGAGATAGAGAGAGAGAGAGAGAGAGAGAGAGAGGGAGCTGAGGAAAATGTTGTCCAAAGTGCATGCTGGAATTTGTAGATGCTGCCCCATTGCATTCGCCGTGGCATCGGACATGTGTAAGAAACATTCCCATAGGTGTGATTGCTGGCGCGCAAGAACAAGTAAAACACCAAATTACTGTTACTGGGCATTACACACACACACACGCACACACACACACACATGCACAAAAACAGACAGAGTGTGTGTGTGGAGGGATCTCTCTAATGCACTCGGCTGCAGGCCATTGGCATTGGGTTTGTGACGCTCGTTGCGGACCACAGAGTCGCCGTGATCGATGATGAGCTGATGATGCGGTTGACTGCCTTCAGAGTGCAGCCATCGAACAACCTCAGATGCTGACACTGACGCTAAACTCAACTCCACACTCGCTTCTCCAATGTCCGCTGTCCGTCGTCCGTTGTCCGTTGTCAGTTGTCGCTTTCGCACTTGCTTAGCCCGACGACTGTCCACGACACATTTCTCATGCAAATAACAAACAGCGCCTGGCTGCTGCTGCTGCTGTTGCCTGTAAACGACTCGGGCTATTGACTTGCCCCATGTCGATAGTCGATAGTCTGTCTACTCTGTATATATATATATATATATATACATATATGTATACAAGAAAGGCGCTTGTCTGCTACATTATGCATTAGTTACTTGGCTAAATACTCGAAGGGAAGCAGGGAAAATCTTTGTCGAGAGTAGAGAGTAGAGTTTATCCCTCCAAGTGTTGCTAGTTATAAAGACTATTAATAACATGAAGTTCAACTTTCACTTAAGCTGATATCAAATAGAAATATATGCAAAGGATATATAGCCAACTCTCTTTTTACACGTTCTTCTTATACACGCTTTTGAACTAACTAATAAATACATTTTTTTACACGAAATTTTTGTTCTAGCATGAATGTCTTTTAAATTTTTTTTCGTGGTTTTAACTGTCTTATAGAAACTTATTTATGCAGCTTGCGATAGCTGAAATATGTTCTATATTTATGTAAATTAATTGATTTTGTTTTATAAATATGTTTTTATATAATACGGATTTCAATTTCACTTTTTTTACACGGTCTTTTGGCAAAATATTTATAGTTTTTTCATCTAACACGATTCTTTAAAGTTGAGGAACCAGTGATGTAGCGTGGCTTTCGGCTGCCCAGGCCGAATTTTGCTTCAATTTAATGTAAACTATACATATCTATTCTGAAGTAAGAAAGAAGGATGATTGTAGTGCAATAAAGAATAAAAAAAATCGGAATTCTAGAGAAATTTTCGGCAAGTACAGTCACATCATTTCTTTATTATACATTATATTATTTATTTTGACTTTTTGCCGCCCCCTATGTGACACTTTTGGCCCCACTACGCAACGCCGCTGCGTGGAACATATTCCCAAAATTTACAATATATTTGATGTACTTCTTAACACGATTACTAAATCCTCGCTTATCTGAGAAACGTTATTACTCCGTAAAAACAGAGATATAGTATATATAAAAAAAAATCAGCAGATAGGGATGGAATTTTGTTATACTTAAAATAATTACAACAAAATTTGGGATTAAGTAACCAAGCATCAGTGTAAAGGATTTAGTAAACAAGAAAAAGACTGCACTGTCCTGAAGACTTTTGATTTGAGGAAATCAAATTTTAAGCAAGGCAAAATCTGTATCCGAATAGAAATGATATCGAGTTTAACGTGATATAAAATACTCAAAATTTTGGATATCCCACGAAAGAGAGTAAGGTTGAGAGCGGGCACCTTCAACTGGAGCACTTAAGTGCTGCACTTTTACGCCAAATTTATCAAATTTGTTGAAAATATTTTTTTTTTAATTCTTAACAATTAAGTATGAACTCCTCTTTAAAGTTTAATAACAATAATGAAATTAACTTAAATTTAAAATTAAAATAAGATCTCTGGCATGCTTGCTTTGGCGATTGAACTCAGGCTTAGGAGGGTTGTCCTATTCAAGTGTCGAGCAGTGTATGTTTTTAGCCAATCTACAATTACCATTGCCCATTTAGAATACAATTAGTTCTATATCCCCAGCTCAATTCATGCAATCCAAATTCGTCTAGGCTTTGTCTCTCTATCTGAAGAAAAGCTAATTTGCCATTGGAGTTAAAGGAAAATCGTTTTTTTTGTATAGAACTAATAGGATATGGGTCAAGCGGCCTTGCGGTACATCAGCTGCAGGAAGAGTCATTATTGCCACCAAATATGATAAATGAATTGTTGCTGAGGGGACGACTCGGTCAACCCTCGGGCGTTGCGAATAGCAAAACAAAAACATAAGAAAAGGAACAACTTTTACGCGAGTCGAGGCGACAGACAAGAGACAGGAGACAGGAGACACCGTAAGACAATCACCTGGGCGATGAGATGAGTTGTTGCACGATGCCATTAGAGATGGGGAAGATGATCTTGGCCAAGTTAGCGCGTCGATGCCGATGGCCAATTGAGCTGCACATATTTAAGCGCAAAATACGACAGTTATTATTGTTGTTTTTTTGTTGTTGCTGCGATTGCGATTGCGATTGCAATTGCAATTGCAATTGCTGATCATCGAAGCGCAATCAATTAATTGACAAAGCACAAGATGAATCCAACTAACCGGCGATCAACTTCTTTTTTCATTTTCTATGTTTTTTTTGTGTAGCAACCAAGCGTTGCCAACATCAACTGTGCTGGGCTGCTGTAAGTAATTGAAAAAATAAAAGAAAATGCGCGAAAATCGCAACGCATTAGCCAAACACACGATGCGAGCGGGGCGAGAGAAGCGTGCGAACAATTTGGCCGACGCGTCGATTCGTTGCACCTTTTGCGCGCCAGAGAATCTTAGCCGAGACTCTCGGACTTCGACGTTTTTTTTTTTTTTTTTATATAGTATTCTGACCATTTGCATTTTGCATTTTGCTGTTGCAATTTGTATGCGTGCGGAGTGCGGCATGAAATACGCTTTGACCATTTGGCGCCTTCTCGAACAGACACCTGAGACACCTGAGACGTTGCGAGTGGCGAGTCTGTGGAGTGGCCTCTGGCTAGCCAAGGCAGACGCTCGCTGCACGATCTACCAAATGAAAATATAAACTTTAAATTTCCTTATTAAATAACGGTCGCCAATACTCTGCATATGTATATATGTGTATGTGTGTAGACGATAAGCCTAGGCACAGATGCAGGTGCTTTTCATATTGCATTACCTGCAGTGCTTCAGTGAGAAGCGATTCACAATTATTGTTAGATGGCCAACGTGTCATAGCTCAACTATGCTAGCATATAAATCAGTTTTGCAAGTATTTCTTCTTTGGGGATAAGATCTAATGCCTGATCAATCGACAATTCAAATTTTGATCTGATATGTTAGTCTGTTACTAGGCAAATGCTCAAATGTTTTTCGCATCAATTTCGCTCAAGTCTCTTACTTTGCTGAAAAGCGGACTGCAAGAGGGACATTCCACAAAACCAATATACTCTTTTCACATTGTGAACGAGTACAAAAATGACAGATTCCGAAAGAATCTCTTTCTGAACATTCAAGTTGGGTAAAAAAAATCATATTTTTTCGTCTCGTTTGGCAATTCAATTATCGAGTTCTATTTAATTTTTGACTAGATTTTTATTGATTTGATCACATTTTTGGCCAAAAATTGGATCGACTTAAAAAACTGAACTGAAAATGACTGTAACTCGGCTAAATGGAGTTCGATCCTCAAGATCCATACAGTTTCGGGTTAGCTACTTTCAATTCTTTAAATATCACATAGGGTTGCCAAGCAATTTTAAAGAAAAAGTGACAGTTTCTGTAAAAAAACGTCTATCTAAAGTTACAATGACTGTAACTCGAGTAAGTAAAATCCAATTTTCAACTGATATATATCTATATATTGGCAACTAAAATCTCGAGTTCTAATTTTTGACAAGATTTGACTAAAATTACAAGGGTTTACAACAGATTGTTTGAAAATGAAATCGACTTTACAAATAGCATTTTGTTGAACTTCAAATTATTGCAACTCGGCTAAATGATATTCGATCCTCAAAGCCTTCGACCTTCGTACGGATCCTTACCTTCTGAAAAAAAGATATCTAATCTATTAATGACTGAAGCTCGAGTAAGTAAAGTACGATTTTCAAATGATATAACTTTGTTGTATCGTATGGATGCCTTTTATTGATTGGCAATTAAAATACCAAGTTATATTTTTGAACCATTTTCGACCAAAACCATACCTTTTTCAACTCGTACGGATCAAATTATAAAAGATGGCGAAGAGTTGCTTAACGATGTTATTAAAGTGAATAGCCGATTCCGAAAAAGTTTTTTTCTAAACTTTCAGTGACTTAAAGTTGGTCAAATTATGTTCAGTTTTTACGGCGTTTATTTTCTATCTCTACTCTAAAGCTTCACCTTCTCAATGGGTTATCTACTTGTCATTCAGAAAGTCAAGACTCAAATGAAATTTATATTTTTATCTGAGGGTGGTCTATACGAATATATATTATAAATTTCAAGACAAATATCGGACAGACAGGAGAGTATAGAGAGAGACAGCCAATATACTCTTTTCACCATATATAAAAATCTGTAAGAATTAATTTTTTTATTTTCCAGCTGCTATTTCCTTTTTGAATCAATTACATTTTCCTAAACAATTTCAATATCTATTCCCACAATTAAATCGTCTTCATTTATTTAATATTTAGCTGTAAAACATTTGTTCTGGTTCTTCAGTTGAAATGTCATCTTTTTATGGAGTTAGCTGCAGCATTGTTAAAATGTGGTTAACATGTCTCTAGAGTCGTAAAACTCTTGGAGCGTAGATCGTTGTTCATGTTGAAGTCTGACTAAAATATGTAAATTGATTAATTTTTATGGACTTTTTTGAATTTGCATGCGTCATTCAATATTATTGACAATATACTTTTGGTCTATTGTCTTCTCTTTTTTCTCGTATTTTTTAATTCATTGTAGATTTTCTTTTCTCTTTAAGTTGATTGAATTCATTTTTTTAGTATCTTCTTCATTGTTGTTGTTATTTGTTGCCCAATTAGGATTCTCTATAGAAAGCCAATGAGTTTATTTTATTTGATTGGCTTTTAATGAATGCTGTTTCCTACCACCACCTTCCTCCCAGCACACATCTCTCTCTCGCTCTCTTATTGTGATGCTCGAAGATCTATGCGATGCCATTTCGATTCCATTACCCTAAAATTTTCAAATTCATTGTTATTGTTGGCATTGTGTTAACAATTTTTATAGATTTTTAATTGGTCCAAATGTAGGTTTTCGACGTTTTTGTTTTGCTTAAGCATTTTTTGTTTGGGCCAAGGCATGCAGCAAGGTCGTCAGACCTTTAAGGTGTCGCCCATTCATTTGCATATCCAACTCTCATTGGGATTGGCTTTCTTTTGGGCCACACTACGTGGGCCCTAATGAGCTTCTGTTTCCATCGAAAACTTGCTAAATCTCAAAATTAAGCAAATGCGAAGGGTGCAGTTACATATTTACATTTTATAGACTTTGTGTAACTTCTAATTTGTTTTATTTGGAGACTTCTTTAAATATCTGCTGCGTGTAGATATATTTTTTTTAGATATTATATTGTGATACCTAAAACAAATTTTACACATTTTGTAGTTGATAAAATAAAGCGACACCTTTCGATCGAATCAAGTAGGTAGTAAAATATTTCGAAATGTTATCTAAGGCTATCAGAAAAAAGAGAAAGGGAGAGAAAGAGATAGAGAGAGAGAGAGAAATACACAAAGAGAGTCAAACAGAGGAAAGAGAGAGACAAAGAAGGAGATAGAGAGAGAGAGATAGAGAGAGAGAGAGAGAGAGAGAGAGAGAGAGAGAGAGAGAGAGAGATAAAGACACAAAGAGATAGAGAGACAAAAGAGATGGAGATAAAGAGAGATAGAGACAAACATAGAGTAAAACAGAGAGAGGGAAAGAGGGAGAAAGAGAGAGAACGATAGAAAAAGAGATAGAGAGAGAGATAGAGAGTGAAAGAAAGAGAGAGAGAGGGAACAAATACAGAGGGAGAAAAAGACACAAAGAGAGATAGAGAGAGAGAGAGGGAGAGAATGAAAGAGATGGAGAGAGGGAGAACAACATAGACAGAGAAAACATAGAGAATAGAGAGAAAACAGAAAGAGAGAGAGAGAGAGAGAGAGAGAAAGACAGAGATATGCAATGAGAGATAGAAGACAAAGAGAAAGAGAGGGATAGAGAAAAAGACTGAGAAAAATAAGGAGATAGAGAAACAAATAGAGTGAGAAAGAATAAGAGATAGCGAGAAAAAAGGATAGAGAGAGAGAGAGAGACAGAGAGAGCATCGTATTCGTTCGCAAGTCTAAAGAGAGAGTGCAATTATTAGAAGTACAGAAGTTTTTTTTTGTTTTTTTATTTTTTTTTTATTTTATAGCCTACTGTTACTATAACTTATACTATAGTGGTAATTTAAATTCAACAATATATATACATATGTACATATATACTTAAACCTAGATAATAGGGTGACTGAGTGGGAAAAGGGAAAGATTAAAAGGTTCTGTGGGACAGGTCGGTTGGGTGAACTCTCTTAGAAGTACAGAAGTGAAATAGAAATCATTTCATAAGCGCAACTAAGATATAGTTCACCATTTTGGTATTTGCAACATGCGAACTTTAAATAGTTTCAGTATAAACTTTGCCAAAACTGCTTCACATGCCGAATTAGGAAAGATCGGATAACTATGTAAGTAGAAGAATAAGGGTTCTATGTGATTTCTCATAGACCCTGTTGATATTTTGCTAAGCAATTCCACAATACAAACTATGACAGCTTGTTTTACTGAACGCTGAGCACATCCGTTTCCCATATCGAAGCACATCGCGGTATTCCGTTTCGAAAAGCATCTGCGGAAGCGCCGCCAACCGTGTCTTCCTTCTTTTTTTTTGGCGTTATTTCTAACCCAAAACAAGCGGCATAAAATTGATGTATATACAATATATTATATATATAGATGGCTCCGCCCTACTCCACTTGCAAAAGGAACAAAAGACGGAAGAGTTTCCTCTGCAGACAGAGACAGGTTTTGGATTCAGTTTCCCAGGGCAACCCTTTCGAGTTGCCTTTGTTGTTGCTGCTGAGCACCCTTCGTACTGCTGCTGCTGCTGCTGTCTATCAGAAATCTGTCACGAGGGTTGCTAGCGATCTACATCAGGTGAGCAACGGTCGCTTGTCGCTCTACCTGTGCCGCATCCTTCGCCTGCTACTCCTCCTCCTCCTCCTCCTCCTCCTCCTCCTTCTGCTGCTGCTGCTGTTTCGCCTGAATGGAAATGCAATGCAAAGTTGCTCTGCGCCTATCGATCAACACAATTTGATTCGCATTTGTGTGGGAACGCAGCACAGGTGCTGATTCCAACTCGTAGAGTTGCCAACCTGCTTGAAATTTGATACACACAGAGAGCAGGGGCAGCTGCCTCTCTCCGAATATTAGATATGTTGCAAATATTTACTTAATCTCAAGTGGAAGCTGAGGCGCAGCAGCAGCATTTCCTCTCGAATTTCCTTTTGGGTTTTCTTTTTGTTTTGGAAAATGAGATTTGGACAAAAGTCGCAGGGCATAATTAACAACAATAACAACAACAACATGTTATGAGAGAGCGGCAGCAGCAGCAACTGATGTGAGCTGCATGGCAACAGCAACAGCAGCAGCAACAACAACCGCAATAATGACAATCGCACAAATCAACAAATCACGATCAGCGGCAGCCACACAAAACTCACGATTTCTGCTGCCCAAAATTCTAAAAAAACAAGCATTAAGAAAAAAATGTTTAAAGAACAGCAAAGAAGATTTTTTGTTCGATTTTTTAGCTATCGAACATTTAATGCCCTTTTACTTGAAATGGTTTCTATAGCAACTACAGCTGATAAGCAATGTTGTTTCGAGTGTTTATATTAGTTATCAGAATTTTCGAGATTTGATTTTCTCCAGCATATAACTCTCAAATTATAGTTTAGAGATATGATATAATAAACTTCTATAGTACATTTTTGAAAAGTGTTTTTATAATGTTCAAATGCATTTAAGAGCTTATCAAGAGCTTTCATTTAAAATATGAAAAGCCGTCCACGATAGACGAGATACAAGTTACCAGAACTTAAGCCTATCCGTTTGACGAGGGGTTCGAATCCCAGGCAATAGGGTATGTTAGTATTGTCTTTGACTTAAGTACTTTAGATATTAGAATCTAACACTAAAACTCACAGCTAAGCGTTGAGTTGCATGGGCAAATTAACCTATAAAAATTAATCCTATAAAGTAAAGGTTTAATCAGATATAACAAGAAAAATGCACAAAAAAAAAAAATTGAAAAAAGTAATTTATGCTATATTGAGAACTAAACTCAATATAACTAATATATCTTCTATCATCAAGTATAGCCTTTAATAGCTAATTACTGTTAAGCTAGCTTAAAATATCTTTAAAAGCAACAAAAACGCATTTTCGAACATATTATTTTTATCAACATCTATCATGTAGTAGTTCTATATAATATAAATTTTCTTTCAGCTCCTTAATTATAATTTATGATCTTAACATGATTGCATTCAATTTCTAGATCTCTTTTATCTTGTATATATAAATATATCACATTTGTGCTCAATGGAAAAAATTTCTATGAAAAATCACATAAGCTGTTTATATAAACTCTAAACTATAGATCGATAGTTCCTATGACGGTAATATAAGTTCCTATGACAGTAATAAAGCTAGCTCCCAGGGCAGTAATATAATTTTTATCGGCTAGAAAGTATGTAACTAAGTCAGAATTTATATCATGAGCTTAAACAACGAAGAAAATCTCTCACAGCTTAGACAAACAGATGAAGCTAAATAGACTTAGCATATATATATCTATATATATCTTTTATATATCTAGATTTCTAAATCTATTTAGCTCCAACTTCATATATAATATATATATATATATATATTTTCTTAATATCTATATCAGTAATATCTGCATGCTTTAACTTCCTTTTAATACTCCCTGCAAAAGAGTATTTTTTATCAAATTTGAGCAAACGTCAGCTTCAGCTGCAGCCAAAGCTAATCTTTGGCAGTGGAACAAGAACAGAACAGGCTGAATGTTGCAAGTGCCTGCCAACAACAACAACAGTCAACAACAATCGAACTTGCAACAGCAGCAACAATTCTGCTTGAATGAGCAGGGTCTAAGAGCTGCTGCCCCGCCCCAGCTCCTCCTCCTGCCTTGCCGCCTCCTTGACAGCCTGCCAACAGTCTGTGCCGCAATTGCAGTTGCTATATCAGTCAGTCAGTTTGTCAATTTGTTCATTTGTCCTTTTGTCATTTGTGCGGCATTGTCATGTTGCGAGTTGCAAGTTTTGGCTACTGTTTTTGTCAAACATTCGAAAAGAGCGCATGCTTCAGTAGCTAACAAGACTCTCGGCCAAAATGTGTAGGCAATTTGTCAATATGTTATGACGACAACGACAACGACAACAGCAGCAGCAGCAGCAACAACAACAACAACAACATCAACTGGCAGCAGCAACATTATTGACATTAGGGCACCTGTTTGTTTGCCAACATAAAACTATGATTACCGTTGTTGTTGTTGTTGCTGTTGCTGTAGCCATTGTCATAGTTGCCGGCAGCACGCGTACGTACAGCACATACCCATACACACACACACACACACACACATATATATATATACACCTGCACATGTGCACAACTCGTGACTGAGTCGAAAGACGCCAGCGTCGAGTCGCAGACAACGTTAATCATAGACAAAATAAAAGCCATGGCAAAACGTAAAGAGTGCCCAAGTGAAAGAGCCAAATGCTAGGCCAAGTTGTTGTTGCTGTTGCTGTTGTTGTTGCTGGTTTTTAGGTTTTTGGTCAATGAACAAGAAAAATGGATTTTCACGGTTACATGCGTCGCGTAGTTCGCTATAGCTACATGCGAGTGTACACACACACACACAAACACATACAACATGCATATGACATGTTGCTAAGCAGCAACAGCAACAATAACAGCAACAGCAGCAACAACAAGAGCTCTAGAAATTTTCTTGAGCAAGTTCGTTGCCTAAGTCTTTCGTTTGCAGCATCGGCAAAAACCTGCGCAATCATTGGCTTAAGCTAAAGCTGGCAATTTTTCTTTAAAATCGACAAAGAGGCTAAAATTAATTTAAATAATATACAACTATATATTCAATAACTAATAGCAATCAATAAGATATATTAATGATAAAAATAATATTAATCCATTCCACTCTGTTTTTACACAACCTTTTTATGCACGATTTTGTAATAACGTGATGGTATGCCAATAACAATAAATACACTTTTTTGCACGAAATTTTTATTTGAGCATATTTATTTTTGTGCGAAGATTGTAAAGCACAGAAGAAAGCAAATTTGACTATATTAAGTACAGTTGAGTCCCGATATATTGAAATGACAAGGTTTTTTGAGGGACTAATTATCGGGATTCGATTGTTTATATATAAACAAGAACAAGAGTTTAGTAAGACGAGTAATAGTTGTTACAGTAAGAGTTGTTATAGCCATGTCCATCTGTCCGACTATCTGTCTGAATAACGCCTGTTGTAATTTTTTTTTGTTATAATACTCAGTCCTCATAGTATCAATATACTAGCTTTAGCTTCTAAAGCTTTCAAAATCAAATAATCCTTACTTCAAATATTCAAAACTTGGTCAAATTTCAATCAATTTTCTTGGTGGACAAGCAATTTTTATGCCCTGCTGTCTCGTTTTTTTCTCGATTTTTTCTTCAATTTTTTTCAGGAACTGCAACTTTAGGTCTTCTGTAACATGGCCAAAACTGTACCTATTCTTATTCGGGATCACCATCATTAATAAAAGATTTGTCAATTAGATTGATTCTGCAGCTAAATTTAATATTGATTGAAAACAAATTTTATTTCAAATGCCAATTTCAAGATTTTTCATATTTAGCAGCTATAGAGAAAAGGAATTGAACAAAAACAAGAGTTTCAATTGGTTTTTAGATTTTATGTTTTAAGAGCCTGCTAAATATAATATATATTTCAACTATGTAAAGCTTTTGTAGCTTTCAAGTTAAGCATTTCAAACAGACAGAGGGAAGATTTAATATGGTTCAACATCTAAGGCTTAAAAGAGAATAGCAAAGATTTATAAATTAATTGAGATAATATAAAAGATAAGCTCAGAGCGAGCTAGGTTCTTTAGGCATAGGTGCTGCTTATATGTATATACATTTATGCTATAAGGTTCGCGAATCGAACTCGAATCTTTGTTCAGCCCTTGGGAAACAACAATCATAAATAGGATTTAGGGTGTCTAAACAAATCGCACTTCCTCTGCGTTGGCGCATCCTGAACTGCCTACGAATTCCCACGCTGAATGTAAACTGTTGTTGTTGTTGCTCCTATTGAGGGCGTTAGGTTACACGCCCTCGCTTGAGCAGCAAACTATGAGCATCACGATTATAACAATTATGATTAACAGCAGGTAAAAGGAAGGAAGACAATGCCAGGTAGAGCATGCGCCCCGCTTGCCACGATTCCACGCTTATCTCATAGACAGACAGACTGACAGATAGATGGAGGGATAGATGGGTAGACAGTGGAACTGTCATTTGGCTGTCGCCTGACACTTTGTGCTCGTCCTTGATCCTTGAACCTGAATTGTCACCATTACCCTCTTTTCTTTTCTTTTCACTTTCACTTGCGCTTATCGTCTAGCTGTCTAATCCCTTAAAATCCCGGAATACCTAAATGATAATTGTTCGACTCGCAGTCCTAACGAGTCCATCAGCATTTCTAATGAGCCCAAAATTGTTATGGTGCCCAAAGAGAAGAGAAGAATAGACAGACTTATGGATAGACCCCCCACAGTTTCACAGTTCCACAGTTCCGTTCATAAGCAAAGTTCTTCGCTTCGTTAAGCGGAAGCAGCTTCGACGGCATTAAACGCATATGGAAATTAACATTCAAGCTTTCAACGAAATATTACACGGCTCAGCGATTGTGTTAACGCTCCACCCGCACCTCGTACGGCTCCATACCCCTTTATTGGCCCCTTCCCCTTATCTGTCTGTGGAGTCAGGTGGCTGAGAGCTGTTAGTTCTAGGAACTGACTCGAAATGCGTTTAGCATAAACGAAAATAAAAACTATCGACGCTTCTTTAATTAAGCTGTCGACAGGGGGCGGCTTTTGGTTAGCGATGGCATTAACATATTAGATTAGAGAAGTGCGTGAGCCGTTCTCCAACTTGACCACAAATTTGAGAAGAGTTAAGTCTTCAGAGAAATTTTGATTTCTATTCGTTCAATCATTTAGATATTCAGTTGGTCAGTCAATCATTTTTCGAGTTGTTAATTTACTCAATCAATCACTTGTTGAATAATCAATCAAGCGTTTCGTCAATCAGTCAATCAAATATGAAATTTACTCCGAGAGCATTTGATACTCGTTTTCTCTTCTAGTTCTATTCTCAGTCAATCATTAGTCATCATCATGTGTCAATCAATCAGTCAATCATTTTGTCAATCAATCAATAACCAAAAGCTTTTAAGAAACCCTGAAATGAAGATTTTTAGATCTCTCAATCTAGATTTAAAAAGCTCTCTAAAAGACAGTCAGTAAGTCAGTCATTTAATCAATCAGGGCTCTTGTCAATCATAAAAATATTAATATTATGCCGAAAATTTGTTTTAGCTAGGAAGAACTTGCCCTATCAATTAATTTATGACTAACTTAGTCAATCAATCATCCTTCAATCATAAAATACAGAAAAATTTGCTGAAACTTTATTTTATCAGCGCTAGCTCGTAAACTAGCTCAGTGAATTGCTAAGTCACTCCATCCATCAATCAGTCAATCCTAAAACAAACATAAGCAAATTAAACTCTGCTGAAGCTCTGTTCTAGTGACGAGAACTTCCCAACTAACTCAAATCAGTCCGTTAAACGGTCTGTCAATCATACAACAAAGCAACAACAACGAAAAAAAGAGGAAATGTGTTGAAAATCAGTTTAAGCGATGACAAGTTGAATATGTGGTAAGAATATGATTTGCTCTACTCGTTCCGCTGCACACGTGCACCATCTTTAAAAGGGGCAGAAAAAAAGAAGAAGAAATAAAAACAACTGCACCCACTGAAGCCTCTACGCTCCACTCAACTTTCAGACTGCGCTGCTGTCCAGCTGAGAGACGCACACTGTCTTGACCCACTGAGCAACAGATGACAACTTTTGTGCGCATAATTAATGTACTTAAGCAGCAACAGCCGCAAAGACTCTTAGGAGCATATTTAATAACTTGTTTAGAGTCTCAAACATTGGCATGAGGCATTCATCAAGTGGTTTTGACCACAAAGCTTAATAGGGCACGTGCCCTGCTTGTTAGGCCAAGCGACCAAATGGCCGCCTCTTGTGGTTGCTGGTTGCAGTGGTCAAGCATATACAGAGCTAAGCTCAACTGTACCCAAATATATATATATATATATGTATATAGTTGGGGGAAAGGGAAGACTTGAAACGAGATTGCATTAGACCAAAAGCCAAAGTCAAGTTGAGGCCTTCGCTTAATGCAGCTGATGAAGTTATTAAAACTTGTTGCTGTTCTTAGCAAACGGCAGTTAAAAATCAAAACAAGATGCGGCCAAAAACACAGAGAGAAATGCAATTGCTAATGCTGCTGCTGCTGCTGCTGCTGCTGCTGCTGCTGTATCTGTGACGATTGCTGCTGCAGCTGCTGCTGCTGGAGATTGTGGCGTTGCATGTGGAGCAGCTGCAGCGGCTGTTGGCTCTCTGTTGGCTCCGTTTGGCTGCCTGCACGTTGTCTTTCAAGTATTTGTCAATTAGATTTTTAATTGCTGAAATATGAATGTAGGCGCAACAGCCGCAGCAACAGCAACAGCAACGCATTTGCCATGACTTTGACGTTGACAGCAACAACAAAAACAACAACAAAAACAACAGCAATGCCAACAATGTTCTCAAGCTGTTTTTTTTTTAAATACACTTACAGCGGGTATTGCAATTATTTTATGAACTGTGATGATAAACTATTGTATATATATAAATAAATGAATTATTGATTAGGAAAAATCAGTACAGATGCTAAAGACAGTTAGTCGGCGAATGAATCCGTCTATGAATCTCTCATGCAATCGGTCAATCAGTCAAACATTTCATTTAAAAGTAAATATATTGGGTTGTAGTCAATTAATCAGTTGGTCAATCAATCAATCATTTAGTCTATTATTCATTCAAACAGTCAGTAAATCAGAAAGTCATTCAGTTCATCAGTGAATTAACTATTCAATCAATCAATCAATCATTAAGTCTATAAATTATTCAGTGTGTCAATCATTCATTTTGTCACTCAATCAGTCCATCAATCACCCATGGAGTCTCTCAATCAGTCAATAAATCAATCATTCAGCCTAAAAATCAATCAATCAATCAAAAAATTTTACAGATCATTAATCAGTCCGGACATCAATTATTAAACCATTCAATTTATTATAATAAGTCTACCAATCAATCAATCAGTCAGTCAATCTTTCAATTTGTCAGCCAATTCAGGCCATCAATCACTCATGGAGTCTATCAATCACTCAGCCAATCGAGCAATTATTCAGCCCAACTAATCATCATCAACTTATTCCTCAAGTCAGTCAATCAATCATTCAGTATAATAATCAATCAAGTAATCAATAAATCACTCATTCAGTTTATCAATCAGTCAATCAATCATTTAGTCTAATAATCAATCAAGTAATCAATAAATCATTCATTCAGTTTATCAATCAGTCAATCAATCACTCATTCAATTATTAAATATTATATATTCAATTAATCATTCAGCTAATCATTTCCTCAGTCAGCCATAGTCAATAGTCAATCAAAACAGTCAATCAGTCATTACCACATAAGTCAATCAATCAGTCATGCAGTCAGTCAATCATATGAACAGTTCAGATGAGTTGTTGAAGCTACTTGCTCAATCTTTCAATCGGTAAATAGCTCAATCAGTCGATCAGTCAAGCATAAAATGTAGCTAGATTAAGTCGGTCAATCATACAGTCAATCATCAGTTAAAGCTTACAGTTGCAGCAGCTAACCAAAGGTATAGGTCAATCAATCGATCGCTCTCTATCTCTACATATCATATTATTTAAACAGTCGAAACTTGGATCAAAGTTGTATATATATAGGGTAAATTTAGTCTACAGAGCATTTCTACTTCGTCAGCACGCATTTGATATTTCGCAGTCTTGTTTCAGCCTGTTTTGCCTGTTGTAAACTTGTTGCGACTGCTGAAGACGACGACGACGACGACGACGATGATTATTAAATGCAACTTAGATCAGATCAACAGCAGCAGCAGCAGCAATAGCAACGACAGCGACAGCAGCGAACTCGATTAAATCGAAATGCAATGCTTCTTGGAGCTTAAACCTCTCCCTCCATTCCTGCCCCATTGCTTGATGCTCCTCTCCGCACGTATAGAGCTAAGATGAATCGCGTGCCTGGCAACTGCGACTAGCTGAAATATTATTATTATGCTTTGGCTAAAAGTGAATGATTGCCGCAGCTGCAGCAACAACAAGCAGCAACTGTAACGCACAGCAGCAGCAGCAGCAGCAGCAGCAGCAGCAATGCCTTGATAGACGACAAAAAGTTGCAGCGAGAGAGCGAAAGAGAGCGAGAGAGACAGAGAGTAAGCCGCATAACTGGCCAAAAAAAAGCAGTCTGCTGTCGCCTTGCTAATTTACGAGCAATAGTTGCTGCTGCTGCTGCTGTTGCAACTGCAATTGTTGCTGCTGCAATCTAATTAGCGACGTTGCGCATACGCCACGTGTGTCTTGGCCTGCCCAGCTTCGCATCATATTAGCCTTATATGTTTGCATAGTTAACTGTTAGATACACACACACACACACACACACACACACATATACAGTCTGCTTGCCGCACGGCCGACTCGCTGGCAACGTGCCTCGTTAGTTGCAGTTGCTGTGCAGTTGTTGCTGTCGTGCCAGCCATGGACCTTGGCCATGGCCACAGCAACAGCAACAGCAACAGCAACATAAACTCTGCTGCAGCCAGTTGCTGGCCTTGCTTTGGACAGCTTGTTGCATATGTCAAGTCAGGCAACAACAACAACTAGCTGCAACAAACACCTGCAAAATGTTTTGCCGCATCTTTTCCACACACAAGTGGAGAAGTCGTTTAGCAAAGCGAGCAACTAACCATCTAAACATCTAACCATCCATCTACATATCTATTATGACTCTGCCCCATCGCTTGGCATTAGCCATTGAGATTCCTTTCTCTTTTCTAAACACGCAGGCCAAATATCTCAATACATTTCAAAATATGTGTAGAAGCAGAAAATACCATATAGAACCCACGAAAAAGAGAGCTTGCACAAAAGCGTATCAAATAGCGCATACCCTGGAAAAAAATGGTTGAACTGTTGCATGTTGCATTAGTTGCATTAGTTCAAAGTTTCTTCGAGTTAATCAATCTAGAGACTCAGCATTAACGGCAATTGTTATCTAACTAACAGCTAGTTAACATTATGTTAAGTTTTTAACATGAAAAACTTCTGTGAGTTCAGTTAACATTCTGATTGTCTGCTCAGCTGCTTAGCATAGCATAGCATACAACTGCATGTCGTAATGGGGTTACAGCTCTTAAGCTGCTGTTACTGTTAATAGCAGCTAATTAACATAAGATAAGCAAAACTGTTATTAACAGACTTTTACTAACATGCTAACAAAACATACTATGCAAAATATGCATAAAATAGTAAAAGTTTGTGAGTAAAAGCTCCTTAACATAGTGTGTTAATAACAGCCGCTTAAGTGTTACTTAACATAGTACTGATTCTTAAGAAGACATACCAGAAAGATGAATAAGACTGGGCAACTACTCGTAACAGCTGCTTAACATATTTACTGCAACTCCAACTGTTATTAAAAGTTGTATTTAACATAGTTTGAACAGAAATGTTAGTAACAGCTGCTTAACAGAGCACAGCTACAGCTGCTAGTAACAGCAGTTTAACATAGCATTCAATTTAACATGGTATGATTGACTATATATATGTGAGTAGCTCAGATTTTAATGTAACCAAGAGATTTAACAGCTACTTAACATAGTATGTACACAGCTGTTAATAACAGAACTGTTAAACTAACATTTTAGCGAACATAAACTTGCTTTGCAATACAGAGCATCTGCTAGTTGAGCATAGTCCAGATTCTACTTTTCAAGAGACACAATTCGTTCATTATAAGCAAAGCAGTTGGGGGCGTGGCAGAAGGGCAGCTGGGCAGCTGGTCTTAGATTCGATTGGCTGTTATCTTGTGCATAACATGCCGTTCATAATTCAACGATTTGTCATTTTGTATTCAAATATTATTTTTATCGACTGCTGCGACATTTGCATTTCAATTGAGGATCGTCGTCGACGAATGTTGAACTTTAGCGCGCGCCAAGCGAATGAAGAATCGTTCACAATTCACGATTCACTATTCACAATTCACTATTCACAACTCACGGTTCACATTCATATTCAGTTTTTTTGGGCTCTTCACACCTTCCACTGTCTAATACGTTTTCTTGCCCCCCATTTTATTTTGTTGGGCTGCTAACGAGACGCAACCGATAAAGATATCAGTTTCGAATGGCAACTGCTTTTGGGATATGCCTACTCCACATATACCATATACGATAGGTTGGTCCTATCCGATATGTGTGGACGATGGACGATGTTGTCTCCATATTCTTAAGTTCTCAGCTCTTAGTTCTTAGTGGCTTTTGACACTTTCGAAAATTTGTTAGCAACGATTTGCATAATTTCACAGTAAATTCCTAATTCTAATCTATGCCGGCAGTTGAAGTATCAACTCCCCAACTCCCAGAACAGAAACAGAATAGAACCGAGACGAACCGATAGCTCGCTGTCTATGTATATTTATGTTTGATACTTAATCGCTAATAAATACACGTTCGTATTTCAAAAACACACACACACACACACACACACGCACACTCACACATGAATTTAAATAATTTTGAAAGGGCCCCAAAGTCGCAGCTGAAGCTCGCTTTGAAAAGTTATTCAGCTGCTGTGCGACTCCTGTGGCGTTTATTTGTTCGAAATCAAAACATTTCTCACTCTCGAATAGTTCGTATTTTATATTTTTGATTTTGTTTTTGTTTTTGGCTTTGGCTTTTTTTCAGTCAGATCTAAAAGATATTTTTCACACCTATCAATCGATTATAAATGGGCGGCACGATTATTAACTGAGACGCTGGGGGAAACGCCTCAATCTCAAATGCGGCTGACAACCCAATCGAAACCTAATTAATTCATACTAAAAGCTTCGATTTCGATAGGCCTAAAATGTTATATATGTATATATAACGTATATATATGAGCAAACTATAATATTTTATGTTGGAACTGAATACTAGCTCAATTTTTGATCGATTTCAATTAGACTTTTATTATATTTTGTTAACATTTTTCATATTTCACTGCATCAATTTTCGTTAAAAACTTATTTGAAGAATAATAAATCGTTTGTGTTTATTACGCTTTGAAATATTGAATCTAAGCGGAAGGTATCGTTATTGAAGACTTTTTCGTGTACTTGTGTAAGAAATACTCCCCTAGAAATCTTATATTTTTTTTAGCTTTATGATAGCCCCTTGAGACATACTTTAAACAAAAGACATTGGCAGCCAAAATGCTCCATTTTTATACTCATTCACGAAATTAAGAGAGTATATTGGTTTTCTGGCATGTCGCTCTATAGAGACTTTAATTTTGAAATGCTTGTGTATCTCTATTACAGCGCGTTCATTTGATGTAAAGCGTACTGAATTAAAGTTTCGATAACATCTATAGAAATCTATCGATGATAAAGTTCGTAAATGACAAAGTTCTGCGATTTTTACATACCATAGTAAAAGATAGCGCAACCTGTATATCTTGCACGCTTCTACACCTAGGATCAACAAATTTTGATCTTCCCTACAGATCGATCTATAAATTAAATGGGAATTTGCGAATCTGAAAATATCGACATACTACGTATATGAAAATATTTCTTTATATTTGTTCTTAATTGTCTTTTACAATTCTTTAAAAATATTTTAGGAGAAATTTTTAAAAACTCGTCAAGGAAATCAAATATCTTTACACATAATCAAATATCTTTACATCTATCCTATTTCAGTATATATCTGTATACTGCTGTACTTATTATATATTCAATTATATTCAATAAGGTTCAATTAAGTCTTAGAAATAACTTCTAAGAAAAATGTATAAGAAATAGGCACTAGCAATTGAGTTGGAATTTTAAAGTATATAATAGTATAAGTTTACAATTGCAATTGAAAACTTCAGTCAAACTATGTTAACAAACCAACACAGGAAACTGCTATAAATTATAATGCTCGTAATCCATTAAACTCTGATAAATGATATTTGATATTTGTGTTCAAAATCAGATTTACAAATATTTATTCATAATTCATTTTCTCTTTGAATATTGTGCTATGGTAACTTGAATTTATCTATCTATCAATCTATAGTTTATTTCATATTTTATGTATGTTTAATTTCTTACTTTATTTTCAGTTAAATGGTGATCAAATGCCGTTATATTATGTAGATCATATATTTTGCCATCGCAGCAGCTTCCAACTGCGAGGCCTGACACCTTTGACTAATATTTCAGCGTCAACAACATCTTCTTCTTCTTCTTCTTCTTTCTCAGACCACGCCCTCAGCATCAATATCAATGGCAGCGCCCATTTGTTAGTTGGAACTGGAAAGGCTTGAATTCCAATTGGAATAAATAGATATATTCACAGCAATTTATGTATCTTAATTGTGGCCCAAAGCGAACCAAGTGTGAATGAATGAAAGAACCTTTTGCTTAACTGCAGTTGATTGTCCACTCAAAACGAGAGCGACGGAGAGAGGTAGGGGGAGAGGGAAAGAAACTGTCTAAAATGCACTCGTATTTCATCAATGAAACGAACTGGGCTGTGGCTGGGGCCTTTCTCACGATCTTCTCTCGGCTACTTTAAACACTTGCTTTATATTGATATTTATGGTTGATAATTTCAGTTCATTTGAGTTTATT
Source organism: Drosophila gaucha (assembly GCA_035045545.1). Classification (NCBI taxonomy): domain Eukaryota; kingdom Metazoa; phylum Arthropoda; class Insecta; order Diptera; family Drosophilidae; genus Drosophila; species Drosophila gaucha. The sequence goes on along the minus strand of JAWNOY010000366.1, from coordinate 133,507 downwards.
TCGAGCTCGTCGTTTGTCAACCTTTAGCTAAGTGAAAGGTGCCCTCTCAGCTATCAAATGAGAAAGTTTGACAAATTAACTATGCAAATGTTTGTCAGTTGCAGGTGGAATTTCAAAATAGTTTTCATTAAGATCCTCAACACAAGAATTTGATTCCAGCTGAAAGAAACCCAAGACTTAGAATATTCGTATAGTTTGTATAGTTGCATGCTAGTAGTACAGGGTATCTGTGATTCGGGCACTTTTACTCGCTGTTTTATGGCAATTTCTTATCGCAATTTCCAAAGCTATATTCTATTATTATTCTATACTAATAACTACAAAATTCTAGTTACAGGGTATTTTCTAGTCTCCCTCATTGGAATATCTTTTAAAAAATAGTTTTTGAGCTTTATTTATTCTTTTGCATAGTTGTAGCTTCTATAAGTTCTTCCAAACTTACGCTTGTTAACACATTTCTATCTCAGCTGGTTTATAGTTACAGGGTATGTGTCTGTCGGTCACTTTTACTAGCTGCTTCATTGCAATATCTTGTGGCAATTTGCATTTTGGAACCATATTTCTATCATTATCTCAATGGCTACAAAATTCTAGTTAAAGGGTATTTTCTAGTCGTAATCTTTGACAACTCCTTCATTGTAATATTCTATGAAATTATTATAATATTTGATGAAATTATACCTTTGTCTAATTTCAACATTAGCATTTCTCTCTCAGCTGGGTTATAATTACAGGGTATCTGTCAGTCACTCACTTTTACTATCAGCTTCATTGCAGTTTCTTGGGAAGATTTCTATTTTCGAACCATATTTCTAGCTATAGCAATGGCTGTTTGATTCTAGTTACAGGGTATTTAGTAGTCTCCCTCATAGGAATATCCTCGGGAAATATACATTTTTGAGCTTTGGTTCTATTAGGTCTTTCAAGGTCTTGACATTTCTATCTCAGCTTAGTTATCAGTACAGGGTATCTATTAATCGGTCACTTTTGCTATTGCCTAATTGCAATTTCCTGTAGAAATTCCATTTTGCTAGCTATATATTTCTATTAATTCTTGCAAAGTCGGGCTTGTTAACATTTTTATAGCGTTCTTAGGCGCATATATCACATATCTTAGACTTTAGATTCTTTATGGATCTTTCTCGCAAAGCTCTCCCTCTCTTTATCTTTCTTTTTTCTGCTCTGCCCCGTTCTTTCACTATTGATAAATATTTTAAAGATCTTTACGAGTTGCGTATTTGCCAAAGTTGTCCGACTGTCAACGGCATTAACTTCACGCCAACATCCAAATCCGGCTCAGTTTTTATTGAACTGTGTTGGCAGCTCTGACAGCCGATGCTAATATTTGGCCCAATAAATTAGTCGCTCTTTAGCATTTAGCTGGCATTATGCAAAGCTAGTTCTACTCATACATAGTTGCGGCTGCTTAATCAGAGATTGATGACTGGCATTTCTCACAATTTGATTTAATTGCTGCTCTTTAGCTTATCTGCCAAATCCGTTCAAATCGGAGCTTTAGAAATATTAATTATTGACGGTTTGAAAGTTGAGATTGCAATCTTTAAACTTTGCTGAATAGCAAGAGAAGCTTTACGATTTAAATGCAGATTAATAATGATCTATGGATTCGAGTTTTTAAGCTAACCAAAAAGAAGTTTAGCTGAGCTCAGACAACTCTTATATTTACTATTTCTGAACTCAACTCTTCAACTGGAACGGAATTACGAATTCACAAAGTTACTAACTCCTGTTTTAAGCTGGAATTTAAACCTGTGAACTATGAGAAATCTAAATATGGGAATGTATGAACTAAAAGTGATTTTCTGAACTGCGAAAGATATTAACTCAAGTTTTGAATCGTTAACAATGAAAGATCTTAAGTTAAACTCACAAATTTTAACAGAACTTTGAACTTTGCTTCATCTAAGCTCAATTTTAGAGCTGAAACTGTGAACATACAAATATTTATACTCGATTTCCGAACTGGAACTGAGTTATGAACTAATAACTCTCGAGAACTAAGACTGTCTAGAATTTGTGTATTAAAATTTAACTGAACTAAGAAGTATTGTTTAGTAACTAGTTCATTACAGCTTTTCAATAAAACTTAAACCTCACTTAATCAAGAAATATTGTGAAATAACTAGATTTTTTAACTTTTCAGATAGCTCAATTAACAAATTATGTTTTCAGTTAAGTTGAACCACTTCAATTCAGAGTTTTTCAATTTTTAATCTGGACCTGTGAACCTACGAAGATTTATACCTAACTTTCGAGCTGGAACTGATTTTTGAACAAATAACTTTCTTCTGGAACTAAGAGAAAGCATAAACTGACTAGTTTTCTTGAATTGGAACTTAACTTGCTCAAGAAATATTGTGAAGTAACTAGTTCATTTGAACTTCACTGATGTGAATGTGTTACTGATCTATTGCAGTCTCCCTGAACCACTTAAATTTCCAGTTTTTCAATATTTTAAACTGAAATTCGGAACCAACAGAACTCTATACTCAACTTTCGAGCAGGAACTAAACTATGAACTCTCGAGCTGGAACTAAGAAAAAGCTTAAACTGACTAAAATTGTTGAATTGGAACTTAACTTACTCAAGAAATATTGTCTTCCTTATGCTGTAACTAGTTCTTTAAACTTCATCAATAGAAGCTCATGAGTTTAAGTTTATTTTGCAGTTAAACTGAACCATTTCAATATCAAGTTTTACAAGTTCATTTTCTGTTAAGTTAATTGACAGTGAACATTGGAACAGTCGCAAATGAAGCTGGAACTAGTTCCATCTTGTTTTTTATAACTTAATTTTAGAGCTCTGACAGCTCTTAACATGAACTCAAACTAGTCCAAAGTGCTTCGATTACACACAATATTATGACACTTTGGTGTTGTTGGAAATTCCCAGTGGAGTCACTGGAGCTTTAATTGGAACTGGAATTGGCTTTACACCGGCTTTACAAACCATATTAGAATACATTTAAATAGATTACGTATGAGACTTAATTTTTTTAATGGGCAGTTGCGAGATCTTTTTGAATAATTGCAACGAATCGCTTGGACTTTCTTTTGCTCAAGCGAAATCAACATTCCAAATGAACCAACAACAATTCCCAAACAATTTGCAAAACGTGAACAGCAACAAAAATATGCGCAGAAAAAAACAATCAAAATACTAAAATAAAATAATAATGAGGCGGATTTGGAACAAAAGCTGATCGATAAACTAGTCAACTATTTGGTAACGGTTTTAATTGTCAACGTGTGGCACACACAACACACACAACACACACACACACACATACATTCGCAACGAGTTTCTGGTTTTCTTCTATCGTTCGTAGACAGTGTAGAGTGTATTGACTTAGATAGCCAGACAATAGTCCTGATTTTTATTGTTCAGCAGCAGCCGCAAAACATGCTCAAAATATCTGTATATATATAAATATATATATATATACATTCGTCAGATAAGCGAAAGAAAAACAGACAACAAAAAAATAATAATAATAACAATAAATTGAACAAAGGCTTGTCATAAAATTTATTATCTTTTACCGATACATTTGTTTGTTTTGTTTTTGTTTTTTTTTCTACCCGCTGACGCCTTTCTATCAAGCCAGTTTTAGCTATTTTGTTAAATGTTCTGGCCACAAAAAAAGAAAGAAAACAAAACAAAACTTTGGCAAAAAAAAGCATTTCAATTCAAATTGCATACAAATGTTTCTGATGATAGCAGCGAGAATTATCAGCGGCGCGAACAGGTTGTTGAACCTGGCTGCTGCCTCTCTCCTGCTCTCTCTTTCCCTCTTTCTCATTTAATTCAATTAAGCATTGCATTAACAAATTGTATGTACAGAAACAAATCTAACACAATCCCTGCTTATCTTAAGCCTAATTCGTTTTTACTTTTTTTCAAGTATATATTTAATTTATTTCCTTTTGCCTTCAGGCGTTAAATTCAATTTGCAGCTTTGTTTGAAAATAAATAGGAAAAGCAAAAACAAAAAAACTAGCACAAGCTGTCTTTGCCTTTGCCACCTTGTGGCACGCCACACAAAGCTGCAGCGTGTCCAATTGGCACGCGGACAGCGCCAAATCCTCGCAAAGCTCTCAGTTGCTGTTGTTCGCACTCAATTAGAGTTGTACCAAATGCACTTAAGGAAGATGTAGGAGCATCTTTCTGAAATTAGCCGGCGTTGCGCGGCTCCAGGCAAGCTGAAGTAGAAGTACATAGTAGCAGCAGAAATTAGATAACAGCTCACATCTTAATTTTTGTTACCCTAGCAAGCTTTGATTTATGGCTGCTACACAATACTCGCAATTGTTAATATTTAAGTAAACATAATGATAGATATTAAAAAAAGAAAAATTCTCGTTTCAAAAATTTGTTTTCATATAAATTTAAAAAAAATAAATATCTACCTGAGACTTCAATTAGGTTTATTTGTTTGGCTAACGGAAAATTCTTTCAGCAATAATTTTCTTTATCATTTTTTTATAAACAATTCGTATCCATGAATAAAAAAAAGGGAAAAGAATTTCTCTGTTAAAAATTATTTACATTAAAAAAATGTAAAACAAATTTTAAAAAAAATTAGAGCAAAAAAAATTTTTTGAAATTTTTATTAAGACTAAATACAAAAAAATGTTTCATTTAAATTTAAAAAAAATTAGCTGCTTGCAACTTTAGTTGCGTTTATTTGTTTGCCTAACATAAAATTCTTTGAGTAATAATTTCAAAAGAGAAAAATGTTGTATATACAATTCGAATCATTGAAAAAATTAAATAGGATTTCTCGTTTAAAAATTTATAATAAAAAAAAAGTTTGAGTTTCTCTTTTAAAAATTTATAAAAAAAAAATAAATACATTTTTTAGAAAGTTAAAAAAAAATATATTTTTTCTGCCTGACTTCAGTTAGGTTTATTTGGTTTAAGGAATAATATTTTTAATAATTTTTTATAGACAATTTGTATCTTTAAACAAAACAATAAAATTTATTTAAAAAAAAAAAGTTTATATAAAAAAATAAAAATATATATATTTTCTGCCTGCGACTTTAGTTTGCTTTATTTGTTTGCCTAACAGAAAATTCTTAAAGTAATAATTTTTTTATATTTTTTTCCACACAATTCGAATCCTTAAACAATTTTAGCTTATATACTTTTATGTAGAACTCTCTGTCTTTAGCTTCTCTCAGTTTTTAGCCTTCTGCAAGCTTAAAGAAGTTCCGTGTCTTAAAATAGTTTGTCTCACACCATATCAGAGACTAATAAGCCAACTATTTCAGTTGACGTGCTATAGATTATTTCTACATATTTCTTAAGCAAGTGGTCAATATTTTTTTTTTAGTTTTTTCTTTCTTTTTTTGAGCATCTCTAAAAACAGAAAAGCAGCTTTAGACAAATGCTGGTTCAATTGCAGACAGCAGGCAACAGTGTTGCATCGTCGAGCTTGTCTCTTGGCCGGCAAATTAACGCTTGATTAAGAACCAACCGAGACAGCCAAGCACTTAGCCAGACAGAGAACTGAATGTGGGTAGGGGGACGATGCGAGTAGGGGTACTCGTAGTTCTGGTTCTGCGTTCTGCGTTCTGCCAATTGGCCGACTGCCGGCTGAAAGACTGAATGTCCCACTGTCCAATTGTCCGTCCGTCTGTCTGTCTGTGTGTCGTCTTGCTGCACTGCGGCTGGCTCCCTCTATCTGAGGCACTTTGGCGAAAATGTGTTGCTAATTGTTGCACTAAACTGTTGTTGGCATGCATTTGACAGTCGGTCCAACTGATGGCCATCAAATTGGCACCAGCTACCAACTGCCAACAGCTTTGGACTGCTCCACAACAACCTGACCAAATTGTTGGCCATTTGTTGCCTTGTTTTATTTATATATATATATATATATATGTGTATATATAGACATATGTATATACATTCTATATATGTATACCCTTTGCAAAAGTTGGGCAAGATAACGATTTGAGCTTGCCACAAACTTAACTGAAATTTGGTATTTGGCTTACTTTTTTCATAGTAGAAATTTGGTAAGAAACCTTAGGATAGTGCTTAGGTTGAGTTCAGAAATTAGTTGACATTTCCTATAATACCTTATTGACAGCAAATGTGGATTACTGGCAGAGTATTTAAACTTCGACTAGTCTTTGCTACGACTTTCCTTTTACATCTTTTGTTTTAGTGTTCTTATTCACTTGAAAGGATTTTATAATAAAAGCAAGCATAGAATCTAATATCTTCGAATAATGGATACATTAGTATATGTATTTATATTTACTTATATATATGTATATATGTATATACATAAGATTTACTGCTTAATCTTTCTCCCTTTGTATATATAAAATAGTCTCCGTCTTAAAGATAGTTTCATTCAATTTTATCCGAGTTCTGCTTTCTGCTGCAGGCAGAAGAAGTAATTAGAATTTAACTTCCATATCAAATCGAAGGACCTAGCAGCTGTCAACTATAATTAGGCTTATTAAAGATTAGCTTGATTTTAATTGTTATATAAATAAATAAATAATAAATTCTCATATGAAAATCTTTAAATTATCTTAGTCATAAATCTTCATATTGAAGAATTTCATAAGCAAAATCTTTTCAATATTTGAATATACTATATCTTTAATGGTCTGTAATATTTAAGTATACTATATCTTTAATGGTCTACATGGTAATAATCTGTTATGGACTAAATACTTAAATGACAAGTCTTTCTGTTTTTAAAGCAGCTTTACCATCTCAAATCTCTTCCATCCCTCCTATTTCTTCCATGTCTTCCATATTTCCCATGCCTACCATATCTTCCATATCTTCTATATCTTCCATATCTTCTATATCTTCTATATCTTCTATATCTTCCATATCTTCCATATCTTCCATATCTCCCATATCTCCCATATCTTCCATATCTTCCATATATTCCATTTCTTCCTCTCTTCCATTTATTCCTTTTTTCAATCTCTTCTAACTCTTTTATATCTTCCATATCTTCCATCTCTCCCATCTCTTTCCTCTCTTCCAGCTCTTCCTTCTCTTTCATCTTTTCCATATCTGCCATATCTTTCATCGTTTCCATCTCTCTCATTTCTCTCATCTCTCTCATCTATCTCATCTATCTCATCTCTCTCATCCCTCTCATCCCTCTCACCTCGCTCATCTCTCCCATCTCATTTCATATCTCCCCCTTTCCACATCGAATAGCTCTTCATCTGGCTTCTCTAGAAACAATTCCTAAAAAAATAAAGTTTTTCTACAACAGGAATACTCTGCAATAAACTCGCAAGGGTAGCTAATATTCGGCTTGGCGCAAAAAAGTCTTCTTGCTTCTTGCATCACTTAACTTTGATTGAGGCATTAAAATTCTTGTTTATATACAAACAACAAATGCAGCGCAATGATTAAGATGATGATGAGCCTGGATTTTACACCTGCCTCTACACCTCCCTCCCCTGACGCCTGCTTCTTCCACCTGCTTTACGTATATGTATGCATATTAAAGATAATTTTCATTTAAATAATTTACAGACGCTCTTTGATGTGATTTGTGATTTGTTTAATTCCATTTTAATATCGTTTCCGCACATCCGTTGGTTGCTTCCGCAACTGTGTGTGGCAGGATGTGTCTGAGTGTGTGTGAGTGTGTGTGCGAGTGTTGTCCAAGACATTAGCACAATAATTTGCCTAAGAAATTGGCTCAATTTGAAAATTAATGCACATATTTGTATGCGTGCTTTAAAGAGGGGTTCATTAAATGCGAGAGAGAGAGAGAGGGAGAGAGGGATCGGGGATAGGGGTTGGGGTAGCTATCAATTAGCATTTGCCGCATCTCTTTATCTCCGCCTGGTCGACACATTTACATGATTATGCGCACAGTTCCGGCGAGCTGTTTATATAAAAGCGCAAATCAATTTTGCATCTATGTATCTTTGTATCTTTGTATCTTTATGTGTTTGTATCTTTGCATCTGCATTTTGTGTTCACTTTGCAGGTGCTCAATTTGCTTTGGCTTTATCGCTTGCATAATTGTCGCAGTCGAACCTTAACTGTTGTTAATGAGCCGAGCGTAATGCAAATCGATGCCACACTTACAGCTTCCATGTACAGTGTATATGCAACAGTCGGATATGAGCATTTTAAAATATATTTATTATAAATTCATTATGCAACAACTATTGTTAGCCAATTAGACAGAGACCAAATGCAACTGTTATGGAAGCTTGAATCAAGAAGAAGCGAAGCGAAGCTTATAAAATGTTGAAGATAAAGATATAGGTAAATGGTTCATATATATATTTTCTTTATATATATATATTATAATTCAATATCTTAAATCCATATACATATTTCTATCAGGCATAGCCAACATATATATTAAGCTGACTTCTTTAGTAGTAAATATCATATGTCTATATATAAACATATGCATTTCGACTTATACAAACTCATATATAGTTGCTTTTATTATTTATATCTAAGAAAAATAATCCATTTTTCATTTCAATTCATATTCTTAGCTCTATTTATATATCTATCAGGCATAGCCAACATATATATTAAGCTGACTTCTTTCGTAGTAAATATCAGATGTTTATATAAATATATGTATTTCTATTTATACAAATACATATATAGATTCTATTATTATATATATTAAAGAAAAACAAAAATAATTCTCATTTCAATTCATATTCTTAGCTCCATTTATATCTATCTGCCTTAGCTAAACTTCTTATATATTTGACAGATTTTTTCCTTTAGTAAATATCATATCCATTTATACATATGTATGTCTTTATATACATATGTTTTTCGGTTTATTTCACAATAAGAGCTGCGATTTAAATACCACATCAAAACGAGGTCCGTCGATCATGTCATATAAATTATGTTTGTGAGACTAGTTTTGACTGTCATCGGGCAGCATTGGAAGTCGACATTTCATGTCCTTCGACGTGTCAGCATTCAAAAACCGAGAGAGAGAGACCTTAACTTATCTGACCATAACTACAGTAACTACATTTAACTTCTCCTCTCGGAGCCCCCAAGAACCCCTTTCCGTCCAAGCTGAAACATGACATGTTTGAGTTTGTTTTGGCAGTGCGTGTTCTTGTTTCGTATACCCTATATTCATTAAAGTCGTTCAGAGAGGTAGTTAAAGTGCGGACAAGTGTAAGATGAAAGATGTGAGCTGATATATTAGAGTAAATGCTAACAAAGAGAGAAAGGACGAAGCGAGAGGACAAGAGGTAGATAGAGATATATAAGAGAAAAATAGTTGTTGTATATTTCATATATAAAAGAATGGAATAGAGAGAAAGAGAGAGAGAGAGAGACAGAGAGAGAAGGAGAGAGAGAGAGAGTGAACATGAGAGAGAGATAGAGAGAAATTATAGAGAGAGAAATACAGAGAAAGTGAAAGATATAGAAATACAGAGAGAGAGCTAGATAAAGAGAGAGAGAAAGAGAGAGAGAGAGAGCAAGATATAGAGATTGACTGGAGAGAGAGAGAGAGAAAGAGAGCAAGAGATAGAAGGAGAGTGATAGGAGCAAAATATAGAGAGCAAGAGATTGAGAGAGAGAATAAGAGAGAGAAAGAGAAAGGCAAGAATGCGAGAAAGAGAACAAGAGAGAGAGCGAGAGTGAAACAGAGAAAGAGAGTGAAAAAGGACAGATAGGATGAGAGAGAGAGAGAAAAAGGAGAAAAAGAGAGAGAGAGAGAGAAAAAGGAGAAAGAGAGAGAGAGAGAGAAAAAGGAGAAAGAGAGAGAGAGAGAGAGAAAAAGGAGAAATTTTATATGGATATCCATATACAGAGAAAAAAGTAAATAATGGAGACATAAGATACACTGAGAGAAAAGAGTGCAGAAGGTCTTGATGATAATGATGATGATGAAGAGAAAGAGAGTATATAGAGCGAGAGAAGCAAGCTAAATGTTAGCCTATATTTAATACAGGGTATTCCACAGTTCAGACAGCTGGCAAAAAGTAATTTTTTGTTTTATCTGTGATGAGGCGTTTTGAAGATCGATTCGATTCGATTTCGATTGGATGCGTTGCGATTCGATTCGAATCGAATCGATTTAGCTTTTTGTTTTGATACGTTTTGTTTTTAATTTCATTTCGCTTCGTTTCGTTTCGTTTTGTGCATTGTGTGTATTTTGTGTTTATTTTGCTTTTGTGGCTTATTTAGCAAACAATAAAGCAATAAATCAATCAATTATCAGTTAAACGCTCGCAAACAGACAGCGCCTGCCTCTGAAAATGCAATATGAAAGCCTTTTTGGGGGCGCAAGCTCTTTATGGAGCGACCGCAGAGAGAGAGAGCGAGAGAGAAGAGTGAGAGAGATATGATAATTTGTCAGCGTGCCATCAGCAGAGATACAAGCGAAAACAAAAAAGTAACTGCGATATATATATATTATATACATATATATGTATCTGTATATAAATGCAATGCGTTGACTGTTTTTGGATTTATGCCAGAAGGCGCACTGGCGCCTAAGTAGGTCACAGCTCCTCCACAGTGGACAGTCCACAATAGCTGCCAATTTGGGCGCACAAATTCCTGGGCTGACAGGCGAACAGGCGAGCTCGCAACTCTCAGCTCGACTGCGACGCATGCCAATTAGCCGGGCCCGAAACCAACTTGGCCCAGTCCCTCGCTCAACGCCTGCTGGTATGCAACAGAGGCCCATAAATGTAGACGCCCCCGCACCCGTTGCCACCGCCAAAGAAAATGCCACAGCTCACCATTGTTCTACAATACACAATACACAAGAAGACAATCAGATAAAAAACATGCAAGCTCCACTAAAATGGCATTTATGCATATTTATATTTATATATATATATTCACAGACGATCCAGATTGGTTTACAGTTGCTTCTTTAGTTCCTAACAATTTATACAAATTTTAATATTTATACAAATCGAGCTCTATGCATATTTATAAATATGAATAGGAATTTTTCGGTTTTTTCGTGTCGTTCTGCTTGTCTTTATTGCGACATATAAATTAATTCTTTATTCAAATTTTATATAAATTTAATACACTTTTAATGGAAGCGTGCTGAAATCTAGCATTTGAATAAAGCTGCCAAATGGATTCTTATTCAGATAACGCGATAAGCAAAAAGTGCGAAGTCATTTAAAATTGGATTTTAAGCTAAAAAGAAAGCGAATGATTAACAAAGGTAATTGAAGCCTATAAAGGAAACTATAAAGTGACAATGGAGGATAACAATCTACATTTACTTAAGAGAAACAAACTTTAAAAATTATGAATCCCAAGTAAGTTATGGAGAAAGGTACGTAAAATCAACTTTTAATTTTAATGTGACCATGGAGGACTTCAAATATAAATATATATAATGATATCAATATGTACTTCAGTCAAAGAAACTTTGAATAAGATGTCAAGCATATAAGGCATGAAACATATAAAGTATATTTTAATTGTGACAAAGCTTTTACTAATAAAATTAGCTCAAAAGGTAAAATCCTTATAGAACATAATGCCACTATCAGAAAAATGGATTTACCATGATTAAATTTTAGCAGTAATGAGAACATGGAGGAAATCAAATAATGTTTTTTAATGTGAACTAAAATAAACGAAATATATTCTTAGAGAAAAAATTACAATGAAAAAGAAAAGAATTATAAAAAAAATGGCTATATTTTCAGAATTTGAATTTTAATGTCACCATGGAGGACATATACATATGTATGTATGTAGGTTAAAAAGCAGTAACTCAAAAGAAAGAGATTGCTTAATGGAAATTGAAATTGTTTTACTGGATAATAAGCTTTATTTAAAACTTAGTTGAAAATGTGACAATGGAGGACGAACAACGAAACTCAAAGTGAATACAACCAATTCAAACAAAGTAAGCAACAAATATATAAACATATTTTAAAGATACATTTTAGATTACTTAACGCAAGTCAAAACCCATATAATATCACATAAGAACTATAAAGTGACCATGGAGAACGTCAAATAGTTTGAAGCATGCCAAGTATTACGATATGGCAACATAACTGTAATCATTTCTGAACTCAATGAGTTGATTGCAGAGCAAACTAATCGACTGCAGATAATTTCGTTGTAATCAGAGAGGGAGAGGGAGAGAGAGAGAGAGATACAAATTTTGACCTACGGCCAGTTTCACAGCTTAAATGTGCGAATAGATTTATATAACGGCTTTCGATAGTTGTGTCAGTTGAACTTTCAGGGGGTCAGAGGAGGTGTTGAAGTTTTGGACAGGGGTCAGAGTCAATTCACACAAAAAAAAGGTGTCCATGGCAAAACACACATCATCAGAGCTGGGCCCCAGGGTCTGTCCCAAAGGGGCAATAATTGTTCACAAGAAGCAAAATATTTGCCAGAGCTTTAGCTAATGAACTGTTAATTTCGCCAATGCCAAACAGAGAGAGGGAGAGAGAGAGAAAGAGAGAGAGAGAGAGTGAGAAAGAAAGATAGGAAAATGCTGAAAACTTAATTGTGTTTAATGGTTTATGGTTTTTTGTGGAATGCAAACCCATTTTTTTTTCCATAGGTTTCGCATTTTTTTTTTTAACTTTTTTTTTGGCACTTGATTATGCAAAGTCTTAATTTGGTTAAACGAAGCGCGAGCTGATCGCTTGGCACTTGAGCCACACTTTAATTGGTTTACACAAAGGCCAAAAATAAAGAAAACCAAGCGAGGTAAAAACTGAGCACTAAAAACCAAAGCTAGAGCTAAGATTTATGAATTGGAAATGCCCTTGAAGAACTATGCGAAAATATGATGTATACCATTGTGAATATGATGTAGATTATATGAGATGATACTCGTACGTTATGGTAAGTTTAGTTAATAGAATTCAATTTAAGACGGGGCACGTTTTTATTGTTGAAATTTTAAATTTTTTATGTTACTTTTAAGGAGTGTGGAAGTAAAGGAAGTAAATGAAGGAAAGGAAGGAAAGGTAGGAAGGAAGGAAAGGTGGGAAAGGAAAGAAATGAAGAAAAGTAAGAAAGGGAAAGAAAGGGAAAAAAAGGAAGGAAAAGAAAATAGGGAAGGAAGTGAAGGAAAGAAAGGAAAGCAGGGAAATAAAAGAAGAGACGAAAAGGAAAGGAAAATAAGGAGGGTAAAGGAAGGGATGGAAACGAAGGAAGAAGGGGAAAATAAGGAAAGGAAAGGAAGGATAAGAAAGGAAGGAAAGAAATTAAAGGAAGGAAAGGAAAGAAGGAAATCTACAAAAACAACCAAGTGCACGAAGTTCCTAACGTAGAAAATGTCTTTATTTATAAAACCTTTTTCTGGTTTCTGGTCAAGAATAAAAAATATTTGCAGGAACCCAACATATAACTTATTTTGCTGTAAGTCTCAACTGGATTAACAGAGCAGATCAAATTATATACTGAACACAAATGGCATGATTATATTGTAATACCCTTTGTAAGGGTATACTAAAAATTGTACAAATCGTATCGGGCCTGGGGACACGCGAGCTGCTCGCACCAAATATTTGAAGAGCAACATTTATGGGGCTGGCTTTCTATGAAATCTGCGCTATGAAATATGATCTTTTGCGAGTTGACTTAATATGAATGGGATACGAAATACTAACAAAAAAATACTAGTATATATATGTATGTACATAAATATATGTGGCATGTATATTCAATAATTGCGATTGCCGTTGGGACAGTTGGTGGTGCTGCACCGCTCTAATGGCATTTTAATAATAGATTACGATGATGGCGACGACAGCCCCAGCAGAGAGTCCAGCCGATGATGGGCTGATGAGCGCCCCAAGACAAACACGAAACTGAAAATTAAAAAAAAAAACATATACACTACACACATATATGTATGTATGTATGTATGTAAAGTTCTTTTGCTCGTGTGACAGTTGACAGTTAGAAAGCAAAGTCTGAGAATCTGAGGAACTCGCATTATTTGCATAATTAAACTCTAATACAAATTGGCAAAAACACAAAATGAAGCTGCAACAGCAGCAACAGACGAAGAAGAAGAAGAAGCAGTAGATGCAGACAATGTCTGAGAACTTTGCTGGCTAATCATGCGCATGATCTGCACGAAGGGGCGGGCGGACGGACGCCAGAGGGGCGGGGCACTGATGATGCTTGCTACACACAGTCTGGGAGTCTGCGCAGTCTCTCACACTTGACTGCATCAAAATGTTGCAGAGAAAGAAGCAGAGAGAGAGAGAGAGAGATGGCAGCAGGCCTCACGCGATGCTAAAAAGCACGTAATATACAATACAGTTGTGGCTCGCTATGACGAACTGTTGAAAATGTATTCTTAGAAGCTTTTCAATAAGGCAAAAGTGAAGGTTGAGGATATGGAGAATAGAAATAGACTGAATATAAAGCTAGCTTCTAGTAGTATCATCCATGAAAGTATCATTGTGAATGATATCAGTCTTATATATCTAAAATCTAAATACATCAATCGTTTAATAATAACGAAGAGTAAAAGCCAATAGATGCAGTAAAGGATAAAATCTTACAAAATATGAAAAGTATACGAGCCCACATAAGTTGCTGAAGAGTATAAGACAATATATAGGACTTTTTAATACTCTAGCCATATATGAAATTATGAATAGAAATTTTTTTATTAAGCATACATACATTATATATGAGATTTCAATATTGAAAACAATTTAGAAATCATTGAGAAATTTTTCTTATAAAGCTTACATAAGAGTTTCAATTATAAAAAGCTAACTTTTTATAGGGCAAATTTGTATACCCGTTCACGAAGTGCAAAGAGCATATTGGTTTTAAGTAATGTCTATTTAAGTTATTTTTTCGTTACGCCCACTGGGGGCGTGGCAAGTCAGTAGTTTTCAAATATAAACTAATAAAAGTTAGAGACTAGAAATTAAGAATATATTTTGCATTAGTTTATGTAGAAACAAAAAGATATAGTATATATAGTTATGCTCATTGGGGTTCGTGGCAAATCAAATAAAACTGTATAGTTCACAGCTTTATCGCTGGGATAAATAACTACTACAGTTAGATTAGTAGACGATATCAACAGTAATCTAACATCAAAACTTGTTTATCCCGGCGTTAAGGCTAGGGAATATATAATTTTATCTGATTTGTTGATTCCCTCTACTTATAGTTAAATACATTATATGGCTAATCCAAAAAACTCAACATTTGATTAAATTTAGTAGTTTTTTCATCGTGAACGAGCATATAAGCAGTCGGATACGCCTTCTTATTGCTGAAAACGAATATATCTAAAGTTCTCTATCAATCACATATTATTTAAAGCCCAATTTTGATTTTAATATCGAGCTATATATACTTTTATATATATATACACAGTTTTAGATACATATATATATATATATTTATATATATTTATATATTTTGTATATATCTATATATCTATACATATTTAGTATATGCGTAACAGATCATGCTTCCACTCCGCTACAGTAGAGCGTGTAGCGCATTTGTCTTATGTTTGTGCATATGTCACACACACACTCACACACACACACACACTCACACACACACACTGCTATTCTCTATGTGGAATTTGTATGCTGGGCAAATGGCACAATAAATTCCCATGACAACTAATTTAGTTGGCAAACAGAGACAGAGATAAACAGAGAAACAGAGAGAGAGAGAGAGAGAGAGGGGGGGAGAGAGAGATCGAAGCTTTTGCGTTGTCGTCTCTCATCTTTGCCGCCAAAGCATTTTTATTGACTTTGGCTTTGGCATTGACTTTGAATTCGTTGCAGTTTGCTGGCTGCAACTTTTTGTTATTTGCTTCTTCTTTATCTGCTTGTGCTTCTTTTTAATGATTGTCTCCATGGAGAGGCTGCATAAATGCCTGGCATTAAGTATACGCCAGCGAGTGTCAAAGCGACCCACCGAGTCAACGCCCACTAAATGGGCAAGGCGCAAAATACAATTATTACGGGCAGACAAAGCTTTGGGGGGAAGGAGGCGAGGGCGGTCGCTTTCTGTTAGGGGGCGTGGCTAGCTTCTGCTAGCCTGGCAGCTACCTCAGCCGGTTGACATTGAGGCGCGCATGTTGCTGCCACACGTCGACGTCAGCTCCAGTTGCAACAGCTCGAGTGTCGGACAGCCTTTGGCTATATAATTTAACACCCACACGGACTCTGACCCAGAAAAGTGTTTATTAGCAGTTGCCTGCACACACACACACACTTACACACACTTGCACTCAGCAATTTGCAATTTGTTTATCGATAGACCGATAGACCGATACATCGCTGTATATCATAAAGCGCAACATTTTATGGCCGCCTTGTCAGCCAGTTGTCAGGCATTGTAAAGTTGCATAACTGCAGTTTAGAGCACGCGACATTTTGTCGCAAGTTTACGGTCACTGGCCCAAGTTGTTTGCCACAAGTTGCTGCCACAAGCTCTTGCCACAACTCGAAACGAAACTGGAGATGCGCACGAATGCGATAAGACGCTGAATTATGATTGGATGTCGCTCATACGCTATGCCCATAAGCAAGAGGGCGTTGAGGCAGGGGGGGGGGCGGCTGTGCGGTGCGATTGCTTGAAAGCGGGGAGTGGCTGAAGCGCTTTGACAGCACTGCTGAATGGACTCTAACTGTGGCACGTACAATGCAGCTCAAGACATAGAGCAACAATTAATTGCAGTCGACTCAAGTTGAGCTCAACAATTTGCCAATTGATCAATTGGAAAAGACCAAAAAGAGACAGAGAGAGAGATAGAGAGAGAGAGAGACGGAGAGTGAGAGCAGTTGGGAGTGACTGTGACAGACAGTTAAAGTGTAAGCTTATTAAAAACGACTTAAATTCACGATTCAACTTGAAAATTTGCTTTGGTTTTTGATTTTAGAAATTAGATTTCGAGATAGGAACTATTTCTATATATGTATATACAACGCTATATATATATTAATTTTGGTCATTTAGAAAGCATCTCAGACCACATCAACTATATATATTCTTGAGCAGCATGACAAGCAGAGTTGGTATAGTACTGTGCGTCTGTCTGTCTGGATCAAGGCAATCTCTTCTGAATCTATTAAAGCTACAGAGCTGAAACTTTGCACATAAGCTCCAATCTCGGAATCATACGGATCGGATGACTATATCATATAGCTCCCATAGGATAGACAGTTTTAAGAAATATTTTGGTAAGGAAAAGTTTGTCGTTATTGAAGTCTACGACTTGAAATTTCGACTATATACTCGTTTATCTCACCCCCATACTAAAAATATAGTATATAGAACTCTGCCCATTGGGGTCGTGCCAAATCACGTAAGACTATACCTTCTGAAATTCTATTCTATTGAAATTCGAATAGCAAGCTACTGTTGACCTCGCCTTAAGATCGATGCAAAAAGCTATATATCCCCGCCCAACTTAGCTATCTATTTATCATTTCACCAGAGCTTTACAATAAAGTACTTTAAATGTATATGAATTTTGGCTTAAACTCAAATTATAGTAAAACTCGCAATTTAGTTTTACACTTATCGTCCTATGACTATAGGCACTACGATTGAACAGATGTCGATTAATTTTTTATTGTTAACACTCAAGTTGGAATCGAAAAATTGAAGCCCATTAAATTAAGATAAATATCTTGTTATAGTCGTTAAGATTGACTGATTCGAGATAAACAATAATAAAGTTATAAGTTTAAAAAAAAAAAGGCTATCTGCATATCACATGATGTTCAGGATTCTAACCCTAATTTCTTGTAGTATTCTTTCCACCCATTAAAAGTATCAATAAAACAATTGCTATTTCAAAGAAAATCAAAAAACTAACAAAAATTAGAAACATAATATAAAAATAAACAAATATACATAATTTAAAAAAAAAATGAACTCAATGAACTCAGAAACTTTCAAGGCTACTTCAAGACTATTTGGTATACAGACTCATATAGATATAAATTTTAATTTATTTTAAATTTAGTTGAAATATATATATAAGGAAAAAAATCAATTAGGCATCATTCGAATTTTGAATTATGTTATTACATTAGATCAGATTTTGGGGTCTTCAAAGAAAATAATATGATAATCAAATAGAATTCATAAAGCAAAGTTCTATTCTTGCTGAAGATTTGACTTCTTTTCGGTTGAATCATAATAAAACTTAAGATAAGTAAGCTTAAATTCCTATAGCTAAGAATATATACTTGAGCAGAAAAATATATATTATCTGCGTTCATTTCAACTTTGTTGGTTTTATTGACTGCACACACTCGCTGCGCATATTCAGTTGTAATTGTTGTTGTTGTTTATCATTTTGGACGCTTGGCTGCATTTTCATCATTTTCTTAATCAGTCAAAACAAAAGAATACAAAAAAGTTATATATATATAACTATATATAAGAGGCAGAAAAGTGAAGCAGCTGCTGTGGCATATGAGGAACTAAGTAAAGCAAAACACATTAGACTCTTAAGTCGGGTAATTATTAAGCATGAGCTAGGGGCAGACAGAGAAGATGAGCAAGAGAGAGAGAGAGAGAGAGAGAGAGAGATAGAGAGAGGGAGAGGCAGTTGGGGTGCGCGCAAGTTTCAGTTGGGTAATTAAGTCAGCAAGCATGGCAAGTGCGCGCTGCTCGCCACCCACCCAGCCCCTGCTACAGCCATTTGCCTACCTCCTTCGCTGCTCTGTGCAGCAGAATCCAAAAAGTTATATAACTTTAAAGCAGTCGCTAAGCTTAAAGAACTATCTTTTTTTGTGTGTATGCTGCTCTAAGGTTCTTTTTTCATACCCCGTAACTATTAGAAAATGTTTGAAAATGGGGTATTTATGTTAGTTAAAGTTTGATATAAGTAAATGATTAAAAATTCAATTTTATTATTATAATAATCGATAAATATCGATATCAAAGATATTTTTGTTAAGCTACTTACAGCTCGAAATACAAAGTGCAATGTTAGAGCTGCCATAAAGTTAAAAAAGTTATTTTTGCATATTTTATGCATATTAAGCAAAAATCAATAAATATATATTGATAATAATATATCGATAATAAGATATATCAAAGATTAACGAGCTCTTACACACTCCAAAAATACCTAGCCTGAAGACCAATCCTAAAATATAAATCGATAATTATCGATAACACATATCGATATTCGTATCATATTTGAATCATTCTCATTTGACTTTTCAATTGTTTCTAGTTCACTTTTGCATACTTTTCCTCAAAGTCATTAAATATGCAAATACAGGGTATCTATTGGTTAAGCCCATTTCCTACTGATTTAGCTTGGTGTTTTTTCCTTTTTGTTGTTGTTGTTGCTTTTTATGATTTATGATGCTTGAAAGATAAATTTCCTAAAGCGCTTGTTAACTGCGGTTGTCAATAGTCGCTCACCAAATGGGCTCTAACTACCGCTCCGCCTCCCCCCTTCAGCATCAGCGCCTCCTCTTCACCTTCTATGCCGCTGATAATGACGCTAGTGTCAATGCTCTGTAGCGGTGTATCTGCTGCTGCTGCTGCTGCTTGCTAGCTGCCTCCACATGTTGAGCATGTTCTATGTAGTTAATTCTTGTACCCCTCCATTCCCCTAGTTTGGCATATTACGCATACGCTCTGCGGCCGTCGCGCATATCATAAGCCATTTGCAGTGGCATCCACAAATCGCTAACCCAATCCCCCAGTCAAAATCCCAATCGCAATCGCAGTCGATAGCCGATAGTCGTGCCTCTTGTCTTTGTTGCAGCTTTCATCTTGCCGCCTGCGCATAAATCAATACAAATGCAGCATCAGCCGTAGCGGAGGCAGCAGCGACGCCGACGTTCGTGTTGGCGTTGGCATTGCGACAATCGCTACTGCGTCTGCGCGCTGAGCATTCTTGGTGATGCTGCAGCATCAGCCAGTCTCCTCCTCCTCCGTCCCCTCCTTGCCCATTGGCAACAAATTAAATTTGCTGCCTCAATGTTTGTGCCGCAATCGGTTGCACAATGTGCAACATTTTGGCCTTCAACTTGGCAAATGCACAAATTTGTTGATCAACCTGAAGATGGAGATTGAGGCGAGTCATAGAAAGCTGCCATTAAGGCCAGATCTTAGGTCTGTCTAGCTGCAAAGCCTATTCACAAACAAACTAAACTCTAATAACTAGCAAATATATCAGTTAAAGTTAGTTATAGAATAAATCAAGCTAGTGCTGCAACAAAACGAACAAATCATTGACAAAATTCAAACAAGCATCAAAATCACTTCAGTTTTGGTAAGTTATGAATTTTAGTGATTTTGACTTGTAATTTGGCCAATATTTTAATTTCTTCATTTTAACAAGTGCTATCGATTAAAACTAAAAATTCATGTTTGAAAATTTTAAAGAATAATTTTTTTTAAAAAAAGTAAGGGAAGAGAGTGTACATGTTTTTTTTTGACAAAAATTTTCCAAATTTTATTTTTACAAATTTGATAATATTTGAAATGACGGCTTGTTTAAAATGAAAAATTATGAACAAATTAGTATAGCACACAAAAATCGCTTAAGTTTTGGCAAAGTTATGAAAGTTTGAAATAATAGACCTGTGCTTAATAAGCCTAAATTTTCCTGATATTGATTTTAAATTTGGTGAAAATTTTGATATCTTCAGAATGTCTTTTAATGAAGTTTATTATACTGCGCAATCAATTAAAACTAAAACTTTAAGTATTTATAATTTGAAAAAAAAATTTCAAAATAAAGTAGTGTTTTTTTTTAATAAAAAATTCAAAAATTTTGTTTCTCCAAATTTGAATAAAACTGTAACGAAATTTGAATATAATTAATAAGAGTATTTGTTATAAGCAAAAAGTTATGTACAAAATAATATGGAACATAAATTTGATTAAATTTTGGAAAAGTTATGAGAGTATGAAATTAGCCTGTGGTACATGATATCTCATTTTTTTTAGTGAAAAATTCAACTCAATATTGAAAAACACTTATTTAAAAGCTGAAGTCTTGCGTTTCGGTATTTAAACAATTTTGTTTTCCGAAAAATTCTTTTCAAATACTAAAATATATAGCTAACATAGTTTAGTGAGGAGAATATCGCTTTTAATTCGCAATTAGTTAAAGAGTGTGTCTGGGTGACGTTTGTGCACCTGCTGTTTAGAGTTGACTTGAACTACCTGCGCCACATTCTCGGAAAGGGCCTCAAGCTGCTTTCTTTAATTTGATTATCACTTTCAACTCTGGCAGATAACGATCGTAGGATTGAAATAAATTTTCACTAGTGCCCAGTTGGGGGTTTCGTCTGGCTGGCGACGTATACTTTTCACACGCACTGTGTGCCACATTATGCAACCAGCAGAAGATATGAAATGATATCAACGATAAATATTGAATTGGAAAACATGTTGTGACAACGCTTAATGGCAGGAAATTCAAATGAATTTCATTAGCAGCAAGCACAAGATGAAAGAAGATGCTGAAAGCAGCAGAGATACGAATTCTTTTCTTTTCTTTTTTTCGTTTTGGGTTTTCATAAATTTTAATTAAACCAAAAAACAGAGATTTCGTGAAACTCAACAAAATCAAATGCAAAAACCAACTTTAATTGCAAAACCGATCGAAATCGAAACGAAATTTAAATAATTAGCCAGAAATTACAGCAGAGCATATTATGTGAGCTGCAGCTGTGCGTATGTGTGTGTGTGTGTGTGTGTGTGTGAGTGAGTATTAGAGTTCTTCTCTTGGCGCGCTTTTCATGCTCATTCGTGCTACCGTTAGAAACAATAGAAGTGTAGAGAACAAAATGCTCAACGAACTCATCAGCGGCGTCAACGGCTCAGTCGCCGTCGCTTTTGAAAAACATTAATTAAATTAATTAACCAACTCGTGCCAAGAATTTCAAAGCAACAACAAAGAGCAGCCACAGCTATGCACGCCAAAAATAAAAGACGAGAAAAGAAATGCTTGAAAACGCATAATTAATGCGCTCAGCGCCCAGAACCAGATTAAAAGTGCGACTGCGACTGCGACTGCGTCTGGGGCCCCGACTCAGAAGCAGAAGGTCTATATCGATGCCCACCCCAATGGCTATTGTAGTGCTTGCTGTTGTTGTTGCTGGCCAGTCAGCTAATCAGTTAGGTAGTCAGGCATATAGGCGCTGTGCACTTGGTGGAGCAT
This sequence comes from Drosophila gaucha, assembly GCA_035045545.1. NCBI lineage: Eukaryota > Metazoa > Arthropoda > Insecta > Diptera > Drosophilidae > Drosophila > Drosophila gaucha. The sequence goes on along the minus strand of JAWNOY010000366.1, from coordinate 111,333 downwards.
TTTTTGACTCGCACTCGTTGCATATCATAATTCAGCTGTGGATGCCAGCCAGCGGCTGTTCGGCTGATTCGGTAGCATAGATAGAGCATTTCAGTTATTTATGAGCCTGTTGCGGTTCGCAGTTGAAGAAGAAAGCAAGGAGCAGCAGCAGGCTTTCCAACTTGAGAAGAAGCCGCATGCAACAGGTGGCAGCAACTGAGATTTGTTTTATTTTTCTTCTTTTTTTTTTGTCAGCCCGCTAAGGCTAAACCGATTTTAAAAAGTGGTTTCGGCCCGTTTCCGTAATGCTGTAAACTGGTTGAAAATGCATTAGTTTTTCTTCATTTCGTATTGGTAGAGTTTACATTACAAGTTCGCTGCCTAAGTCTTTCGTTTTTGATATGGCTTTAGATTATGTTACTCGGTTATCGCTAATTAATATTTGCATTTTTTATTAATAGAATTCAAGTTCGTCGCCTAAGTCTTTCGTTTTTCATATGAATTTATGGTATCATAGTATGCTATCGCTTTTCTATTTATGTTAACTATACATTTTGGGCATTTTGGCGTTCAAGTTCGTTGCTTAAGTCTTTTGTTGTTGGTTGGCTCAGACCAATGCAACACAAGAGTTTTGGTAGAGAGCTAGATATTTGTTTAACTTTCCATGTCTTTCATATACAAATGTCTCTTTAATATTCATTGTTTTATTTCAAGTTCGTTGTCTAAGTCTTTCGTTTTTAATTTGCGTTTTTTGGATTAGTATTGAAAGTAACTCTCTTATTGCAACTTGATACGGCTTGTAGTTTTCAAGTTCGGTTCCTAAGTTTTTCGTTTATGTTCAAATTTAGATAGATATTTTGGAAACTTCCTAGCTTGCTGAATACTATAATGTACTATATTGAAGCCGTTGCGCCATTATATTCTTTTGCCTAATCTTTCGCTCTTTTTCTTCCTCTCTCTTTCCCTCTTACTCTGTCTCGCACACTCTCTCTCTATTTCTATCTGTCCCTTTCTATCTCACTATTTCTATCTCACTCCTCCTCTCACTCTTCCTGTCACTCCCATTTTCAGTCTGTCTATCTCTCTTTCTCTCTCCCTCTCTTTCTATATCTCTCGTTCTCTCTATACCTCCCTGTCCCTCTGTCTCTCCCTCTCTCTATCTCTCCATCTCTATCTCTGTTTCTCCTTCTCTCCCCATTTTCCTCTCATTCTCTCTCCCTCTCACCCTCCCACGTTTTCTCTCACTCTTTCTTTCCCTCTCACTCTCACTATCTCTCTCTTCCTCTCTCTTCCAATCTTTCAATTACTTTTCCTCATATATCAATTTGTAAATATCAAGTTTGTTGCCTAAGTCTTTTGTTTTGGAACTGCTTCAGTGGCCAACTGATGCTCATTTCTCACCTATCTCCACCCCATTCCAAAATGTTTCAATACAAAACACAGCATGACAATTTTAACTTCTAACCCAGACATCAATATCATAGACACGTACATACATACATATATAGAATGCAATATTTTCTAACTGTTATTCTTTGGCATAAGCCTGACCCTGCTCGGTCATCCTTTGTCTACCCTAAACGCACGGTCTGACCAACTTTTAGCGCTCAAGCTCAATGTGAAGCTGTCGACCCGGGGCGCTGAGCGATCAGCACTAAGCTTCAGCTGAACACGTGCCACAGACAGGCAACAAATCAATCGGATGCCGCAGCACAAAGGGTCACAGCGATGTTGTGTTAACAAACAATCAATATACAACACCAACAACAACAACAGCAACAGCAGCAGCAGCAACGAAAATAAAAAGTGTGAATTTGATATAAAGTGGCGCTTAATTGCGAGCGATTAATGAGGCAAGAATTTCAACAAACACTGAAAAATACCCCCGGAGCATCGAGTGTCATGTCCCATGTGTCAAATGTCAGATGTCAAATGTCAAAGCAATGGCAAAAGTTTAACGGTGCTTTCAGCAGTTTCGCCGAATCAATCAAAAAAAAAAATGTTTGCCGCTGGCTGAAAACAACGAACTCAACGACAGCAAGTGGAAGGTCGCAGGGAAAAGCTTGGGGCAAGCGACTGGAAAATACCCTAAAATAATTATACCTTTGTTAAATACTGAATTATTTTGTTTATTGATTTACTTTTATTTGTATAGAGAGATTAGTATATGGAATTTCATAGCTCATAGTCGGGTTCGAATAGTAAAAATTTGAATTTATAAAATTTGTAGAAGATTTTATAGATAAGAAGTTACTTTGAGATAATTTTTTGTTAAAAATATCTTTTGATAAGCTTACCAAAAGTGTAATTGTATAATATATGAGATTTTATGGCTCTAGCCGGGTTCGAATTACTAGAATTTGATTATATAACATTTTTAGCAGATTTCATAGATAAGAAGATTCTTTTAATTTGTTTCGTTAAAAATGTCTTTTAATAAACTAACCAAAACTTAAATTGTATATTGTATATAGAAGAATCTATATACCAAATTTCCCACCTCTAGCATATATAGATCCCGAGTTCTCATAGATCATATTTGTAGCAATTCGAATGTTTTTATACGAAACATATCATATTTCGCAATATTTAGTTAGCACATCTTCTACTTTCTTTTTTAACACTGCACTTCATCATACTAGATAGCTATGCCATTACAGGGTATATCAAGTCAAGTGCAATAGCCCATACCAGCTAATAATTATATACAATAAGCGAACAAACGTTGATTATAAGTTAAGGTAACTCCAAGTAAGTGGCACAATGTGCGCATATTGAATGACTTCAGAGCCATCGCCGATGACAATTGCGATGCCTACAACGATTCCCATTTCGAGTGCGTCTCGACTGGAGCTTTGCGAACTAATTTTGATACGCGTCGCGTGACACAATTTCCAAGTGTTCAAGACGGGCAGGGAGGGGGCTGGGGTGGCTGGAAGGCGGGCTCCCAGCGGCAGTCAAGGGGCACAGGAAGTGCTCAGACTTGGTGCGGCTTTTGACTGAACGTTAAAAGGGGGAAAAAAGCTCATAATTAATATGGAGAACGTTGACAGTTGTCGTAAATGGTGAACCAACTTCCGATCGACAGCTCAACTCAAATTTGGCAGAACTCCCAGCACCACATACGCATACACTCGGAGAGGAGTGGGGCTGTGTTGCTGCAGGTGCCTGACTGCTTAAAAATTGTTGATGCGCATGGCAAGTGCCACCTGTGGCGGGGCATAACAAACAAAAGAAGCAAGCAATGACCAACAGAGAGGGAGCGACAGAGAGAGAGGGAAAATACAGAGAAAGAGAGAAGTTAGAAGGAGACAGCGTGTGTTCAAGGGAAATAAAGCAGCCACCAAACGACTAAGAAAATGCAACTGCTGAAAAGCTGACCAATTGAATAACCTAACTGATATATGTAGACTTTCGTCTCTAAGACTTATATTTTGCTTTTCTGAATTGAGTTTGAGAAATATCCTTCTGAGCATTTCGACGCCATTGCAGCTAGAGACTTGAAATTTTTTTGCTTGTGAACACCTAAGTCTTATAAAGTCTTAAGAATTTTTGAATGCAACCACTAAGAGCGGAAAATACTATATCTTTTTCTGGATATAGTGAACTAGTTATTGCAAGGTCTGTTCACAGTTTATTTGCTCTAAATATACTTTGTGTGTATCAATTTAAAAGATCATTAAAATAAATCGGTAGGAAAACATAAATGTAATAAAAAGAATTACCTAATCGACGTTTGTTGACGTTTGAGTGTATACTATATAGTACAGAACCTTTACTATATCCAGACAGAACTGTATACTTATGTATACCATCCTCAGACAAAAAATAATATTATATATATCCGGACAAGACTGTATATTCTATAGTTTTTAAGCCAGAATATCCAAATTGAGCAAATAGCTTACAGTTGTCCTCTTCTAAAGATTAAGCAAATATGTAAACATATATCAAAGTTTACTAGGGATGGGTATTTGCAAATTTCAAGAATTTTTATAACTAAATTCTATAATAAAATTGTATTCTATTTATTAAAAATGCTTCTATATTTTGAGCCATTTTAAAGCTGAAGACTTGATATTTTGAAAATATATATATTTGTATGGAATATTCCTAGATAAAAATATCATTGAAAAAAAAAAGCATTTTAACAGTCTTGCAGCTAGAGACCACAAATTTCATCAAGCAAGTTAAAGATCACCTCTTTAGATAAAATGCCAATTTTTATAGGACTTTGATTGCTTTCCCACAACTTCTTAAGCTCTCAGAGTCTGTTAGAATAACATAACAGAAACCTGTTGAAGTGACACTGTTAGTATCTATCATTTAACTGTTTACTTTAAATAACAGAATAATTTTCGTAACATGATCAACAGTTGCTTAACAACTTTCAAAGTTAACTTAACATCGATTTTTCACACAACATAGAAAATTATTGTCCCTGACATGTTTGAACGTTACCAACCTGTTTCAAAAGTCATGTTACCCCACTGCAAGCGTACAACAGTTTACTGAAAAATTAACAAATAAGAAAAAAAGTAAGAAGAGAGACGAAAATAAATAAAATGTCGTTGGAAGGAAATCCCATTAATGACAAAATCGATAAATTAATTTGTTTTTATCGACGAAATGCATAAATAAATGTAAATAAACAAATCACACACACAGAGACATGAAGTGCCGTTAAGTTAAATATTATCGTGTAGTTTGTTTTTGTTGCTTGTGTCATTGTTGCTGCTGCTGTCGGATTTAGAAATATGAAATTAATTAGGCTCCATTCCAATTCCCAGACAGAATCAATAACTTAATAAATTACTTAATAAAATGCTCGCACAAACGCAACGGGTGGTGCTCGGTGGTGCTTTATTTTGGTGGTGCTTGATGTTTGATTGTAGCTTCGCTTGCTTAGTCAATGAACCTATGTTGACACTTTGATGAACATTTTTAACTACTTGAAAACATGCATTGAAATAGCATTTTCAATGAAAATATTGTGAAAAGAAAAATTTTATAGAATTTTTAGTAATTTCCATTTGTAATCTAAAAAAAAGTTAGCAAAAGTCAGCTATAAAGTTGATTCACAAACTGCAAAAATATATCAGTTTATCTTTAAGCAGTATATTTCATTATATATTTATCATTTTATACATATTACAATATATTATTTTTCATCTTAATCATATCATATCATATTTCTTAACTTGAATGAAGTATAAATCTTTCAACTACCTATGTAATATTTGAGTCTATAACAGCCTCACAGAAATATTATTTATTATTTATAAATACAGTCATGTCTGTCTTTATAGAACACTCATAATGCAATATAAAAAGTTTGCTTTTCATAATTGATACTCTTCTATAATCTTTATAAGAAATATTTCTCAATATGATTTCTAACATGTTTTCTGTATTGAAGTCTTTTATATTGGTAGCTATTTATCCGTAATGATGGACTTAGTGTACAGTCGTGTCTGGGTATAGTGAACAGCCTTTACTATAGTGAACACCTACATTTTAAAAGTCGCTTTGTGAACGCAAGAAACATTTCTTTTAATAAGATTATTTTTATGTTTTCCTACTAATTTATTTTAATGATCTCTTGAATTCTTATACATAAAGTGAATTTTCAATAATTGGTTCACTTCATCCAGACATGACTATATTTTCAATATTTATAGAATGACAGATCTTTTCATACATTTTAAGACTTTAGCTAATAGAGCCTGACCTAGCTGCACATCTACTTGTAATCCTGCCTGCAGCTAGATCTCAGCGCTTTTGCTTTTCCTAATCTCTTTTATGTTATTAATATTTCTTATATCATACTTTCTCAAGCAATTCCAATGCTTCTATACTCACAGATGTCAATTCAGTTTATTAGAAAATTTTAATGTAATAATACACCCCGATTCATATACAGTCGAATCTCTATAATTCGTCCCGCTTAATTGAAAACCTCAATAATTCGTTAAAAATGCTGTCACCTTGAAAATAAAATTCGTTGGAGTTGTGTAATTCGTAAAAAATGTGATCCCCTTGCCATTTCGATTTATCGGGAATCGACTGTATGTCTACATCTTTCGCTGTCAAGATCAGCTACTCGAACATACACAAGAATCATATTAGCATGCATTCGATAGATTCTGCATCAAGCCGAGTCTAGCTTTAGCTGAGTCGAATTTAATTCAGTTCGCAACTGGCTCAGACTCACGCTTAGTCAAATATAATTAAACTGATTTTGCAAAACATTTGCTGAAACATTTGTTTGCATTTCACAAAGCTCAACTGCAGCACTTATTAAGTGCTTTGTTTTTGCAACTGTAAATGACATTAATGCATCAGCAGCAACAGCAGCAGCAACTAGTTGCTGTAGGCCGCAATGTGACAAGCGGATTATGCAATCATATATTTAGATAGATGCGAGATATAGCTGGAGATCCATCAATTGGATGCTGCTGCTGCTGCTGCTGCTCGCAGCCCGGAAAAGTCAATCTGAAAGAACTTCGGGGAGTACAACAGGCTGTGCTTTGCAAATGAAACCGGGGTCCCAACAATTTGCCACATTGATATTTAAATATGCCGTTGCATTAATCATGAAATTACTCGAACAAAACACTGCAGCTCGCAGAGCATTTAAATACATATTAATGCAGAAGAAACAAGACATGTCATAAGTTAGTCGCAGCGGAACTACCCTATAAATTTTTTAAAAAAATTATGAAAGAGAAATCGCCTTGAAGTATGCGAAAAACATGAGATCTAACAGATTTATAAATAATAATATTATATTACTTGGGATTGATGAAAGAAAGAGATGTGAAAAGGATTTGGAAAGAGTTGAAAGTTAGCAGGTTTCTTTAAAAATACCTGTAAATAGATTTGACACAACTTTAAATTATGGCAAACCAATCTTCAATTATGTTGAAAGTGTGATAAAAAGGTGTAGCTTTACCAAGTTTTAGAAACATAGCTTCACAGAAACTCGAGTTCTCAAAGAACAATTGACTCTTACACTATGTCATATTAGTCTATGACAAATTCAATCCCAACTCAACTTGAAAATTTCTTTGAGTTTCGCAAATGCTTTTCTTTATCTTTTTTCTCAAATGTTCCATACTTGCCTACAAAATCAATATACCCCATATGCTGGATATCTGCTCGTATGTAAAGGAACTGCTGCTGCTGCTGCAATAGCTGGCCATGTCGTGTCATGTCATGTCGTGTCCGCTCTTGACACTCATTAGCCGGACTCGCAGTGGCCCATTCGTATGCACAGACAACGTCTCAATGGATCGCTGGACTACATTGAATCAGAATGAGTCTATCGCCAGCTGCTGACTGCAGCAGCTCTCTCCCACTCCTCCCACCCTCCACTCCACTCTGCTGCTCTTTCTCGCCTAGCTAGATCGTTTGATTGAAATAATTTTCTATAATTAAACAATTAAATCAGCAAATCAGCGCTTGAGCTCTGTGAGTAATGACATTTTGGCATCTCTCACAGCTGAATCAACATTGAACCAAGTCACGAACCAATGAGTCAAAAGTCATACACTGCGAAAAATACACTGATCAAAAATTTAGACTATTTTGCATTTTGTTCTGGAAATGTGAGCTATACTAAAAATTAACTTTAAAGTGATAAAACTTTTAGATTAGGTGCCTAAATTCTTATTATAAAATTGCACATGCCTAAAGTTTGTGCAAGACAAGCTGACGGATGGGAAAATTTCCCATACAATAAAAAGAAACCTATAGATTAAGTATTTCAAAACAGTTTTGAAGATTTCACTAGCTAAAAATAAACAGCTCGAAATAATTTCCAGATTTCACAAAATAAAAACATAAGTTATTCTGCACAAGCGCTATTCATATTTAAGACCTTCTTTTTAGAATTTGTGAAGAAAATGATCTAAATACTTATTTTAAGATTTCGAAAACTTAAAAAAAATATAATATTTTGAAATTTTTTATTTCGGGGCTTTTTTAGGCACTCACTTTTGATTAAGAACCTTAATATATAAAATTTTTTTAAGTTTTGCTTAGCATTTAACGTTTTTCATGAATTAAAAACTTGTATCCAAATTTAAGTTTTTGTGCCTAACAAATACCTTAATACTTATTACAAGATCTCACAAGCTAAAGATTCCAAATGCAGCAAAATTCTTACCTTACTGAAACACTTCCTTGAGCTTTTGTTTTAAGATTCTGCAATTAAAAAGAAAAAGTCTTAATATTAAAAATTTTTTGCATACTTTTTTTTGTACTTCTGCAAAGTATAAAAAAAAATTTCAATTATCTTTCTACAAAGTGTCAAAGCTTCACGTTTTATGTCATATTGTAATCTCGTTTGACTTTTATTCAAAAATTGTAGTTATTTACGTTTTCCTAGGCAAAAATTAAAAAAAAAAAATTAACACAATATTCACATATATATATTCACATGTATTTATGTGCATATATGTATATGTATTATTTTAGACCAAATTCATTGTTTGTATCATGTTGGAATTGCGGCAAATGCTGCATCTGTTATTGTTAATGCAGCTGCACAATGTTGGCTCAACAACAACGGAGTGGCCCCCCGATCCCGAAATTCCGGAACGTTGTAAATATTTAAAGGAATCCAAAGAGGTGATGTACCAGAAATGTAAAGGCAAATTCCCACTGGTTGCATATACGAAATTCCGCGATACATTCATGCGACAAACGGATCGTATGGCTCTGTTTATGCCAGCATCTTTGGATCATGTGATGGTCGCCCTCAAGGAGTCGCAATTGCACTACTGCTACAGCATTCAGCTGGTTGAGGTCAATCAGTATATATGCTACGATGAGGATGGTGGCAAGCGAACCATTAAACTGAGATCGGCACGAATGTATTGCTTTCCATTTCACATACAGCTGACGGATGATCTGATGCACGAGTGTATACTGGAGCGCGATGGTGAATCTGAGTCTGATCTGGAGACCAAAACGTTGAAAACGAAACGCGGCGTCATTCACTATACCTTCGATAATGATTCAGCTGTCCGCTACTTGTTGTCCAAACAGAATTTTATATGGCAAATTATTTTCGTGATCGCAGTGTTGATCTATTTTTAACTGAGAAGTGACTAGTAAGTGACAACGGTTATAAATTCTAGGCGAAAAATAGTTTTAGCCGAGTGATAACTTCTCAAATGATATCAACGCAGAAGTTGTAATCAGCGAGTGTTTAGCCAAACAACAAGTAGGTATATTGCATGAGTCTAAGCACCAGCGAGTTATCCTCGAAGAAGCAGTAACGACTCGGAAGCAACGAGCACGAAGTAACGATCAATACGAATGCAGCGAAACGTAGCACTGAAGAACAGAATAAAAAGAGTGAATAGCATATTTACAAGCAACGAGTAAAAAGCAAATCACTCTGTAACCAGAGAGTAGGTAAAATTGCGTATAGTCAGAAGGGTATTCAGCTGTGCGCTGTATGTGTGGATCGCAGGGAGTTAAATGTAACGAGCGAACAGCAACGAGTCGAAAAATTTCAAAGAGAAATGACGAAACTGTAAGCAACGAATATTTTTACCCAAACGAAGTGTGCAAAGTGCAACGAGTGGTTAGCAACAAGTAAAAAGTTCAATGTGTGGATAGTAAGAAGGCAAAAGGTAAAAGTGGACTGAGTAATAACGGGGGGAAAAGTGACGAGCTAAAAGCAACGAGTAGATAGCAGCGAGCAGAAAATTAGTAAAAAACGAGTAAAAAACGCGCTGTGTTCAGCGAAAAGTAACGAGTGGATAAAAGCAACGCGTAAATGGTAGCCAGAAACGAGATAATTGCAACGAGTAAAAGCCACACGCTGTGAGGCTAAGCAAACATAATGAAAAAATGCAAAGAGCAAAGTAATTTTATAAAATTCAAAGAGTGAATAATAACGAGTTGCTAGTATCGAGTCAAAGAGTAAAATGTGGATAACGAGTAAAAGTAACGATCTATAAACCGCCACAAACTCACTCGTTACCAGCTCAACGAGTTGTCCCTAAATATTGCAGTGAAATTATAATTGTAACGAGCTATAAAACAGCGAACAACCTGTTGCCAACTGCCAACTACCATTTGCCATTTGCCATTTGCCATTTGGCAGCGATGAGCTGCATTCTACTCGTATCTAAAATCTCGCTCTGTTGCCCCAAACGCCGAATCGTTTACCAATTAAGGGTCGTAAATTTTTATACGCATCTACCCATATTCCGAGCCATTGTGTGAGGCCTGGCCATTAAGATTGATCGGGCTCAACTGCAGAGTTCAAATATGCACAAAAACAAAAAAAAAAACAACAGAAAACACCAAAAACGAAAAAAAATATATTTTAAACAAGTATGTAGTCGGGATTGCCCGACTAGGAGATCCCCTGAATCAAGGCCAAGGTGATGTTTGAAATAATTTTATCTAGCTTAGATATTTTCATACATACACAAAAACAGGCGCCTATGCACCTACACAGATATGTACATGCACACGTAAATGCATTTAACAATTAAATAGACAAAAGTGTAAAAATACAAAAAATTTTGAAAATAAAGAAATATCTACAATTAAAAATTTGTTAACCACCCAGAGATGGACGGACGGATGGAAGGAAGGACAGATAGACGCACGGAAAGAAGTACGGGTAGACGGACGGAAGGACGGATGAAGGGACGGAAGGACGCAAAGATGGATAGATGGACGGAAGAGTGCATAGACGGATGGAAGGACGGGTGGAAGGACGGACGGACAGAAGGACGGATAGACAGACGGACGGAAGGACGGATGCACGGACGGATAGACGGACGAAAGGAAGGGTAGACGGACTGAAAGACGGACGGAAGAACGGATGCACGGACGGATAGACGGACGGACGGACGGAATGAAGGGTAGACGGACAGTTAGACGGACGGAACGACAGATAAACGGACGGAAGGACGCATAGACAGACGAAAGGACAAATAAACGGACGGATAACCGGACAGAAGGACGGATAGAAGGACGGATGGACGGACAGAAGGACGCATAGATGCATAGACGGACGGACGGATATGGACATGCGGATAGACGGACATGACTAGATAAACTCAGTTCATCGTCCTGATCAAATATATATAGTTTATAGGCTCTGTCACGTTTTCTTCTGCCTGTTACATACATTTTATCAAAAACGTTATACCCTGAATTCCCATTTTCAGTAAGTTCAGGGTATCAAAAAAAGGGAGTTAAGCGGAAGCCGCAACAAGTTCATTTAAGTCAAGCTAGTTGCATGGAATACATTCTGACTTGATAATATATTGAATCGAATAGCTTTACATTTTCTGCTTTTTTATTTATATATATATAAATATTTACTTTATAAACATTAAAATGCCTTACTTGGCCGCCGCGCTTTGACCTATGTACCAAGTACCTTATCAGCTACCATCAGCTACGCCTCCGCCCATGTGGAGACAATGCAAACAGATCGGAAGAATGCCTTCGATCGGCTGAGCTTTCTCACATCACGTTGCATTGGGGGATTCGGTCACCTGCGTCTGGCGTGCGTATCGTTTCCATCTATATATGCACATATGTAGCTCCAATTTCCAATTTCCATGTCCCATTCAGCCGATTAGCGGTCCGATGCAAGGAAAAGCCTTGGCGCGTGCATTGCCCTAAAAGCGAACAGTGCTACGGGGGCTAGCAGGGTTATTTTCAGCTCCAAATTTGAATGCAATCGTCGAGAGTTGTTGACACATCTCGCATTGCCACAATTTGCATGTAGCAAGTCCACAAATGCCGTTGCGTGGCCTCGCACAGTGATTACTAATTGTATAGAAAAGTATTTGAGAAAAAAAACCGACTTTTTCTTGTTTTTTTTTTATATATAATACAAACGTAATCTCGTGGTTAAAAAGGCATCCATTAACTTTGCCTTCGACAAACTTCAGTCAAATACAGCGCTAATCAGAGATAAACTTATAGTTTATTTAACTTTTGAATGTGCTTGTTAACTTTGACAGCAACAATAATGCAATATACATTTAACTGCCAGTTAACTTTAATAAAACCATAACTAGTTCTGAATATCAAGCAAACTATTTTTAGCTGCTGGTAAAATTTGACAGAAGCTTTAGTAGTTATCTATATGAAATTTGAACAGCTGACACTCATATTTAACTACTAGTTAAGTGTGTACTTTGACAACAGCATAGCTTATATTGACATCAAGTTGTTGTCAACTGCTTGTTAGCTTTGAAATCAGCATTACCACCTTGCTAGGCCACTTTGTTTTGACATCAAATTGTTAACTAGCAGTTAAATATTGTTTTGCTATTTTAACCCACATTGGCATACATTGAACCACTGTGCCTATTGTCAGAGACAATGCCAGCAGCATCAAGAATTGAGCAAGCATCGATTCTTTTCTTTCTTTCCTTTGTTTTCTCGTCTAGTTCTTCTTATTTGCATGTCCAGTGCTCAATTGTTGTAATTGTTGTTGTTGTTGTTGTTGTTGTTGTTGTTGTTGTAGCTGTGAGCGCATTTCAATTTGAAACTCTTTTCAATTTCAGTTTGGCCGCCCGCTGTCAATTTTTTGTCACGTGTACGCCGCAATCGTTCGCTTTCCGGCGTAACTGGCACACTCGAGTTCAATCGAATGCCACACACAGCAGGTGATGTTGATGCTGCTGTTGCTGCTGCAGCTGATCATTTGGCCAGTTGGTCAGGTAATTGCGCAAATGCGCAATGCAAACGAATTGCCAAAGCCATTTGCATAAATTTCACTTGCATGGGGAAGGCCGCACAGGGAACACACCACACCACACTTAACACTCGGCCATTCGGGTGCGATTGCGTAATGCCTGCCACTTGCTACTTGCAACTTGCAACTTGCAACTTGCCACTTGCCACTTGCTACTTGCCACTTGCAGCCATCAACTGTTGCTTGGCTTAGTCGTCATAAACATAAACAATGATTAGGCGGCTGCCGCTGCTGCGTTTAATAGCCCATTAAAACGGTTCCCAACGGCTCCCAACTGCCAACTCCAGAATCCCATTCCCAATCCCAATCCCAATCCAATTCCCATTCCCAGTCGGAGTCCTCATCCAAAAATTAATACAACCACAGTGCCTGACCAATTGCACGATCAATTATTTAGTCAAATTCAAATACAACCGTTCCACGTTTCAATTGACATTCAATTAGAGCTGCTTATTAAAGTCAAATATTTTCTTATTGCTCTATGAACTGATTCATAAAATGGAGTTGGCTATCAATTATTTTAGTTACCTTTGAGTAACTCAACAACTAATTCAATTTAAAAGCTTTTATATTTATATAAGAAGCATATATACATACGTACCTAAAAGAACATATTCCATAATTCAAAAGTTTAGTCTGAGGAGTTCATTTTAATATGGATGTACTTTAGATGAACTTTTGAGGTTAGCCTAGCTTTAGCTTGTGATTTCTGTAATATTTAAATGTGTTTTAACTGTTCAAAATCTTAAAACTTGTATTAAAAGCTACTTGTCAATAATATCTGATCATGATAATGTCTGGCTAAGCTGTTAGATCTATTCTATTCTGTGAAATGAAAGCCAAAGCTTTTTCAAACAAAAATCAAAGTGCTTTGCTCGAAAGTGATCTACTCGTGCTATTGAAGGAGATAGGATTCAAATTTTGCTAGTTTTAAAAAGTTCCGAGATTGTCGATTGTACATAAGGACTGATAGGCAGACAGACGGACGGAGAGACAGTCAGTCAGTCAGTCAAACAGGCATATAGATAGTCAGACAGAAAGGCAGAGGGATGGACAGTCCGACAGTTAGGCAACCGGACGGAAGGACAAACAAGCAGACAGACGCACGGACAGGCAGACAGACAGATAGACAAACGGACGGAAAAATAAACAGACAAACAGACGGACATACAATTAGTCAGTCAGACAGACAGACAGACAGTTAGAGAGACAGACAGAAAGATAGTTGGATTGAAAAACAGACGGACGGACAGATAGATAGACAGGCAGAAGGAGAAACAAAAATTTCGGCTTTTGCTTCTGATTACCTATGACGCCTTCTGTACACATTTTAACAAAACCATTTTAGTCTAAATTCAAATTTGCACTGTGTTCAGGTTATAAAATTGCCCAATCAAATTTAAGTAAAATTTTCATACATTTTCAATAATATATACATATCCTATCCTATCTGAAACCTTGAACAAAATAAACTCATTTTTAATATGAAACAATGCACATACCAAATTTGCTTGCCTAAGTAGCTAAAGTTCTCGAGTTCCCAGAGTTTGGAGATAAGTAAGAAAAAGTCTTAAGAAGTGACACAGACTGATTTAGAATGAAATTAAGCTAATAATGATTGAAATAAAAATGAGGCTCATTATGTTTCATTCTCTACAGAATACAAAGTCAAGTAACTAAGTTGGGGTTGGAAGACTAAGGCAAGACAAAGGGCGTTTAGAATATTAATTACGTTTAGTACCTCAACTAAATGTTGTACGTATAGAGATGGGTATATATCTATGTATATTCTTAAAGAGAACGTGCCGGCAAGCTGTCAGGCAAATCGAATGCTGCGACAGAGGTTCAAAGTTGTCGATAATTAAAACATTTCCTAAGGGGCAACTGCTGCTGGTCGCTGGGGTCGCGGCAGAAAAACAAATCATGTCAGATATCAACTAAAACAATAAGCGCCAATAAGCAGACAAAGCGAATGTGCAGTTAGCTTAACGGTGAAGCGTAAAGAAAAACATAAATAAAATACCTTAAAATGAGAGGAAAAAAAAGATGCCGACACAAATCAAAAAAACAAGTCAGTTCTCAACAAATCGATTTGTTGTTGCTTCTTTTTCTCTCGCTCTGACATCTGAACTCTGGGCCAAAAAAAAAACTTCTTTTTGGGCTTTATAAAGTTTAGTTTTTTTTGTAAACTTAAAGTACCGTAAGACTTTGATAAAGACGCAGACGACAGGTGTAGTCGCACCTCTCTCTCTCCTTTTGATGCTCTGTCTCTTTCTTGCTGTCTCTATCTATTGTCAACAGAAATATTTGTAACAATACAATTTTCGAATGTCTGGCGGCTTTTGTTTGGCTTCATTTTTTGTTTTTGTTTTGGGGCGGCAATCTGTTCGTTGACATTTGTCAAGATGAAGATGAAGAAAAACAAAAAGATATCTATATATATACATATATATAACGCCCGATTTCAATCGTCTGTAACCCAGCGAGCATTTCCAATCGATTCGCTTGGGTATTACATTTGAAAGCTATTTAAAGCGACTTTTTGCCCATATATTTAGAAACATCTTAAGCATTAACAACATGATGAAGCTCTATTATCATCATCATCATCATCGTGATTATTGTTATTATTATTATCATTATGGAGCTAGTTATTGTTCGTTTATGAATTATATCATCGATAAAAAACCGACTGTAAATAACCGACAAAAAAATGAAGGGCGAAGCAATTTACATTTTGAAATTGATTTTATTTTGGAGTCTTTTCTTTCTTTTTTGGTATTTTGCAAACAACAAAATATTACAAAAGTAAATAAATACCGAGAAATCACAAAAATAGCTATTTTTAAATCCTTTGTCTTAGGCCCCAGCATATTTTACTTATGCAAATCCGTGCGATTGGAACAGATATCATCTCCTCGTTTCGGCTGTGCAACAATTGAGAACAAGTGAGATCAAAGAGAAAGAAGTCTTAAAATAGAAATAGATCTAAGATGAATAAGTTTTTTTGTAAGCTGTGAATCGACTTAAGTTTAGCTCGCTTTAAGCTGCTTTCAACTGCAAAAATTTGATTCATTTCTATATATAATATCCCTCAAGGGATTGTATACGATAGTGAAGATTTCTTGAATCTATATGAATAGCTGATGTCTGAATTGTACTCTGTTATGTAACATATGTTTACAGGTTATATAAACTAAGTCTTTTTAGTTTAATTGATATGATTTGAGCAAAGATTTTTATTTGTTTGTGCTTAATCTAATCTCATTGCTGCCATTACTCAGTCGAAAAAAAAGTTGATGAAAAACATATCTTGACTCTTGTTGGCATTCAAGATATTTTAGACTAGGTAGAGAGAGAAAGAAAACGTTTGTGAAATATTTCAACACCTTTTTAAAATATACTTTTAACTTAGAATACAGTTGCTAGAGCTTATATGGTAAATATATTTGTATACCCTAAATATATTGAAAATTGAATATCAAGGTTTTGGAACAATGTATGCAACAGGCAGAAGGAGGCGTGGCACACCCCATAAAGTAAATATATTCTTGATTAGGACAACGAGCTGAATTGATCTAGCCATGTCCGTCCGTCCGTCTGTCCGCCCGTATGAACGCAGTGATCTCGTAAACTACAAAAGCTAGAGATTTGAAATTTGAAATATATATTCTTGTATACCATACGCAGTATAAGTCTATTTTTTTATTCGATAACTCATCCTGATTTCCTGTTATCGATAATTATCGATATGTTGACTTCGTGTTTAGGCCATAACTTAAAGATCATAGAAACTAGATACACCAGTATGTAGTAGTATGTAGCTTTCTGTGATGATAAAGAAGATTTTATACCTCCCCGTTAGCCCCAAAAATAAAAAAAATGTATTAAAAAAGGAGAAAAGTGAGCTTTTGCAATTCGGACATGTTACAGGGCATCTCCTCGTCGGGCAGTCCAGCTCTAACTTGCTTTTAGTATAAAGAACTCTTTTAATATAGCTCTACAAACGTTATTAATATTCGGCATTCTCTCAGTGCTCAACTCTCACAGTTCACATGCTTAAGACACCTTTTTGTTGGAATTTCATTTTTTTGTTATTTGATATGCTGATATATTGCAATGATGAGCGATTGATTAGCTGATTGGCTTTCTGTGTCCACTTGGCGTGGCTGGCAACATTGTAAGCGTGTGGCATGCGGCATGAAGCATGTAGCATGCAGCATGGCCTAACAGGCGTCTGTCAATATGTGGCGCGTGGCAGCCGTTGGCTACTCGTTGTCGTTGTCGTTGCTGTTGTTGTTGTTGCTTTTAGCCGGTTGGACTTGACTCAATTCGTCATTTAAATGATGCCACAGCCATTGGCAGCACTTAGCGCAACATCAACTCAAATTGCAGCAGCAACAGCTTGCAACAGCTAGCAGCAGTAGCAGCAGCCGAGCGTGGAACGTGCCGAGCCAAATTAATTGCTTCGTTAGATGGGCAGGCAATGTGTGGCAGTTGGAGCTGCATTGGAACCGCTTTGGCTATTTTGCACACTTCCGTTGAGCGCCATGGACTGTGGCACTGCCCAACAGCGATTGACAAATTTCCAAATGCCATTAAGAAGGCGTTGCATGCAACATTTGCCAGCCCCAGATGCAACAGTTCTCATCTTCTATGTCCGGGGCTGTACAAACAGGTGGCCATAAACCGGGCTAGCTGCCTAGCCGCATGCCGCATGCCGCATGCCACATGCCACATGCCACATGCCACTTGCTAGTTGCCACTAAATCATTAAAACGCTCGCGTTATATTTCATTTGTTTGCAAATTTTTGGACAATCAAGTGCTCCGTTTATAACTTTATCATTTGAACCGGCTCGGGCTTGATAAGCATCTACTTGCCACAATCTGGCGGCTAGCTGGCTACAAGCCACAGCAGCCGGCACATTCCACTCGTCTGCGCCTCGTTATTGGTTGCTTAATTAATGATGCAGCTGCCGCTGCTGCTAACAAGCAACTGCAGCATCTTAGCTGTTCGCTTCGCCAGCCACGCCCCTTCAGCGCTTGATTTGAGCTTTTCCAAATTGCAATCAAGCTACTTATAGATGGGGGCGTGCTCTAGCCTTCACAAGCACCACTTCTGCTTCTTCTTTTTCTTGAGTTAATGCCACATTTTTTCACTGCCAACCTCACCCACATAAATAAGTGGGGGTAAAAAAAAGAGAAAAAGAAAAACCAAAAATAATAAAGTTTCGAGTAGCCTTTGCCATTATCTGTGCAGAGTCGAAAATCTGTGAACGAGCATGTTATTTAGCATCGACTCTTCTACAATAACTATAATTCAAGATACAATCAATTTAAGCCTGGACAAGATTATTGTCTGCCTGTACATCAAGCACTAACGGGCAAATACCCGGCTATGCGCGGCTGCACAATCTCAACTTTTCAGATAGAATTTTTCAAATGAGAACTGAAATTTAACATCAAAATTGTTTTCATTTTCATTTCCTCTCAGAGCGTGAATTCTTTTCTTTTTCCAATTCTCCACATTTCTCACTTCATAAAGTAAATTCTATTAGAATTATGATAAATATTTCAAATAGATAGACTTTAACTAATGAAAAATTATATTTAATATCTAAATTGTTTTATTCATTTTCATTTTCATTTGACCTCAGAGCGTGAATTCTTTTGCTACTTCTCCTCATTTTTCACATCTAAATGTAAATTCTTTGAAAATTCTAAAAACTATCCTAAGTAAAAATTTTAGATAGAATTTTCCAAATGAGAAAAGATATTTTATATAAGAGATAAAAATATACAACTAGATTAAGATACCACTAAAGATAGCAGAAAACTTGTTTAAATCAAGTATACAACATGTTTTATGAAAAAAATATCTAAATTGGTTTTTGTTTATTATTTATCCTCAGAGCATGAATTCTTTTCTATTTCTTCTTCTCATTTTTCACCTAAATTCTTTGAAAATTCTGGAAAACATCCCAAATAGAACTGAAACTTTGCTGGAAGAAAATTAATTTTTGTAAACATTGTCCCTCATTTTCCACGTTTGATTTGAATATTCAACATATGTTATTTCCTTAACTTTTATATCTATTATATGATATAGGGCTTTCAATCAATTTTTTATCAATACATATATTTTCAGAATTTTTGAATCTAATGCATTACAAATTTAAATTAAATAAAAATAAAAAAAAAAACCATTTTAAACCCATAAAAACTACATGAAAAGAGAGTTAAAAGTTTTTCAGGCAAAGCCAAAATCACTTTTCTGTTAACTTTAACAGCGTCTTAACAATTGCTTAACATAAAAATGTTAAGGCTTGCATTTTAACTCGATAACATTACTTTTTAGCTTCGATAATGCAGGTTTGTATGCTTATTATGCAATCAGCAGGAGATAGAATGAGTGACAGAGAGAGGGAGAGATGGAAAGAGAAGTGAATATTACGCTAAATAATGTGTAAATAAAAGTGCTCGCAGCTGAGCAGCAAACAGTAAAAATCACAGCAATAACGAGTGTTTACCTGTCAGCGTGTAGCTGTAACGTGTGTATAGCACACACACACACACACACACACTCAGCTTTATTACGCCATAGATAGAGAAGAGCAGAAAAGAGTTGAGCTACGAAATGCAATTACCCAAACACAAGAGACAAAAAGTAGTCCCAGAACCTCGCCCCCAACCCTTTTCTCTCCTCGAGAAGCGGGCCCAGGCCAAGAGTAGGGAGAGGTAGGCACAGGTGGGGGTACGTCAGGCCTCATCCAAGTCGTGTTAATTGTCATAAAACGAAACGACGCATTCAAAACTCTTCTTCTTCTTTTATGCAGAACTAATCGAAGCCAGAGCTGGTAGGGGGAGGCGGTGGGGGGACTAAAGGATAGGCGGGGTTGTGGTTCATGTTCGTTCTCTGTGCGTTGTCACATTCTTGGCAAATGCCTTGCCCCGCCCCACACCCCGTGTTGATGAGCAAAGTTTATGGCAACATTATGCTAATAGGCAATTGTTTTTTTTTATTTTTCGCGCCTTGCGCAACTAAAAAATAATAAAAAAAAAAAAAATAGCGAAAATTGCTTTTGATTTGTACAACATTTACAGTTGGACGCAAGGCGTGGCAAATAGGGGAGGAGCGGGCGGCAGGGGCGCAGACGCTTCATTCAAAATCAATTTGAAAATTCTAAATATGGCAGCACATTTGATTAGCATATGACAATATAAACAACAATTTATAGATGGAAGGAGAGAGAGGGAGAGAGAGAGAGACAAAGAGAGAGGCGACTAGATAACTTGGTTTGCTTAATGCTGGCCATTACGTGTTGTTCCGGCCATTCACTTGACCCAATTGATTTGGCAAATATTATTGTTGATTCCGCATTTAAAGTAGAGAGCTTTAAAGGGGAAGTTATAGCAACATTTTTGCAAATTTTCAGATGAATGACAGAATAAAGGTAATATTCGGAAAAAAACTGAGAAAAAATTATATTATACTTAAGACTAAGACACTTCTTTAAACGCTTAAGTTTCATGCGAGACATTCTTTAAATATGATGTAGATAAATTTTTGTTTATATGTGAAGAACATAATCATCCGCTTCAATTTCAAGTAAAGTTAGAATCCACAAATTTGATTATCGGAAAAAAAGAAGAACTCTATACTTTGATATAGTCTAGAACTATCCAGCTACCAAATTTAGTAACTTTATCTTCTGAAACGTCCGAGATATCCTTAAATAACTAATTTTTAATAATGATTTTAAGCGACTTCATGGAATCTGTTTTTTTGTTATACTCCAAAATCCAACTTTAAATGGGTTTAGGAAGAAGAGAGCGAAGATTATCATATTTTCAACTTTAAATTCTGAACTCAATAAAAACTTTGCATGTCTCCTCAAAGCTGGCCAATAAAAAGAACAAATCAGCTTTGATCATATAAAGTTAGCCAGCTCAAGCCTTTCTGACGGGATTCGTGATGTCATGATAAAGTCGCAATGCAAATTTTATTTTGCAACAAAAAGCCACAAAATAAGCGAAGAGAGAAGCTGCCAGAGCACCAGCGCAGACAAGCAAAGGCATTGATAAAAGGCAGCAAAAAAAAGCATTTAACGCAAATTCCAAAAAGGAAAATGAAGTTGAGCAAAAGGAAGAAAAGGAGAAGAAAAAAACTGAAAACTGGTTTCTCCCTTTTCCTTTTCAAATACAGTTGCTTTTCAAGAACGCAAGAAGCGACTTTATAGATGTGTGTATATATGTTTATATACTGGCCAAGTCTTGGGTCTTCTCCAAAAAGGCAACGCTTGCCGCATGCCACAAGAACAAGAAGCTGAGCAAAGGGCGCTGCAAAGCAGCCAGACAAACACCGATTGCTTCTTGGCATTTTGAATACCTTCTTTTTCTTGCATTTTGAGGCGTGTTTCAAAATATTTGAAAATTGCATTTGGCTGAACGAGCACCAGAATGAAGAAGAAGCAGCAGCAGCATCAGCGGCAGCAGCATCAGATATGCTGTTGGTGGTGTTGATGTTATTTCTAATTTCGCTGATTTATGGCCTCAGCTGTGGAAGAGGAAGAGCGCAAGAGCGCGCTCCAGACTGGCTGGGGTTGGCTCCAGCATCCAAAGTCACATGACCTGCCTGAACCTGCCTTAATGGCTTTTTATTAGCTTCTCTCTCCGTCTCGCTCTTTCTTTATCTGAACTAATCTTGTGCTATAAAATATGATTTTACGTTTGTCTAACACCTCGGCATATGCGTCCTTTCAGCTTCATCTGGCTTTATCTTATGCAATTCACAATTCAAACTTACGAACAACAAAAAGCTCTTCGTTTTCGTTTGAAGTACAGTTACTTATATAGATTTATACCATATACTCACATACTTATATACTTATATATGTAGATATGTATGTATGCCATATGTACTCATGATAATTTATTCCACATTTTAATTTGTTGGCAGTCTGACGCATCTGTAGATTCTCTGCTTTTTTTCACCCCACTTATTTGTGGTTTGTTTTTGGGTTTTTTCTTTATGGCGGAGCCTTTTGAGTCTTCTTCTTGCTTTTTCAGTATACTCAATATTTTTGTTTGCACGCAAATTTGTGCAAATATTGACAGCAAAATAATTGAAGAGCCCAAAAGAACAAAAACACAAAAAAAACAAATCAATTCAGCTAAATATATATACATGAGCTATAAAGATAAAGTGAAAGATAGTGATGTAGATAAGGTTGCCTTTAGATATATATAAATATATATAGAAATTCATATAGATGCAGCCATATACGCAGATAAAAATTTTGATATATGTAGCATAGACATAAATACAGATACAAATACAGACACAAGTATAGATACACATAGATATACAGATAAAGATACAGATACAAATATAAGTATAGGCACGGACACAGATATATATACAAGTGTAGATACAGATACATACACAAGAATATATGCAAATACAGATACAGATAAAGATACCGATACAAGTATAAGTACAGATACAGATACAGATTCAGATAGAGATACAAGTATAGATACAGATACGAGTATAGATACAAATACAGTTACAAGTATAGATACAGATACACATAAAGGTACAGATACAGATACAGATACAGATTCATATACACATGCAGACAAAGATAAAGATGCATATTCAGATACAGATACATATACAGATATAGATACTGATATAAATACAGATACAGATACTAATATTGATACAGATACAGATACAGATACATTTACAGAGAGAGATACATAGACAAATTCACATATGTATATAGATAGATATACAGATACAAATGGAGATACAGATATACATAGATATACACGTAAATACATATAAAGATTGAGATGAAAAGCAATATTATCTTAAAAGATATTACGCCCCTGAAATGATATGGATATTGATAATCTGAACTAAAATTGGTATTCGAAATAGGTTTAACAAAAAACATATTGTATTCAACATAGTTATTTATATAGAAAACAAAATAGATATGTATAGAATTATATAGACCTCGATAATATAAAAATACACTTAAAATGTTGATAAATAAGAAAGGCCTTTAAATTCGATTATTTGTAGTATTTTCCAAGTATATTTGTAAACGTCTTCAAGATTTCCTCTTTTCTTGAGCTAAACCACTGGACATAAAAAGCTAAGTCGAAGCTCATTCTAAAGTGTTTAGATTGATTCTAAAGACGTTTCACTTGAAAAGATGTCGGGCTAATGAAGCAGGAAAGTGATTTCTAGAAAAACTTGATTGTGGCTAAGTTGGATAGTGCTCTTTGTCTACAGCTAATAAATAAACATTTTTATTAAGCTTATTTCAGCTAAACTCTATTAAAAATGTTGTAATCATAATTTTGAGAAAACTTACTATAAGCGCCAAATGGAAACTGTTCTGATTGATTGAGCAACTGTTGGAACGAGTGAAATGCGAGTTTAATTATGATATGTAGAGATTATTAAGAGCCGGCACTTAAGCAGATGATGCGCTAGAATTCCTCAAGTGCCACCAACCGAGTTGAATGATGAACGCGACGCGAGCTAAGTTGTCATTCACAATCGGGCTATTCACACCGTGGCAGCCAGGAGGCAGGCAGCACGTGGCAGGGAGACAAGAGGAGGCAGGCAACAGGCAGTAGGCAGCTGGGTTGCCAGGCAATTATGCGCGTTGAGAAATGATGGCAACCCGGTAGCAGGCACTCGAATATAACTCACAGCCGCTGCCGTCGCACGGCATTAATTGCATTTGCATTTGCCTGGCCAATTAATCTGCATGATAATCGTATTAATTGATGCTACCCGCTGACTGCTGCCGACGTCGACGTCGGCGTCAAGTTGGTTGCTCATAAATTGTATCTCCATTTGGCGTCTAGAGCCATCAAATGATCGAATTCAGCAGATCTGATTGCAATAAGCAGCTGCTGCATATATAATCGAATATGCCTGCCTATTAGATACCCTGTAATAGTCATATCATCAAAAAGTTGCTCAATTGAGGAAAACAAGAAGACGCTAGACCTGAGACACGAAGCTCGAGACCCGAGACCCGAGACACGAGATCCGAGACCCTAGAGCCGAGACGTGCGCCCTGAGACCAATGACCTAAGACCCAAGAACCAAGAACCGAAAACCGAAAACAGAGACCGTAGATTCTAGATCCTAGTTCCTAGATAAAAGATCTTAGGTCGTAGATCCTATGTCCTAGATCCAAGATCAAAGATCCAAGATCCAAGATCCAAGATCCTTGATCCTTGATCCTTGATCCTAGATCCTAGATCCTAGATCCTAGATCCTAGATCATAGATCCTAGATCCTAGATCCTAGATGAAAAAGCCTGCATCCTAAATCCCAGATCCTAGATCCTATATCCTAGATCGTAGATCCTAGATCGAAGAACAAAGATCCTAGATCCAAGATCCAAGATCAAAGATCAAAGATCCTAGATCCTATATGCCTTAATCATAGACACTAGATATTGGACCCAAGGCCCCAGACCACAAACCACAGACCTCAGACCACAGACCCTAGGCGGCAGACCACAGACCCGAGCTTAAACCCTAGACCTCAAACCCAATCAAAAAATTCAGCCTAAAAGTACTAGATAATAATTTTTTGTAAAAATAATGGTTTGCATTTATATTTTAAAATCATACTTCTTTTGATATGTGAAGAAGTCTTTACATTTTATAATATTTTGGTTTATTTATGAGACGATTCTACTTCTTGTTTGTACTTCTACTTTATCTCAAAACATATTTAGGTAAATATCTGTGAGATTTACTTTCTATATAAAGTCATTAACTTCAGCTCATCTCAAGTACTTTTCCACAACACTGCTCAGTAATTACAGGGTATTAAAATGCAAACAGATCAAGCAGATCGGCATCCCATCAGCTGAACTCAAGCAGAAAGCGAAAAGGGGCAGTAGCCAGCGCCCCAGCCAAACCAAATTAAAATAAAGAACAACAACAAAAACAATCTCAGCAAAGAGGCAAACCCAATGCCTTACATAGAGTCCAGGTCCAGCAAAGAGTGCTGTTAGTCGCTGAAGAATCCAAGGAAGAATCGTGGAAGGCCACAGCAGCCGAGGTCCAAAAGCCGATGAACATCTGCGCCAAACGAACTTCACAAATGAAAGAAGAAGAAGAAGAAGAAAAAACATAAATAAATAAGGAATCACAGTTGGGCCACAGACAACAGGATCAGGAAATTCCGGTTTGCACTTCTTTTTATTATTATTATAATTTCTGTTCTTCTTCGTTCGCTGTGGGTTCTTTTACATTTGATTTTTCATTTTCTTTTCTTTTTCTCCTTTTTTTCTGCCTGCTATTTGTATTACCCGTTGTCCATGCTTAATTTAAAGGGTATATTGCATGTTGGACTTTGATAAGGGCCAACAAAAAAAAAATATAGCCAACAGCAAAGTCAAAGCAAATTAACAAAAAAGCTGTTGAAATATTCTAAAGCTTTACACTCTGCAAACAAAATTGGCAAAGAGTATATTAGTTTGCAGTAAATTCGTAGACATTTTGTTATGTTGGAGCTCTTGAATCCTCAATTTAAAGTTGTGTATAAATGTTTCAATTTGGGGTAAAGCAATCCAGGATATCTTAAAAAATTTATATATCTCTTAAATTTTGTAAGCGAAGATTAAAGATGATTTCCTTTAATGATTGATCCATATATTAAATATTATTCTAAAATGTAATATATTTCCTATAACCTATATACCGTTAAAGAGTTCTTTTCAACTGAGATTACAGAGTATTGCGCAGTCGTTTGCTTTTAGCTCTTCTATTTTAATTTTAATTTTGCTTGGCATATCCTATTATTAAGTGTTGCATAGAGAGCATCTATTAGTCAAGTGTTGCACTTGTTTTTGCCTTCCCACTTTGTTTTAGGCTTGATTATTAATTTGCATACCCTGTAATTGAAAGAAAGAATAAAGGCTTCATACAGCCCGTTTGTCTTTCGTATCTATCGATTTGTGAGTCTTTAAAAGTAAGAGAATCTTTTTATAAAATAATCGATATATATCGATTAACATTTTTGATCATATCTTGGAGATTATCTCTCACAGACTTCAATTATTACAACTTTCGAGCAGCTCAACTGGGTACAGAGTATGTTTTAGTCAAGCACTCCCGTCTTAAGCACTGTTAGTTGCTGTTTTATTATTATTTTTGCGTTTTTCAATCAACGTCAGGCGATGCATCTAATGCCTGCACCAACTGGCCCAGAGAAACAGGAATTTTTGTGTGTGTGAGCCAGCGCGGAGCTCACGAGGCATTGAAAGACGATTGCAACATTCCTGCGCCTCTCTCTCTCTCACTCCCTCTCTCAGCGTGCTCTGTTAGCCTTGTGCTTGGCTAGGTCCATGTTTCTGTCCGTGACTCGTTTGTTTGCTGGATCTGTGGCTATTTTTAAATCCGCAGCTTTAGCTACTCCAATCGACCCTCTCCTCCCTCCTGCTCCATGTCCTCCTGCATGTTCAGCTCCAGCGATCCCCTCCTGGTGTTCCTTTAGCAAAGGATACACCGCTTGCCAAGTGGTTGGCCGCCTAATGTGCGGCTCGTTGGGTGGAACATTGCGAACAGGTTTTTGGTCATTGGCATTGGCCGCATCTAACAGGCGGCTGCTGCGAATGCGTTGCGACTCGCTGCTGCTGCTGCTGCTAAACTTCTGGATTATTGATTGCTCTGGGTCTCTGGGCGAACTTGTGCGGTTTCCCTCTGTTCACATATGCCAGCGCCATACCCAACTAGACCCGCTGCAGCGGCATAGCTTAGGCATTTGCATTTGTCGCCTAGCCAAAGATGTGAACGTCGGCCAGACTTTGGAGTCGAGGGAGTTGAGAGTCCGCAGTTGCAAGTTGAGAGGGCTGAGAGTTGCTATTCAGGGAATTGGCAGTTCAAAACAGAGAGTGAGGTGATTAAAGAATTTAGAATTAACAAGTAAGAATGCTCTAGTCGGGTCTGCCCGACTACGAGATCCCCTGAACCAAGTCCGAGACGGTGTTTTAAACAATCTAGCTTACATCTTTTACCGGTACAAATTACCCACTGCGCGCACACACACACGCACACATATACATACACAAGCAAGCGCGCCGCTTACTGCGTACATAATTTAGCGGCTGCGCTTGAGCTGCATTCTGGGCAGCATTATGAGAAATTCATTGTTAGATAACTTCGGTTCTAGACCTACTTTCTTAATGAAATTTTCAGGACATAATATTGACATCTAGAGGTGTATATATACAAAATCCCAACTCTCTAGTATTTGAAATACGTTTTTTCCACTTATGGGGCTAATGGGGGAGGTATCCAAAATTTAAAAAAATTATTATCTATATTTACATCACAGCAACTTACGTAGTCAATTTGGTATCTCTAGCTATCATGGTCTATAAGTTATAGCTTAAAAACAAAGTCAAAATATCGATTGTTATCGATAATAAGGAAATGGGATGAGTTATCGAAAAAAAAAATAAACTTGTACTGCGTATGGTATACAAGAATATATATCTAAAATCTCAAGTCTCTAGCTTTTGTGGTTTACGAGATCACTGCGTTCATACGGACGGACAGACGGACAGACGGACAGACGGACAGACGGACGGACGGACAGACGGACAGACGGACATGGCTAGATCGACTCAGCTCGTCGTCCTGATCAAGAATATATATACTTTATGGGGTCTGCCACGCCTCCTTCTGCCTGTTACATACATTGTCACAAAACCATTATACCCTGAATTCCCATTTTCAATGGGTTCAGGGTATAAAAAGCCATAAATAAGCAGTTTGGAAATCGGTAGTTAAGAGTGCCAAGGATGGAAATATAGTCAGGGGACTAAAGATTCTAGATGCATAGAAAAATAATCAACAAGTGGGTGAAATGTAGGTATAAGAAGTCGAGAGTTGAGAGATCTGTAGTCGGTATGATTTGTAATTCTGCATTTGCAAGTCTGAAGGAAGAAAGGGAAGCCAGCTAGCTGAGAAGGGAATGGCAATGAGTAGGGACTTTAGCGTGCGTACCGAGAAAGTACTTGGCAGTTGGAAAAGGCAAAGTTGGTATTGAGTCAAGAGTTAGGAGAAGAAATTTGGGAGACTACAAGTTCAAAATTTGGAGACTGGGAAGTAGAAGACAGATTAAAGTTCAAATATTTGAAGAATGTGAAGACTATACTAGAGTATAATACTTGCGACAATTGATTCCTCAAATAGTTAGAGACTGTACACCGCGGGGTTCGCTACTTAGAGTAGGAGATAGAAACATAGAAACTGGATATCAAGGAATTGTGGGTAGGAAGAGTCAACACATTCAATTCAAGCCCACTCATGAGCAGGGCGTCGAGTGTTAGGAGTCGCAATGGCTCGCGGCCGTTAGTCGAGGATCACTCGACATTTACATTATTTGCTCTGCACCAGTTTTGCCATTGCGATCGAATTATTATTTATTAGGCCCCGCATCTGGTTGCAATCTGCAAAAAGGCCGACAACCGCCTGCGGGCCCGTGATGTCTTTGTTTATTGCTCCGGTTTAGTTGTTTGCTTCTCTTTCATTTCTTTTTTTTTTGGCTGCCAATCGAATCGTTTCGGGCAACTGTTGCCAAGGCTGTGATCAAGCGAGAGCGGAAGACTGGATGGAAGAGGTGGAAAGAAGGAAATGGAGTGCTTTGCTTTGCCAAGCCATCGGCTGGCTATGCTAATTAGCCATCAGGCCAAGAAGTATTTGTTGAGCCAGAAGAGTCAAGTCGTACCGCCTTAATTGACAGCTCAGCTTGGGCAGCTCTAATGGAAACTGCGAAGCCTCACTGTAGAACTCGACTTGGACTTGGGGTATCGGATAGCTGGTCGGCTGGTCGGTTGGTCGGTTGGTCGGTTGGTCGGTTGGTCGGCTCAATAGCTAAAATAAATGTACCACATGCCAATGGCAAAAGCTGATGGCTAACAGGCAAATCTAATTAAAGCCAATATTTCGAGCGCTCTTTCGCTCTATAGCAAAGCTGTGCTGTCTATTCCGCTCGCCAGATGGCGCTCTTTGATCGCCGCCAACCAACAGCAACACCAATTGAAATAAATTCACCTCGATTGAGCCGCATCTCTAACTCAATTACTGCTCAACAATTTAAACACACACATAAATTGTTTTTTAATTCATATATTCAATTGTTTAACTTTCATTCACCATTTCTCGAGTGTATAATATGCTGAGAATTTGTATGCAAAAAGTGGGCAGACAAACTTAAAACAACGTGGGCAAATTGTATTTCAGCAGCTGAAGATATTTATTTTCAGGAATTATAAGTCTTGAATAGATTTAAAGAATAGCACTTAAATTAATTGTTGGAAAAAAATAAAAAAAAGATGTTATGAGAAATCAGAATGAATTAGAGATTCTATAAGTATTTATATATAGCTTGAAAATTTCCATATAATATTTTTAACAAATTTCTTAGTACAAATTTTTTAGATTGAAAGAAAAAAACAACAATTTTAGGTGATCTTTTTTTGCCAAAGTTTTCCTACTAAAAAAATTTAAAAAAAAAATATGTAAATTGAATAATACAAATTAAAAGAAAAACTCTATGCTCGACAGACTATATACAAAAAGGATTTACTTTCTAGAACTTTAAAAGACTTAAAGCATTTCTGGCTTAGGGATTACTCTACAGGAAAAATTTAAATTTTCTACTCTTCCATATTACTATGGATTAACAGCCTTACTTTTGTTAGAATAGAATAGTCCTTATATAAAATTGATGTATACAAATTGGTTCCAAGTTCTTTGAGCGAGTTGTCAGTCCGTCAGTCTGTCAATCAAGCAAAGGTTGTCAACTTGAAGCAAATATTCGATTTTCATTTGAAGGTTGGGCTTGTTGGTTGGTTACATAAGAGCCAAATGTTTTGGGTTGGGGGACAGCGCAAGATCAAGGTGAACACTTTAAGCCGCCACATGATGTGTTAAAATTGCTGCAACAACAACAACAACAACACGAACGCGCAGGCAATGACAAGCAGCGTGGCTGAGAATGAGAATGAGATGATAAAGATGATGCTGAATGCTGCTGAATGTTGAATGTGAACAGCAAACGTCATCGTCATCGTCCTCATAGACATTTGCTTTGACTTGCATCAAGTGCGCCGGCAGCTGCTGCTGCTGCTTGGAAACGCATCATGACTTGGCCAGTTGGGATTGGCATCGGTAGCGAGACTGCGATTGCGGCATTTGCTCTTCAGCCCATCTAACAAAGGGTAGCTTAGCTTTGTCATGAAAGGAGACTGGGATAAAAAGCAGAAATATGTATTTTACTATATACTATATGTAGCATATACATATATATACTAGATATTTTATGTACATATATATTTTGTGATCTGTAGCCAATTTGATTAGGATGTAGATTATATTCTTTCTTTGGGGAATAATATTTGAAAATTAAGTTTAATATTTGTTTGCAGTATATTTTAGAATATTGAAAGTTTTAGAGGAAATGAAAAAATTTATGCATATTTGATGTAAAATCTAAAAAATATTTCTAAATATTATGACATATAAAACAGCAAAACAAATATATGTTATTTAATATAAAATATTAAAATATATATATATATATATGTATATAACTTTGGTGTTTTTTCTTATCACACTAGAAGTACTATCTACTTCGATATGATATATTGAGAAAATTTAATGACTTAAGTTCTTGTTTGTAAGAAATTAAGCTCTGCAAAGTCAAAAGACTCAGCAACCTTGACCATCAGATACAAAGATCATATTCAAGAAAAAATGAATAAGAAATATATCATAATTATAATTTATTATCTGGTAAGAAATGAAGTAGTTTTTAAGAAACAAATGCATATCTTATATAAGAATATACATTTATGATTTGAATACTATATAAAAGATATATAGATACATATATATAGTCTTATATCTATATATACCATATCTCAATAAATGCGAGCTAGAGTATTTAAATATCTAATATAAAAATAAAAAAAAAACAATAAAAACTAGAAATATTATAAATCACATTTACCATAAACATTGTATATGCCTGTTCTAAAATATATACCTGTTTTAGAGCAATTCTTCATAATCGCCCTAAAATTTCTTCAGCTTTAACTATATACATCACATTTATTTATATTTATAGTATATATATGTAGCACTATATGCCCACTAGAGTATTATTTAGGCGTCTTCTCACATTTAATAGCCACATTTTATTTCATCTTAGAGAGCCTCTTATTTTGCCCGATAATTGATCATCATCAGTCGTTTTAATTGATCGCTTTGGCCGCCTTGCTCTGCATTTTGCTCTGTGCCGCATTTCGATTGTAATCAATCACTTTCGTGGAATTGCTCCACAGTTGTTGCCTGAATGAACTATGTGGAGCTATGTGTGCGACTGGGACATGGACTCTAGACCAACTATCCACGTTTCTCATCTGCCTCCCTCTCTCTTTCTCTCTCTCTCGCTCTTTCTGTGGACGGGCGTTGTCTTTGAGAATCGTCGGTTGGTATTTTCTTTCGTTTTCCAATCATCAACGCAATTGCGTACGTGAGCTGACGCACCAAGTTGTCATTGTCATTGTCATTGTTTAACTCCACACATATGCTATACATGTATCCATCCATCCATCCATCCATCCATCCAGCCATCCAGGCATCCATTCAACCATCCATACATACATCTATCGCCTAGTTTAAAGTCGTGTGTAATTGTTGCCGCAATATCGTGTATCATGCTGCGTCAATAAGTCACTCGCTGGCATTTCTGATATGCCTCGGAGCAACAGTTGCCATTGTGAAAAGCAGCAGCAGCAGCAATAACAACAACAATTGCTGCTTAAAATTAATTAATATATAGTTAACTAATAAAGAGTTCATGAAGTTTTAATTAAACCATATCTAGAAATCACTTTGGCAAAGCAAGTCCACATTTGGACTTTATCAACAACTAATTAAATTATAAACATTTTCCCATATAACTTCAACTGAGTTGAGCTTCTAATATGAAAGCTTTCTTTACAAGCTAATGCTTATATATATTTATATATAAATTACTTATTTAGAATAGTGAAGCTTGAGCTCTGAAAAAGCAGCAAAACTTTCCATATGAAAAATGCATTTTTCTATTGATTTTTTCCAACTTATATTGAAAAACATTTGATTGTAGTTACCCTAAAAGAAGCATAGTAAATCTATTTAACGTCAAGCTGACTTAAGATATGTTGAATACTTAACTTATGTATTATACTACTTTGATTCGGTCCATTTCAGTCTAAAAATGAAAGACACATTTTTTCAACATTTCTTTAGGATATTCTGAAAAGCTAATCAAAATATGAACTTATCTGCTAATGCTACTCAGCTTATATACATATATATATATATATGTATATAGATATATACTTCAATTTGTGAAAATACTTCTTCTTCTATGTCTTCGCCTCTATAATAAGAGTTCACTTTGGCAAAATAAATTCACTTTGCTGTTTATAAGGCCGCACAGTTCGCTTCACTTATCCTGCAAGTTTATAGCCAGACAACAGATAGGACACACAAACACACACATACATTAGCCTTCATTAACTATACACACATGCACATATGCATAACTATATATATACCTATAGATATCTGTTAAGCTTTTATGCTGAGTCGTTTTTTCGAATGCTTTTTATGACAAATGTCATGACTAATTGTCTGGCACTTAAATATTTTATGATCGTCCCAAACCAAATTGGCCCGCCAGGGGCAAAAGCATATATAAAATAAGAACTTGACATATACATATAGCGACTTAGTGATACGCTGTAAAACTGAGAACGAGATTGAGAATGAATAAGAAACATTATGCAAGAAAAAAATATATATTTGTATAAATTCTTTAAGAAATTGTGATAAAACTAATTTGCTGTTTCGAAAACTGAAATATTTGCTGTGGTTTTTAAACTTTGACAGAACGCTCTTAAACTGTAAATTGTCATAAGCAAATATCAAATGAAGAACATTTATCCAACAGCTGAGGTGGATTGATACTGTAAGTGACTTTATCTATAAGGAAAACTTTCAACTGCTTCTAAAACTGTAAATTAAATATGAGAAATTTACTGGCCTAAGCTTTTAAAAGAAAGGAATCAAAGCTTTAGATCTCATAATCTCATAC
This sequence comes from Drosophila gaucha, assembly GCA_035045545.1. Lineage (NCBI taxonomy): Eukaryota > Metazoa > Arthropoda > Insecta > Diptera > Drosophilidae > Drosophila > Drosophila gaucha. The sequence goes on along the minus strand of JAWNOY010000366.1, from coordinate 78,395 downwards.
CATGAAACTGATTTTAGCATTCGATTGATATTTTATACTGAAAATTTTATCACATTTTCTCTACAACAATTCATCTCAAGCCCTAACTTATAACTGGCTGAAGAAACTTATATACCCCCTCTCTCTCTCTTCACAGCCATATAGGGTATCAAAAACAGATCATTTTATGTTGGCAGACATAAAAAGCCATCAAGCAGATGAGCATATGCCAAGCCACACAGACTTTATGTAGCAAGTTCTTTAAAATTTGGTTGTCAACTCGCAACTCAAAATCCATAAAGTCCAACAACAACAACAACAGCTCAATTTGTGAGTGTGTGTGTGGTTTATTATTATTTGGTTGAGTATAAATCAATAATTTGTTAAGAGGCGCTTGACTCCAGTCGGTGGCTGTGTGTTTTATGAAAGCAAGTTCGTTGCCTAAGTCTTTTGTTTGAGCGCAAGGAAATTCAAAGCCCATTTTTTTGCGCTAATTTCAGAGCATGGTGCGCGTGTGTGTATTTGTGTTAGTGCGTGTAATGTGTGTGTGTGTGCGTGTGTGATGCGTTGTGCTCGCAATTTGAAAGTTCCAGAGGCTTTTTATTTGTTTTTTTTTTCTGATTTTTGTGAAAGGAAGCATTATTTTATTGGAGTCATATGCAAATTGCATTATGCTGACTTTTCGGATAGCCACAAATACAAACAGAGACAACGCGACAACCCGACAAGACAACGACAAACAACAAAACAAACAAACAGCAAGCGGAAAAAGCGTAAATCACGCGCGCCGTGTGGCACAGCTGCAAAACTTGTGTGTTTCCCCATCCCCAAAAGAAGAATCAATGAGGAGCGAGTGCGCGTAATTGGCAATGCTCAACCTATAGATATCCTCGTATTTCCTTTCATTACATTCTTAATAAATATAAAAGGCAAGTCTAGACTAAAACTTTGCGATGCTTTTAATAAATGTTGAGCTTTTTACTATTATTTATAAAAAATTAAATGAAATCGATATATTATCGATTTATATATTATTTATATATTATATTATCGATTTGCGATTGTTAAAATAGATGTTAGCAGTAGCAGTTGATATAAGGTGTTTTCTGCATTAAGATATGTTTCAGCAGTTTGCTTTTATCTAGTATATGAAATGGAGTTTAATCGATAGTTATCGATTCTTTAGCCAAAAGCTGAAGTTATCGATAAGATATAGAGAAAAGTTCTCTGGAGTAACAATCAAAATATCTTTACGCATAAGATATTTCTATGTGGTTAACATTTCTTATTTCCCTGCTTAAGCATGATATGAAATGAAATCGATATTTATCGATTATTCGACTGTTAATATGGATGTTAGCAACAATTGATATAGACTGATTTTACATTAAGATATGTTTCAGCTCACTTGTCAGCTAGTATAATCGATAATAATCGATTCTTTAGCCAAAAGCTGAAGTTATCGGTCAAAAGAGAAAAATTCTCTGGAGAAACAATCGAAATATCTGTCAGAATATGAAATGCTCGAATACGAATATGAAATTCATTTCTCATTTGTCTGCTTGAATTTGATATCAAATGAAATCAATACTTATCGATTTTTGGCTTAACAGCTAGAGTTATTACAAAACTGGGAGAATTATGAGCGGAAGTTGAAAAAAAACTAATAATAAATAAGATATTTTAATGAGATATCTCTTGCCATGAGATATCTCATATTATTAGAGACTTTAAGAATGAGCTGCTTATATAGAGAGAGATGCCGATAGAAACTAGATTTTAATCTAATCAGCTACAGATGTAGATCAAGAAGTTTGCTTAAATTGACAGCTTGCAGGAGCAAAACTGCAGCAATATACCCCATATACACATGTTGCTGGGTATAAACAAAGCAGGAGCATCAATAGCAGAAGCTGAGGAAGCAAGCCGGCACTTACTGCATAGATTTGTGCAAGATTTGCGAGTTTTTTTGTGTTTTGTTGGTGTTGTTGTTTTTGGGGCGCTAGCTACTCGTAGTTGTTGTGCTGTCAAATCGTTCAGCGATTTGTCTTGGCAACGCGACTGCATTCAATCAGCAACTGCTGCAGCAGCAGCAGCAACTATGCCAAGCAATTGACACTTGAGGCGTTGGCCAGCAGTTGGAGGCAGCTGCCGCTGCTGCTGCTGCAGTTGCTGCTGCTGCTGCTGCTGATGCTGCCTGCTTTTGCGACGAGGCAATTTATAAACGAAATAAATTCAATTGACTTGTTTGCCGCAGCATTTACAGTTGGCAACAATTGCAGCAATGCCATAAATCGTTGGCCAAGAAGCCAGGCCTGCCTCCCCGCCCTTCCCCTGCCCCTGGCCATTCCAGTGGCCAAAACTGCGTAACAATAAATTTTCAATGCAAACAAGTTGCCAAGAAGTTGCAGAAATCGGAGAGTCGACCATCGCCATTGGCCATGGCCATGGCCATTTGGCCAAACTCCATCTCCATCTCCATCTCCGTCTCCATCTTCAGCTACAGCTTCAGCTCGCATTTTGCATCCCCAAACGTTGTCGCCGGGCCTGGCGACTGCGGCGGCTGCTGCATTTCTTATTTGAATTTCGAAAATTATGGGCACAAATTTGTTTTATTGCCAAAGTCAAGGCGTGCAATCATTAAATGCAACAGCATGCGGTCCAGCCGCCAAGCCCCAGCACCTGAGCATCTGAGCACCTGAACAACAACAATAACAACAGCAACAAGGCTGTACGCTACCACGGCTATATACCCTGTAATATAGCAGCAAAGACTCTTCATATTGTATGTCACAAGATTTCAGTAGCCAAATAAATGATTTCATTATTAAATACTATTTAAATCAATTCAATTGTTGCAGTAAAAGCTTTATTTAATTTTTGACTAGTTCATATTTATTTGGATCAATTTATTGCTTGCAAAAAAGTAAGAAAAATAATATAGAAATAAATGATGTAGCAGCAGTCTAAATGTTAGCATACAAGTAATCAGTTCATCAGGAATCGAACTCAACTCAGTTCATTAAAAATATTCTTGCTGTCAAAAAATTATTATATCAACAAAATGTCACAAAGTAAAAAAATAATTGTAAATAAACACAAAACAAACAAAAAATATTGCAAGCATTATGAAATTTTTGAATATTTAGAAAAATTTGTATCATTTGTTGTCTCAAAAACTTAAAAAAAAAAAACATTTTGAATAAAATGAAAAAAATATTGGAAAAAATGTATACTTCTGAAATAATAAAGCTAAAGGATATTTGCTTAAAAAAATTATTTAAAAAAACGTTCATGTTTAAAAATAATTTTTTACAACTATTGTAGGCTTGAAACTAATTTTAAAAAAAAATTTTTTAACCTCTGTTTAGTTGAAAAAAATTTATACATCTGCAATGCAAATGTATGCCTTAAATAATTTAAAAAAATTGTTATGCTCATGAAAATTAAAAATTAAAATTTCTACGCCTTAAAATATTTTAAAAAAATATTTACCAAAAATAATTGAAAATAATTTTTATAAACAAAAATATATTTTTAAACTTTGTTTTTACACTTAGTTAACATCAATTTGTTTTAAAGTAGATAGTAAAAGATATAAATTAATGTAAAATTTTTTGATTGCCATAAAAAGAAAAATTCCATTTTGCTAGAAAATTATTAAATAACAAATTTATAAAATTTAAGCTGCCAAGTTCATTAGTAAATCTAAGAGCAAAGACAAATTAAATGTACTTCAGCTTCAATTATTACTAATTTTCGGCTTCTATTGCTTTATGGGATAATTCTTAAGAATGGATTCCATGGAATTCTAGCTATTGAGAAATTTTCGCCTTTATTAAAACATTTACTGAAACCTTTTGCTCAGAATTCTTATTCGTTGCACTCTTGACTTTACTTCGCAAATTACTCACTTACAGGGTATATTACGAAATGAAAGAATGAGGGAATATTAGCTCAGCTGCAAGTTGAGACTGAATTATGGCTTGCACTAAAAGCGTTTCAGCTAACTTAAATATGAGCACATCATTAGCCTAAAATTGTTACTTAGCCATGCAACGTTCAAGCGGGTCGTCCGTCTCGCTGTCTCTCAGTCTCTCGGAGCATGCTGCAGCCATATAGCTGAAGCTGAATGCTGGCAACTGGGAAGCGCAACGTCTGATTAACACGTGCGCAAATTATAAGATTTTATGCATTTGCCACAGATATCTAAAATGTTGTACGCTCTGCGAGAGATAAAAGCAAAAATGATCAAACTGCCGACACGACTGAAGGCAAAAGCACTTCGAGCACTCATCATTGAAGAGTTATGAATGCATGTTTATGCATGTGCAGCACGCACACATCCACATACACACACACACACATACACACCTGCTGTGGTGCAGTTTTGAGCACTTTATTAGCGCATCGAGCCGTCTAAATATATGGCTAACCAAAATGGCCAAAATGAATAGGCATGAAGCGTTCAAAGCGTGCAACACCGCTGGCCCAAGGGGGGTTTTCTTTCGCATGTGTGCATGCGCATGTGTGAGTGGGGCGTGTGCCACGACTTGACCTATATACGAATATCTTTCGCTATGCTCAGCTTTTGCCATAAACATGTGCGCATGCTGCTCCAATAAACTATGACTCGCAATGTTCTGCATACCCAAATTTAACATATTTATGTTATTGGCTTGAATGTTAAGCTAAGTATGTTAATGTGCGTGCAGAGCTTATCTCAAAGGAAATTGGAACTCACATTTGACTAGAAGTAGTACTTAGGCCTTAAGCCTTGAAAGCAGCTAAAAGCGGATAACAGATGGTCGGATGGTTGATAACAGTTGGTTAGCGCCTTTAACAGCGCTTTAACATAGCATTTAGCTCGGTAACATTGAGTACACTTTAAAAATGCTTTACTATCAAAAATATCTCCAACATATTTATGTGTATTTATGTATAAAATATATTATGAACTTAGCAGCTATTTTACGCGAAGGTTTTATGACTGAATGATTGTTGCTAGAGGAAGAATAGTTAACTTAAAAAAAATTTATTTTAATTAATTTTTTTTTTTTAATTTTACTTTTTTTTTAAATTTTTGTTTAATTTTTAGTTTTTTTATTTTATTTTATTTTTAATTTTTTTACTTTTAATTGTTTTTTTTTTATTTTTTTTTTCATTTTCAGTTTTTTTGTTTTATTTTATTTTTATTTTTTTTTATTTCTTTTTTTTTAATTATTTTTTTATTTTATTTAATTATTTTTTTTTTTTTTTTGTTATATCACTTATATTGATATATTTATATGTTAAGAGTTCCATACTGTTAGCTTAGAAAAAATTTATCGCACACAAAAATTTCTATGGTCTTATATTAATATAACTGAACTCAATTTTAAATAATGAAAAATTTTAAATTTAAAAAAAAACGTCACATATTTTGTCTGCAAACTAAATTGTAAAACATTCGCTATATGTATATAAATTAACTAGAAAATTGTAAGATTTTGTATACATGTATATTGATATCTTTTCTAAATTCTGCAAGTCCAACTTTGACTAAGAAATATTCGAAAAACATAAAATTTGATCATACAAAAGCTTTATTTTACTCTTCTCCTTCCTATGACTTTTATATGATATAGTAATTCGACCTGGGCACTTTTCAATATATGAATAATTTATAACAAAGAGTCATACTTAACGCAAAGTTTTATTTAGATAACTTAAAAACTGAGAGACTAGTCAGTAGTATATATGTATATACAGACCTGAATAAATCAACTCTGCTCTAAATACTGATCAGGCATAAGCTTATATATACATATATATCAACTCGTCTCTTAATAATAATGAAGTATATACAAGTTTTATGGTTTCTTCTGCCTCTTTCGTATCACATTTAATTGACTAACAACAATTTATTGCTACCATTCACAAAAACCCTACACAATCTTATTTGTAAATAGAAAACCCGTTCTTTTCGCTAAGCTGCGACAAATTTGCGACAATTGCAACAACTGGAAGATAAACAGCTACCACTTCCTATATGCATATCAGCCCACTGTGTCTCCCTCTCCCTCTCTCTCTCTTTCTCTCACTTTATCTGCATGCAACTCTCGCCTATTTATCGCCTGCTGAGATATGCGAAGTATCAGCATTTTGGTCAACTAACTCATTTGTTTGGCTACTGCACTCGATATTTGACCAAAGGCAGATCCAATACCCACTGGCTGCTGCTGCTGTTACAGTTGCCACGCCCACAGCTAAGACAACCCATAAGCCCCGTAGCGAAATGCCAGAGAGCACGCATCCCGTACCAAAGTGAGTATTTAACCAACGCATACGCTAATTTTAGAGCAGATAAAGCTGAAGTTGAGATCTTTGCCAGCGTAGCCAAACGTAATTACTTCCTACTGAACGTAGACTACATATAGATTTATATATAGACTGATATATGTATATATAGAGGGCAGTAGAAGCAAAACAACTTCTTGAGGCGCGACGACGTTTTTTTTTTTTTTCAATTACATAGCGCTAACCATTTTTATTTGAGCAAATTCTCAAAAAAAGAAGCAAAACACATGCCAAACTTCATGCCAAAGCCATGCCAAAAACCATGGCAAGCCGGTCAGAGAGAAAGAGAGAGATAGAGAGAGAGGGCGAGCAATGTGGTGCGCGTGTTTGGTGGCGTTGCGTGTCTGTTGGCATGTGTCCACGCGAAATTGATATCGAACATAATTTTAGAAGCAAGCCACATACACATACACACACACACACATACACACACACACACACACACACACACATATGCATGTGCAGCTGCCTCATAGAGTTGTTTGCCACAAAAAGGAAATGGCTAAAAAATGCTAACAAGATTTGCGCGTTCGTTCGGTGGGTCGTTCAATCGATCGCTGCTTGCTGCTGGTGCATGCCAACCTCTGCAACATCATCATCATCATCATCGTAGTCGTCGTCGTCGTTGTCGACATCATGATGATGATGCTGCTGATGATGATGATGATGACAAGGCTGCAAGGTTACAAGTTTTTCCAGATCGACACAGACTGCCCCACTGACTTGTTGCAACATGGACACAATGCCAGACTTTTGCAACATGCAACAGCAACAACAACAACTCGCATCATGTGGTGGCAATTGTTGTGCCTTGCGTTTCGTGGCACAACATTAAACAGATCGTAAACACATTAGCTTTATCTTTTTATACCCTGAACCCATTGAAAATGGGAAATTAGGGTATAATGGTTTTGCAAAAAGTATGTAACAGGCAGAAGGAGGCGTGGCAGACCCCATAAAGTATATATATTCTTGATCAGGGCGACGAGCTGAGTCAATTTGGCCCTGTCCGTCTGTCTGTCCGTCCGTCTGTCCGTATGTATGAACGCGTCGATCTCAGAACATATAAGAGCTAGAGAGTTCAAATTTTGCATGATGGTCTGTGTATACAGCGCGCATATCGAGTTTGCTTTAGATATTCGATCAATTTTTCCGTTTCAATGATATCGATTTAAAACGTTATCAAGATTCAGTTTTTTGACCATATCTTTTACATATTTTTAGCTACAGCTACCAAACTTTGTTTTTAGCTGTAATTTTGTAAATAAAATACATTTTCTATTTTTTTCATATTTTAGACACCAGCTCCACATTTTACAAAAAAAATTTATTAAAAAAAAATATATAATATAAAAATATATATATATATAAAAATATATATGTGTGCATGTGTATACAAATGTGTGCATGTGTATATGTGTGCATGTGTATATGTGTGCATGTGTATATGCGTGCCTGTGTGTATGTGTGCATGTGTATATGCGCGCAGAGGTAATATGTATAGATAAAAGATGTAAGCTAGGTTGTTTAAAACATCAGCTCGGACTTGGTTCAGGGGATCTCGTAGTCGGGCAGACCCGACTAGAGCTTTCTTACTTGTTCTTTTTCGTTTTTTTAGCCAGTTGTTGGCTCAGCTCTTGTTTGTTGTTGCTGTTGTGTTTGCTGATAACGTGTCGAAGACAATTGAAATTGTTGTTGTTGTTGTCGTCGCTGTTATAGATTTCGTTCATGTTCAAATCAATTTGATGTTTAAATTTGCACAACAAGCCAGCCAGACACCCGATAAATACGAGTACGAGCTGCCATTATCGCATGCCAAGTGCCAAGAGTACGAGCGATTTCTGTTCTAGCTTGTAATCTCCATTGAAAGGAACTATTTTCGGTTGTAAAAGGCATTCAGAGATTGTGCATCTAGCAAAATGATGATACAATTACTAAGTTTGGTAATTAGTCAGTCAATCAATCAATTAGGCTGTCAGACAATCTATCAATTGTTGGTCTATCTGAGACGTATTGTCAATCAATCAACAAATCAGTCTCTCAATAAATCAATCAGTCAGTCAGTCAATCAGACATTCAAGCCATCAGTCAGTTAGTCAGTCAATCAGTCATTCAATCAGCCAAACAATCCAATCCCTTACAGAGTCAGTCAATCAGTCAAATGATGTAACTCCTATTAGCGTATTATTCGATCAATCAATCAATCAGTCACTCAATGGGACATTGCCACAATTTATAAGTCAATCAGTTTGTTATTGATTCAATCAATTATTCATACAGTCCATCAGTGAGTTATCTACTCAGTCAATCAATCAGTAAATCATTAAATCAATTAATCAGTAAGTCAAAAACTCAATCGATCAGTAAGTCAATAACTCAATCATTCAGTCAGTCAGTCAGTTTCTCAATCAATCAGCAAGTAAATCAATCTGTCAGTCTATTGCTGTCAATCAATCATCAGTTTATCCGTTATATTATTAATCAGTCATGAATAAATCTCAGTCAGTCAATCAGACATTCACAATATCAGTCAATCAGTCATTCAGTCATTCACCAAATCAGTCATCATCATTCTATCAATCAATCAGTCAATCAATCAATCAATCAATCAGACATTCATTCAATCTTTCTATCAGTTAATCTGCCGACAAAGTTTCTTCTATTTATAAACTCAATTGATATATTACTTGGAAAAGGTGCAAAATGTCGCACCTATCTAACCGATCTTTGCTGATAGGCATAGTTCAGTTGAAACTATGCGAATCCCCAATAGTTGGCTGCTTGGTATGCTCCATTCATAATGTGTTCTCCCCAAACGCCTCAAGCGAACAATAGAAATGCCAAAAGCAATTCATCCACCAGCTACGTGATCTGTGTGGCAAATAAAGCAAATGTATATAGACATATATATATATATATATATATAGACATATATAGATACGGATCGTGTATCGATTTATAGCATAAAGTTTGAATAGCTCAAAGTCTGAACCCGCCTTCACTTTGCTTTTATAAATATATATCGAGATTCAGCTAGGGGCAGACAACTCCTGCTGATGGAAATTTGCATTTATCGATTGCCGTTAGAGAACAGCACTTGGCACAAATTGGAGCATAAATGCGAAAAGTGAGTGAGATTGACTAAGAGTTACCTTATATGTGAGGGTAAAGTCTTTAAAAGAAATAGAGACTATGATAGCTTAAGCCCAACTGTTGAATAGCTTGGTTTGGTTATTGACATCGATGTCAAAGTATTTGAAGCATATCAGTTAATAGATATATTTCTTTTCAATTTACATGAAGAATTTCATAAAACTTGCTCATCAATTATTTAGTCAATCAATCAGAGCAGAACATTTTATATGTCAAATTATCATTTGCGACTCAAAAGGAAACTTAAGCAAAAATTTCAGCTTCCTTAGCCTAATCGTTTGGGAGCTATGCTTATAATCAATCAATCCCGCCCTCAATCAAAACAGAATGTTTTATATACGATAAGTATACTGCAGTTAAGGTAATTCAAGTATACTCAAAATTTACAGCCAAATCTAAATTGATAGCTTTCGTAGACTATGCATTGGCACGCAAGTCAAGTTCTAGGGTTCGAACCCTACACAGTTCATAAAAAATACTTTATTCCTAAAGTACGATCAATTCTCTAAAACAATTCGCTTGATGTTATAAGCAAAAGCTGCAAAAATTAAATCTACAGTTGTAAATGGATTATTTAGTATAAGCTACTACGTAGGTAATACCTAAAATGCCTTTCAATCTCTATAAATGCGTTCTGTATTCTAGGCCAAAATTTGTTAAAAACGATCTTAAACTGTCTTAAGTCAACTTTATACCAACTATGATAGCTCTAACTCTTACCAATTAAAAGTTCGGTGAGTACAGTCTAACTATAACAACTGCATTCTAGCTTTAATCGTTTACAGGGTATCATAAGTCAAATTGAACGATTGCTGGCATGTGGGGTCGGTCTTCGTCTTTGATACTCATAAATTGCTTAATTTTATGTTGACTTTTTATGCATTCCGACTTATCAATAGACTTTCCAGCTAAATAGGCTTAACAATTTGAGTGCGTGCAAATGGATTCTGGGATTCTTTTCCGCCTCCAAGAAAGAGAGAGAGAGAGAGAGATAGAGATAGAGGGTTAATAGAAACATTTCGTTGCGCCTGTTGCGCCGGTTCGGCAACATTTTGACTAATTAACTGCAATGTTTAATGCGTTAGGCCAAAGTAGATGCTGTTGTTGTTTGTTGTTTGTTGTTGTTTGTTGTTTGGCCAAGTCTTGAGCCGGAACGAGTTTCAAGGCATTGGCCATTGGCTCGCATTTCCTGGCCAAGGCGACGACAATCATAATCGCCAATGACAAATGCACAAGAAGATGCAGAAAAGATCTATCTATATACATATGTGTATATACGACCAGGGAAGGGGGGGTTTTGTTATTGGAAAGGGTATTTGGATAGCGTAACTGGTATTACAGGCATACCATATTGGCCAAATGGTCAACAGGCAGCTGTTTTGCCTGCTACTTATTAGCTGCATCTGCATCTGCAGCAGCTCGCAAGTCAAGACAAGTTCTGATTTAGCATCCACAGCAATAGCAATCGCATTCGCATTCGCATTCGAATATGAAATACCGCTCACAATTCACAGTCAAGCAAAAGGCGCACTCAATAAAATTGTTCAATTTATACGCAAAAATTATCTCAACCAATAAGTAAGTCAGTTAGGCTATATGGTAGCTTTATAACTGAAAGCAAATTGCAACAAATCGTACAATACTCAAAACAATTTACAAACTTTACCAAGAGAAGCGTATATATACATAAATATATCAGTAATAGAGTAGTCGGCGTAGTCTCTGCGTAGAGATATTGAAAGAAGAAGCGTTATAAGTGAGGAGAAGCTTCTAGCAAGAAGCTTCATATTCAATCGACTCTTATTAGAGTAAACATATGATATAGTAACCCGATTTGCTTATATCTATAGTGAGTTGGCTCACGATATCTTTCAAAACAAAACAATTTTATATATACATACACATATATGTATGTAGACTCTCACCTGTCTAAGTTCTCTGCAAGCTCTGATGCTGGATTGCTCTAGCTTACATAGTACCAGAGCTTAATACGTTTTCTTTAATCGATTAGTTTAATCGAAATTATGTACAAACAACGATAATTATCAATAATTGCTATTCTATATTAATACCAAACTGAATTAGCAAGCTCAGAGTAAAGATAAGGCTAAGTCTCTACATGCTATGAAACCTATTTCGATCAATTATGCTTCGATAGTAAACTTATCGATAAAATGAATTGAAATTGAAATTGAATTGGGATTGAAATGAAATTGAATTGGAATTGTATTGAAATTGAATTTAATTGTATTGAAATTGAATTAAAATTGAATTGAACTTGAATTAAAATTGAATTGAAATTGCAATTGAATTGAATTCAAACTCAAAATAGAAAATAGGTATTGGTAAACAACAATTCTGACAAATTCTGATCAAATTAATATAAAGCTAAATTATCGTTTCTAAGAACTAGCAACTATATCGAACTATAAACCTAAATAATTGCTGTATTTGATTAACAGGTAAGGGTTCCCTTTATAGATAAGCATGTTCACCTGAAATATATATTATGCCCATCTATTAAGCGTTGAGCAATAAGCAAATCTATACAACTAGCTGAAAAGTAAGCATATATCAAGAAAAACTAAAAAACTCTAGTTTAACTATATTTAAGTATATTTTTTAAAATAATTTTAAAGCTATATATGTATATACATATATATATATATAACATATATTCTAAATCTTCAAGCATAGAAAACACAGCATCCAATAATGCACGAGTTAAGCTTTTAAGGAATTTAAATTGAGTTGAGTTCGAATCGGGGCACATGTTGTTCCCAAGCCTGCCCACCTGCCCAGGTGCCCAGCTGCCCACCTGCTCACCTGTGCGAGTGTGGTAAATTGATTGCCAAGGGCGTTGTTTAACAAAATAAATACAACAAATTGATTGTTTCAAGCAATTGATATGCATATCTAAAGCCGCTCAAGTTGTCTTGTCTTGTCACTTGACTCAGTTCAATTGAGCGAGCCAAAACACGGTATCTAACGACACATAAAATATATGTATATACACATATAGATATATACAAAAAAAACGGCAATTTTACAGTACATATAATATTGAAAAAGATTTATTAAGTTCGCACATTCGAAAAGCACTTGAGGCTGACAATTAAAAAGCACTCGGCATCAAATTTAGACGATGACGGTAACTGCCCTGGCAATAGATACGAGCGTTACGAGGGGTGAGGGGCATTGAAAGCTCAAGATTTGCCATTTTGCGTTGGCTGCACATAGTAATTACAAACATGACTTGAAAATACCCTGTAAAACAGTATAATACGCACTTTTATCAAATATCGTGTAAAAATCATTCCATTTAAAGCATTGCTTGGAACTATATTTCAGTATTTAAAAAGCACTAATTAAGTTCTAGTAATATAAAAATTAATTACCAAATTTGACAACTCTAAATATTCTACTCGATGAGTTCCAATAGGCGAGTGTACGTATGCTAGAATTAAACAGAATAAAAAGTGTCAGATATATAGAAACTAGATCAAATTAAAGATGACTTAATATGACCATCTACAAAAAGCAGTTGCTTTATTTGAAACTTAAAATAAAAGATGTTTAAAGGTTGACTATGAATTGCTATCGATAAATTGTTATCGATAAGTTGTCAATTTTATTAAATAAAATAAATATATACAAAGCGAGAAACAAATATAAATAAATTAATATTAAACACTTTCGATTATAGTTTTTAGCGTTCTATGTTATCAATGACCAATGACAAAGTTATCGATCGTTTTATCGTAATATCTAGCATTATATTTGGAATATTTCTAAGCCATATAAACCATATACAACGAAAGAGCCTTATTTAAGCAAATTTATCGAAAGCAAAAAACTGATCGATTACTTAAAATTAGCATGCTATCGATAACTGTTATCGATTAACAATTTATGACAAATTGTTTGATAATTTCTACTCATTACGTCCTCCATATACTTTTAATAAATGTTATCGATTACCGATACAAACCATGCATACGTATTTAGGAAAATTTATCGAGAAAAAAGCGTATCGATTATTCAAAATGAACATGCTTTCAATAAATGTTATCGATTTACAAGTAATGTCAACTTGTTTGAGAACACATACTTTCAATAAATGTTATGGATTACCGGTACAAACCATTTATACATATTTAAGCAAAATTTATCGAAGAAAAAATTTTTTAAATTATTTACTATCAACATGCTATCGATAAATGTTATCGTTTACCGATTATTGATAGCTTATTTGATTATGTCTACCAACAACTCGACATGTGCAAATCGTTATGCCAACTATATACTCTCGACTACAGGGTATCTAAAAGTTATAGGCGCCACAAATGTGTGTGTAAGTGAACGTGTGCATGTGTGTGTGTTATACGCCTGTGCAAGGCATTTGCGATGTCAGGTTGTTCGGGTTGTTTGGGTTGTTCGAGCTTTTATTGTTGTTGTTGCTGCTGTTGTTATTGTCGTTGGCTTTGGCTTTGGCTTTGGCTTTGGTTTTGGTTTTGTCTGCGCCTTGATTACTTGTTCGCCTGCGCTCGTTTAATGGCGGCAACAAATTGTCTGCTTAATTGTGAGAAACCCAACAACAGCAACAATAGCCAACTGAAATTGAATCCGAAATTGAATCCCAATTGCCGTCTGTATTGTATCTTAAAAATATCTGCTAAACGTATCTGTAACTGAATGTGTGCTCAAGCTCAAGCGCAGTTCTCAATTGAAACAGCGAGAAGAGAATTGAACAAGTGCAAAGTAAAATACATTTCCAGCTTGCCGAAGAGTCCACACACTGTCATGCAATGGGATATGCTTAACTGATCTTTAGGCAACATACGCGCATAGAGAGAAGCTTAGCAAAATTAAAGTGGTTTAAGTTTTTCCATAAACAACTCTTTTGTGAAAGCTTAGCTTGTAGTTAAACGTTTCCTGATTCTCTTTGTAAATATTTGTTACAGATTTGGGATAAAGCAGTTTATAGCATGGGAGAATTTGTGTATAAACAATTTATGTTTAATCTCTTTGACAGCAAATCAATTTTTAGACAACAGCTCCAAGATTGTAAGTAAGATTTTAAGTGCTATGTTAAAGAACTTTTGATTGTAAATAGGAAGAATTCTTAGCACGAAAGACTTCTATTGTGAATCAGAAATAACCTGACAACAGCTACTACTGAAAAGTTAATACAAATATATTCTGTTGATATAGTTAAGCAACTAATTTGTTTATATGAAGGTTAAAAAACAGTTTTGAATCGAATCGCAATTCTACTTCATACTTTTTGAACTTTAACTTAATCAAAAACAAAACTATAAATGCCTTAAACTCTTATAATATATTAAAGAAATTTACATAAAAAAAAAACTGCTTGGGAACACTACGTTCACAGATACCCTGCATTAAACCCAAGCTGTTCAAAAATCGCTCTCCCAGCTAACCTTCACAGACGGACTAGCTAGCGGAATTTTCATGCGTCTGCGCATCGGACACACACAGTTATACACAAAAGTCTTCTTACCGATACTGCACGCCCCCTGCAGAGATCATATCCTGGATTCCTGCTGTACACTAAAGAGCATTAGGGTTTCCCACTTTAGAGCGCAACTCCCATCTGCTAGAAATTTCTTAAAAAAAATAACATTTTGAAAATGTATAACTTCTTTATTAAAACATATTTAAATATATATTAGTTCTAGTTCTACAATATTTTGTAAAATAAAATAAATAAATAAATAATATAGAAGAATTAAAAGCCAAGTTTTAATAATGTCTAAAGACTCGTCTGTAAAATCATTCTCTAGCCAATTGGCTCCAAATGTAAGCTAAAAAGCTTTATTCATTTACAAGAATAAATATTTATTATCTCTGATCAGAAGCCAAGACTTTCAGAATATATAGAGCTATTCCGTTTTGGATTGCAAAACACAGAACATTTACTGTTTGACTACAGATACCCTTAAAACTTTTAATATGCACAAAAACTAGTTTAAGTTTTTCAAAAAATTGATTTTTAATAAAAGTTTTAAGTCAAAGTTTGCACTAGGTAACATTCTCTTAATTCTGCATTAAATTGAAGTCACAAAATTTGTTAAATAAATAAGTAAATACTATTCTATATGAAATAAAATAGAAACAAGTTCGAGTTTCCATTTTTACATATATACAAACAGATAATAACAGGAATGTAACAAAAAAAATTTCTAATTTAAAAAAAATGTCCGGTATCCAAAATTAAAAAAAAATCAAAATTGTATTTTAAATATAAGAAGCTAAATGCAAAATTTGACTGTAGTGACTGTAGCTAAAAAGATGTAAAAGAAATGCTCAAAAGACTGAATTTGGATAACGTTTTAAATCGATATTATGGAAATAGGAAAAGTTATCGAATATCTAAGACAAACACGATATGCGCGCTGTATACAAGGACCTTAGTGCAAAATTTCAGCTCTCTAGCGCTTATAGGTTACGGAAAGACAGACAGGCGGACGGACGGAAGGATGGACAGACGGACAGACAGACGGACAGGGCCAAATCGACACAGCTCGTCCCCCTGATCAAGAATATATATACTTTATGGGGTCTGCCACGCCTCCTTCTGGCTGTAACATAGTTTTTGCAAGACCATTATACCTGATTTCCCATTTTCAGGGTATACAAAGTTGTTTTTAACTGGAACTATCTACAAACTTGACTATTTTACTTCAAATATATATAAATTATATATTTTATTTAAATGCCCTGTTACTTGACATCTAAGAAAACACAAATACCCAATGTAAGCGTACACAAAAATGATATAAAATGCGCAGGCGCAGTTGCCTTTGTTATACTCGACTCGCACTCGCATTATCATTAATGGTATATTTGTGATTATTATTAATTTCTGTTTATTGTTGAATTGTGTTTAATGAGTCTGTCTTGCATTAAAATCATTTCATTCAATTGTATTTGGCATAAGTGTTTGTGTGTGTCGGCTTTTACGCTCGTTAAATGCTTCTCAAATTGAGATTAAACAATTTTTCCTCCTTTTTTTTTATTAATATTTTCAATTGGTATTTGAATGCACTCGAAATTTAGTTCTTGACATGGTTCAAACGGTTAAAAGAAAGTCGAAAGCAATCAGTGCGGGAAATTGTGCCTGTAGATAGCCAGCAGATACAAAGCAACGGCAACAGTTACAGATGCAACAATCAGATCAATTGTCAACAGAGTGCAAAACAATTTTGGCCACAAAATGTTGCACAAATTAAAATTGAACACAATAATCAGCGCGACAAGTTGTTGTTGTTGTTGTTGTTGCAGTTGTTGCTGCTGCTGCACTTGTCGCTTCTTCAGCTCGTATGTTGCCTGTCGTCGGCTGCTGCTGCTAGCAGGCACAAAATTTGCCCAATTGCCAGCAGCAGCTACAACAACAACAACAAACAACAACCACCAGCAGCGGCAGCAACCACCGCCTGTTGCACATGGCTTGAGCAAATGACTTTATTATAGGTTTTTAAATTTATAAACGCAACATTTACCATGCTAAACACTTCAAATTCCAGCTGGCCTGACAGACCGCCTGCAACAACAACAACAACAACAGCAACAACAATAGCAACATTTTGCATTTCTTTCAGTTGTTGCTGCATGCGTAAAGCGTGTTTATGTGTGTGGCAATTGAAGAACTTTGCGTGTCTTTGAGAGCAATATTAATTTTCGAAAAAGAGCAAATATAAATTATATATAATGTAATATTCTTATAAGATATGTATATATATAAGTTGGGAAAACAATCATTTAAGAGTTTTCTATTTACTGTTCATAAAACAAAAACTTTCAGATTTGTATTTCTTCTATAAGAAAAAGTTAGTAAGATCCTTGAAATACTAAAAAATATTTATTTTTACAATTTCCACGGCTGCACTACTAATTATTAATAATAACTTTAAAACAATTTTTAAAAAATTTGATATTTTTATTTTCTAACATATTTTGACTTTGTTGAATATCTAGAAAACAGCAAAATAATGAATCTATTTCCTTTGCTAGTTAGTAGAAAGTCATCTAGGTTCTTAAAACCTAAAAATGTAGTCAGGTTACAAAGTTTCTAATTAGTTCGTTCTAAGATAGAGGGATGCTAGCTTCGGCTATGCCGAAACTTGATACTTCCCTTGGAATTTCAAAGAATTTAGAATAGTTTTTTCTGATTAGCCAAGCATCACATAAAAAACTGTTTAAAAGTAAAATTTAAAGATTTTAAATAAAAAATTTAAGAAAACAGCAGTAAATATTTGCTCCGAAATACAAGAACAATTTTTTTTGATTAACTGATTGAAATTAAAATGTAGAAACAATCTAGACGATAAGGCATGAAGCAAATGCTTTGGATCAGCCAAATCGGTCTATTTTTCACAAAGCTATTGAGATTTAAAAATAGGACCTCAGGACTCACAAAGATATTGAATAGTTTTCGCTGATTTGCCACGTCGCACATAAGTTTTATTATTATTTTTTATAAATTTGTAGAAGAGATCAGTATTGACGTTTTTGATCATTTGTGGGTCTCTAGGTGTAAAATTTGTACCCATTTGCTGCATTCCCAATCGGTGTAACTATATATACTTTATCTAGAGGTGGCCTCTGGCAATATATAAGAGTAGTTATGTTAAACACTATATGGAAATTCCCGATATATAACTATCTTAAGGGAAGGTCAATAGAAGCCTACTTCCCAAATTCCAAAAATGTAGAAGACGCTCCTAAGGGAGTAGCTATATAGACATACTATACATTTTTAGAGCAGCGTGGGATGCTCAAGTATATATTCCAAATTTCAAATCTTCAATAACTAAAGTAAAATTTTGAATAAACAAGAGCACAGTTTAGATTAAAATGAGTTCGATATTCGAACTTTATTAAACATATTTGATTTCATTCAAATCTCATTTGTATGCATTCACAACAATTCAAGCGCTAAGCTTCTTGGTAGCTCTCGCAGGTCAATTGTTTAGCTCATTTGAGCTTTGTGGAGGCGAGAAGCTCCATTATCAGCTCAACTGTTCAGCGTTTAGAGATCATCAGCTTATGGCCCACTGTCAATGGATGCCACCCAGCGCGCGCTGCACTTAACTTGGCTATATTCAATCCTTGCAGAGAGAGAGATACAGCGAGCCTACGCAAATGCAATTCGGTGCTTGGAACGTGGGCCCCCTGTTGCTTTGTTTGTTTCGTTCTTTTGAATCCGTAATCCCAATTCAATTGATGAAGATGCTCGAGGGGGCTAAGCTTCTGCGGCATGCACATAATTTGTAGCCTTAGCTCATTATCAAATATACAGAATACAGGGTGTGGGCTAGGCGGGATGCAAGATAATGGCTATGGAAGCAACAAAAAAATAAACGAAATCGATGTTTGAAAGTTCGGAAGTCAAATGAGTTTTGCCACTTGTTGTCGGTTTGTTTGCCCATTTTTTATGTAGTTTTACGACTTGTCACCGGTTTGGGGCATTTTTTGTTGTTGTTATCTTTCGATCTGTGGATGTGCCATCAATTCGCATCATAGTTCATAAGTTGGTTTCTTTATCGGAAACAATAAAACGTCATAAAATGCTTTGATGACTACTTACAGCTGGCTTGGATTACTTTTGTTTGACTTTTAAGAGAATCTTCTTCTTGTTTTCTTCATATATATTTTTTGTGGGTTCTAGTTTTAATTTTTTTCGTTTTTTTTTTTTGTCGCTGACTGCGGCTTCCGCCTAATTCCGTTGTGGCTTACCACATTTGCGGTTATTCTCACACGAAAATTATGTAGAATATAAAATATAAAATTTCTATGATTTATTAACAACGCTTAAATACTCTATCGCAACTTTACTTTATATGTTCAGCTACCGACAGTGTTGCCATCTAGCTGTGTATTGCACATCTGGCAACACTTCGTCTACAAAAGTTAACAATTGATGGAATCGTGTGAAACTATCTGTTTAATATTCAACTAGCAGTGTTGCCACCTTGTTAAACAAGGCACAGCATTGCTATGTTGTTTTTAAAGAGAAAAAAATTTTTTTGTAAGCTCTCTAAAAATTAAAACAGGTGGCAATGCTACAATACTATCCAAAATCCAAGTTTTTAAAGTAAATGAAAGGAAAGGCTACCAAATAGAAGTAGAGACTAATAATATTAGCGTTGCCACCTGAACAGCAGGAATTTAGAAGATATATGTTGAAGTGTTGCCACCTATTAATGCATCATCATAACTCTGAGATTTCTTAAGACCACAGCTTATCTTCAGAGACTTGAATCAATATATATTTTGCACATATGGCAACACTGTCTCTAATCATAATTTAAATATACGTTTCTTAAGCTCTATTCAAATTTATGTATTTCTCAACATAATATTAGCAAGAAGATAAATATATACTGCAAGTTATATTGCTGATGTTGCCACCTATGCAATTATTGCAAATATGGCAGCATTAAGAGAAGATTAAAGCTTTCAAAATGACACTTGGTGCATTCAAATTCCTTGGCGTTGCCACCTGAGATAAACGACTCAAACATGAAATTTAGAAGAAGAAATTTATATACATATACATATATATATATCCACAAATGGTAGTGAGAGCATCCAAAATAATCACAAAGCTCACATAAATTCTGTACGCTTGGACTGCCAGCAAGTGTATAAAAGATATTTTAAAGTTCCTAACGCGAAGCGCATTAACTTTGTATCGCACTTGGTTTTATTTTTTTCTTCTTTTTTTTTGTTGTTGCCTGACTCTGTCTCAAAGTAAATTTATGCGAAATTCTCGTGCTTCTCATGGCTGATGGCGGCTGTTGGCTACATACATACAAACACGTATATACATATATATTTCTTTCGTTGCAGGCGCATATTAATAAATGTATGTACATCCATGCATACATATGCATTAGTGTAGTTAAATGGGCAGTTAGTTCATCGTCTGCTGCGATAGCTGATGCTCATATTTTTGTTTCCAGCTTGCGTGCCAGGGCTGTGCCGCTCTCACAATTTGGGTGAGGGTCAATGGGGAAGGCTTGGCCAAAGGGGCGGGCTATGAAACGTAATAGTTATTATTGTTATACAA
The DNA here is from genome assembly GCA_035045545.1 of Drosophila gaucha. Taxonomy (NCBI): domain Eukaryota; kingdom Metazoa; phylum Arthropoda; class Insecta; order Diptera; family Drosophilidae; genus Drosophila; species Drosophila gaucha. The sequence goes on along the minus strand of JAWNOY010000366.1, from coordinate 57,826 downwards.
CTCGTACACAAAGTCTGGCATTAGAGCATAACTCGAAAACATAGCTTCAAATTAAGGTCTTAATTGCAATTATATTTTGCAATTCATATTTTCTAGATTCTTAAGCTGAAGATGAATTTTTGTCCTTAACATGAATAAAAATTCAATTCTTGAGTTTCTGAGAACTATATCAGTTTGTATTTGAAAACAAGTATTTGCCCATCCATAACTTGAGTAAAAATTATATTTCTTAGCTTAAATAGAGTTTACATACGAAATTTTATCAATCTAGTGATAGTTCCTAAGTTCCAGAGAGTTACGTGTACGTGGACATATTTTAAAATAGGTATTTTCCCATAACTTGAATAAAAATTACATTAGGTGTGCTAAAAAGATTTTAGGTACGTAATATTTTCAATACATCTTTAGCAGTTCCTAAGTTCCAGAGAGCTGTATCTGTTTATATTTGAATATAATTATTTGTCCATAGCTTGAGTAAGAATTAGATTTTTTAGCTCAAATAAAGTTTACAAAATTTTTTCAATCTAGTTGTGGTAGTTCCGGAGTTCCGAAAAGTTACGTATACGTGAATATATTTTAAAATAAGTATTTTCACATAACTTGAATAAAAATTACATTTGTTAGGTTAAAAAGATTTTAGATTCGAAATTTTTTCAATACAGCTTTAGCAGTTCCTGAGTTCCAGAGAGCTATTTATGCTTATAATTGAATATAATTATTTGCCCATAGCTTGAATATAAATTAGATTTTTTAGGTTAAATAAAGTTTACATACGAAATTTTTTCAATGTAGCTTTAAATGTTCCTGAGTTCCGCAGAGTTACGTATACATGGATATATTTTAAAATAAATATTTTCCCATAACTTGAATAAAAATTACATTTTTTGGGTTAAAAAGATTTTAAATACGAAAGTTCCAGAGAGCCTTGAATACATGCATACCTTTTAAAATGAGTATTTGACTATAAATTGAATTAAAATGTATTAATTAAGTTAAGTAGAACCTAGATCCAAAATTTATTGCGTAGTTCCTAAGTTTCAGAAATAAAATAGAATTTATCAATGATATTTTCCGAAATTTCTTAAATCCCAGCTTAGCTATCCCAGAGTTCTAGAAAAGTACACTAGGTTACATTTGATTTTTGTTTCAGTTCGGAATACTACAGATATTGAAATAGAAAAATGACGTAATCACTGGGGGGGGGCTTGCACAGAGCACTTATAAAGTATTGTTTTGAAAATTGTTTGCATCCTGCAGCCTCCCAACGCGACTTTGAGCCCAGTCAGAGCACTCTGTTACCGCTCTCGCATTCCATATGTTGGTATCATTGTACTAATTGGCAATGCTGCCCTTAACACTGCCCATACTCACGGCCGTACTCACGGCATTGTTGGGATTTGTGGCGGGCGCTGTCATACAACAGGATAGCTCATATCGTCACCTCCAAACAACAATGGAAAGTGATCCATATATCTTTCAACGTCGGCAGCAAATCTACGAGGCAGTAAGTACTAATCAAGCTATATTCAATCTAACTCTTATCAATCATGATTCACGTGCGCAGTTGAGACTGGTCGTCCATCCACGACAATCGTTCCACAACGAAGCGGCCGAAATTGCCGAATGCTCTTCACTTAGCAACTGTGGTGGAGATAATACGGACCAGGCACCGGCGCCAGCACAGCCAGAGCCAAATGAAACTGATTCCGTATTTGCCAACTATGTCAAATGGTTTCAGATGAACATGAACACTGTGGTAAGTTTTATGTGCAGAAGCTAATATTTAGCTAGCAGATATATACATATATGGGTAGTTGAAAATGTAAACATATCATAGTTGTTACAGAAAACAAAGAAAAATTCATCTACCTCATCTATATAAATACCATCTAATTTAAATTTATTACAGCGATTATTCATCTATATAGTATATAGAACTAAGAATAGAACTGAGATAAGAAAACTTGAAAATAACAAAAATATTTCTTAGAAAAGTCATCTTTCTACCGATATTTCTCATTGAGCTATACTTGTTCCTATATATTGTATATATAGTAATTCAATATTTAGTTTTTGTTTTTTTGTTTTCCTTGTAAAGATAAAAAGACATGCATACACTAAGTTCTCTGTAGTTGTCTTAAAAATAAGAACAGCTTTCTGAGCAAAAAACCATCTTTCAACCGATTGTTCCTATATAGCTATAAAGCCAGATTTCAATCATAATTTGTTTTAATGTAGAAAAAACATAGAATTACATAAATTCAGAGATTGATCAAGAAACTTTCGATATAAAAAGTTAAGATTTGGTTTTTCTTTACTAGAGAGGTAAATAGTTACAGTATTTCCATATTGATAAAACTAAGTTTTTATGTAGATAACATAGAAAATCACTTAAAAGCTAATTCAGTTCAAAATATTTTAAAAAACATTAGATTTTTCATTAAAAAAAATGTATTTTCGATCGATACTTCCTTTGATAGTACTTTATCATAGCACTAATCTCATTGATTTCAACTCTCTATAGCTATATATTGTTGCTCATTTCACCTAGGTCAAATATTATATCAAGTCAGAGATCTATCAATTGCTTTTAATATCTATATTTTAGACCATGTTCTTCACCTTCTCACTGGGCTCCGATATTCTGCCCGACCCGGAGCCCACCCATGTGGCCACCCTAATGAAATATGGCTTTCCCGGACTGGATGATATACATGTCTATCGTAATTTTGTACTATCTTACGATAGACGAAATCGGATTGCGCATTGGGTGTGCGAGCATCTGGAGAGGGATTGCTTGACCAGCGATGACTCGGATATTGTGCAAAAGCCATCTGAATATATAGTCGACGCGAGCATTCCGCTTATATTCCGTGCAAGTCAGCGGGACTATAGGAATACCGATTGGATGGGCGGACAAATGGCATCGCCGCACAACTATCGCTGCGATACATTGAAATATGTGGAAACCTTCATAATGCCAAACATAGCGCCAGTGAGTCGAGGCCTAAAATCAAAAGTGTGGACACGCCTAGAGGCCTACGTACGAGAGTTGGCAATCAAATGCGGCTCCGTCTACGTTTATACGGGTCCGCTCTTTATGCCGCAACGCATCACATTCCGCAATTGGGCAATTCGACATCAGGTGATTGGCATGAATACGGTGGCGGTGCCGACGCATTTCTTCAAAGTGATCATCGCTGAGTGCACGGATCAAGAATATCTACCTTATATGGAGGGCTACGTTGTGCCAAATGCGGAAGTTCAGGGCAATCTGGAGTTGAGCGCATTTATGTCCAATATACGGGACATCGAACACTTTGCCGGACTCAAGTTTTACGATGGCGAACGGCGACGCGAACTACATCACAATTTACAGACAACGGACTAAATGTGTTGCGTACATGTCGCCATTATTGGGACATCAGGATGTTTTGGGGGGCTGCCCGATCAAATTCGACAGACAGAAATAATGACAAGACCGGTAAAATCAGTTAATGTTATAGATCTATAGTACAAGTAGTAAAAATAGTTTTCAATTTTTTTTTTTTTTTTTTTGACCCTTGCAAGACTCTACCTACAAATAAATTATGTGTTTTAACGATTAATCTTTTGTTGCCTCTATTTATTATCAAATTTCTTTTAGATATATAAAACCTGAATATAATTTCACAGCTGCCATAGAGTTTAAGAGTTACCAGACCTTGGTTTATACAAAAATATAATATAATTAGGCTTATATGCTTTTTGAACTATTTCAGTAATCATTTTAAGTTTAAGTTTAAAGTATTAAAAAAATAAAAAAAAAAACAAATTAAAGACATTTCAAAAAAATTATTTTTAAAGTAAAATACAAATTTTATTTTTAAATTAAAAAAATGTATAAAAAATTTTAAATTTTATTCAAATTCACTAAGATTTGCGATCACGAGAATTCGCTCTTCTATGTTTCAAGTATTGCCAGACTCTGGAAATGACATATTATTTTATCATACAAGAATATTTAGATGCAATCTCTTGAGAGATGAAGTTATCTTTTAATAAACTTTGCTATCAAAGAAATTTTTGTAGATTTATATATGTTATATAATTTTTAGTTCATAACCAAAAAACATCTCTAGTTTCTCAAAAAAAAATGTTTTTAATACACTTCTACTTACTTTAAAAACACTTTTTTCTCAAATCTAACATTGCCTGTTCATTAATTTCCTATGCCAAAAGTCGGATTTAAGATTTCTTCAAGATTTCCAATGATCTAAGATCTCTCTATAAGATTTGTATTGACTTGTTTGTTTTTAGCTCAATTTAAATTTGTTGTTGATGTTGAATTTGGCTTTGATCTCGGCTATGTTTGCTTTTCTTGAGAATAATCTGTCAGATTTCCGCCGCAAACTTATCGTTCAGGATCTAACTACGTAAGTGATTCAAGTATCTCTCTTTCTAACACATATAGCATAGCTCTCTCTCTCTCTCTCTATCTATCTTCCTCTGACGCCTTGGCCAAAATCTGTGCATGTTTAATTTTCTTTATAATTCAAGTTCTTTTATTTTCTTCTCTCTCGACTTTTTTGCTGTTGTTGCGCTCATGTAATTAAAGTATCATTCACACCAACTGTTCGCACAAAACTAACGGCATTTTGCTAAAATAATAATAAAAGAAAACAGGTGAGAGCGAGCGAGTGAGCTATAGAAAGAAACAGAGACAGAGAAAGAGGGAGGGAAGGGATTGGGTAGGCAAACGCAATAACAAAGCACACACCAAAAAACAAAAAAAGAACGAAAAAAATTTGTCGTTCGTTGCTTCCGCCGTGCGACAGAACCCAACAAAAGCGGCCCGGCTCAATGACTCAACTTCAGATTGTAGAGCTCCCCGCCTTCTGCCCGCTTCAAAGAGCCCTTCCCCATCCATTTGACGAAGCACTCTACTATGCTTTGTCTTGCCTTGCCCCGTACTCATATCAGGCCCTGGCCTGTCCACGCTTGACAATTCTTTTAGTCTTTGACCTTTTCGGGGCATAATTGTTGTGCGTGTGTGTGTGTGTAATCAAGAGTATGTGTGTGTGTGTGTGTGTACCTGTTGTAGTTTTGTCGTGCTGGACAATTAACATGAACTTTTAGCTTTGCTTAATTACTTCAAGTAGTCGTCGCAGTTCTTAAAATGACGCAAAAAAAGGTCGAAACGAAAAAAAAACGATCCAGCTTGAGGTTAATTACATTTTGAAGAGGAACAACAGCAGGCAAAGCAAATTGAAATGTTGTTGTTGTTGCTTTTGCTACCAACAGTGGCTGCAGTTAGTTAATGGCACAGACATCAAGCGGCAACAGTCCGTGTGACAATTATGTAAATGGACAAACGCACTTGGCAGCACTTCAGAGTTCGAGTTGTGTGCGTGTGTGTGCGTGTGTTGTGTGTGAAAATTGTTGTTGTTGCTTCTAAAAATAAGTGAATTTTGTTTGCTGAAGGTCACACACATACACACACACACAGAGACAGCCAGCGAGTTACCGTTTAAGTGCTGCTTTTGGGGTCAATTGCAGCTAGTTTGTGTCTTAAGTCATTTGTTTTTGGTATATGAAGCTGTTAGCACAAAAGATGTACAAAAAGGGTAGAGAATAACAAAAAGGTGTATTGCGGAAGGTAGATTATGCACGACAAACCATTTTGTGTGTGTGTGTATGTGTGTGGGTATCTTTTGTATAAGAACACAGAGGACGTGAATGGTTAGCTAATAGCTCTATAAACATAGCTGATGGGGCAAGTTCTTAAACTAACAAATTTTTAAGAAAGTCATCGCAAAAGTGACATGTATTTACTAAGAAAAGCGAAGTAAAAGCTGCAATACAAAACTTACATAACTATGCAAAAACTTTCGACACTTTTCTTTATTGTTGGAGTTTTATTTTAGATTTTGCATTTGAAGTTTGTTAAAATTTTAAGAAAACATATTTTTATTAAAACTTGTATATATAAAAAAAAAATTTATTGAAATTTTAAGGTATATATTTTTATTAACATTTTTAAGTATATATTTTTATTTAAATTTAAAAATATATATATTTTTATTTAAAACTTTACATACAAAAAAAATATTGAAATTTTAAAAATGTATTTTTATTGAAATTGTTAAGTATATATTTTTATTACTTTTTTTGCATTGGTTTGACAACTGTTGTATAAAAGCACATCAAGCGAATTAGTTGACAATTGTTCGTAGTATATATGCACTCAGTAGGGTTCTAACCCTATTTCTGAAAACTTATATAGCTACGCATATCCCACTACATACATATATTGAAATTTTAAACAATTTATTATTTTTTTTTTTTAATTTTTTATATTTATGTATACTTTTTTATTTTATCTAGTAAAAATCATTTATACATACATATATATCAATATTTATTCGTATACAGTCTTCGAGTCTTAAGTCTTGGAGTTTCAGTTTTAATCTATGCGTATAACTTACATATATGAAGGGTATTATAAAACTGATTCTGAGGAGCTTTCAAGTTTCAAATTTCAAATCTTCAGCTTTTAAAATCAAAGAATCTTTGTTTTGAACTAACATAACTAAGTCAAAGCTGATCATTCTACAAATTCATACTTTTCAGGGAATGATTCCCTTTTTCGTACATTTGTACCAGGATTTTTGTACACTTTCCCTGGTAAGATGCTAATGACATCTAGAGCTTTGTATATATATATATATATATATATATATATGTATATATGTAGCTGGCTCAACAGCAGCCCTACTGAACAGCTCCCGATTCCTAATTCAAATGATGCCGCTGCTCTCAAGTGCGTGTGTTGAGTCATCATCAATAATGCATGTGGGGAGGAGGCTGGGGCTCTCGATTGGAGTCTGTACGATATCTAAATGCGTCTCGCTACACGCTCGACTCGAATGCAAATGAACTAAAATTTACACATCTGCACCGGCTCATTAGATGAGAAACAGAAAAAAAAAACAAAGTTAACTAACAAATAAATAAACAAACAGCCGTTAGAAACAAAGCGCCGATCATTTGGAGTTTTGTTTTATTTATTTATTTATTAGTATTATTTAGCTTTGTTGCTTTTTTTATTTGATCACTCCGCTGCTGTTATCGCATATACGTATATATATATATATATATATATATATATATATATATATATATATATTTATTTGAAGCGGGGCAGCATTTAAAAGCGCATCTACCTTGGCAGCTGGACCGGGGGATGGAGCAGCGTTATCGAGGCACGAGTTGGCTACCGAAAATTAAAATCCATTTATTTCTCTCTCTCTCTCTCTCTTTCTGTTGGCTTAAATCAAGTTGGCTGCAACACGAAGTATGCATAAATATTTACATTAATTTTCAATTAAGTCAATTTGCATTACATTTGAGACACTAGCACACGAACACCCTAGACCAAAAATGTACCGTAAGGCGGCAGCCAATTTAAATTAGCTATGAGAAAAAAGCAGAAAACGAATTTTGAATACACTAAAACAAAGTCAAAACTGAAAGAAAGAGAGAAGAAAGAAGAAGAAAGAGACAGAGAGAGAGGGAGAGAGAGAGACAGAGAAAAGGGTTAAGTTAAAGGGCTTACTTAAGGCAGACATTTCTTTATAAAAAGTGACCAAGGAGGTTACTTTGCATGTAGTTTGACAGTATTTGAAGTGACCTTGGAGGTTTATATGAGACTAGTAATCCCATCATAATTTTCAATCACATTATTATAGTTAAGTGACCATGGAGAAAAATTAAAGTACAGTTTAAGCACTTATAAAGTTACCATGGAGGTGAATGTCAATAAAATATATTTCCTAATATTGATATGCTATTTTAGGTGTGTTTTTACATTCAAGTGACCATGGAGAAAAAGTTAAATGCTTCTAAAGTGAAGATATTTGGAAAAATTTATATATATCCTCGTAAAGTTATCATCTTAAAAGTAACGATGGAGGTTATTTGGAAAGACTAATAGGTCAACTCCTTGAAGTAACCATGGAGGATATTTGGAAAGATTTATAAATTTACTCCTAAGCCTAACATCTTTAAAGTAAACATATAACCATGGAAGATATTTGGAAAGATTATAAATCTTATTTATCTCTATTCCTAAGCTTATCATCTTAAAAGTAACCATGGAAGATAAGTTAATTTGGATTAATTCAACAATTTAATCAAGAAGGTAAACAAGACTTAAATAGACAAGAAATTCAAATAAAACAGAAGAATATTGAGTAAATAAAATTAGGTTTAATAAAGATTGCTGCCAAATAATGAGATATTATATAAATACAAGACGCCGAATCAGTTAAGCTAGCTAATATACCCGAACTAATGAACATTTTTCAAAATCAATACAATTTATCGAGACGTATCTAGGATATTAAATAGGAGAAAATGAAACTGCAGCTGTTGCTGCTGCTGCTGCTGTTGCAGCTTCAACTATTGCTGGATCAAAGTCGCTGCGATAGAAAAGACGACAACACGAGGCAATTAATCAACAAAATGAGTTTTATGCATTTTAAATGGTCGCTCGCTTGCGCTCGCTTTAGAAGCCAAAAACCGCACCGTTAGCTGTCGCTTGACGCCGCTGGCCGCACTTGGGCAGTCAATCAACATGGATGTTAAGCCAAAAAGACAGGGCGGTGCCTCCTGCAGCTGAAGACGATCTACAGCCGCGACTCAAAAGACTGAAAGACTGCACGAGTGAAGACTGAAGAGAATGTAAGAATCGCCTTGGCGTTCCAAGCGTATGCAATTTTCAAATCAAATTCGCTTTCATGCCATTTGGCCACACAATAAAAAAGAAGAAGAAAAAACTTGTAAGAATTGTTGGACAATGCTTGACTGACAAATACCCTTGATAAACTTAAAGAAACATAAGAATTCCTTAAGAAGTCTATATATAAATTGCAATATATTTTTAATTTTTTTTTTTATTTAAATAAATTTAAATTTAAATTTAAAAATTTAAAAAAAAATTTTTTTTAATGTTTTTCTTTTTTTTTTATTTTTTTCTTCTGAAAATTCATTTTTTTAATTCTTACCCATATCAGAAAAACAATGTTTTAATCATTTCAAATATATTTAAATGTTATGCTAGCATACAAGTATCCTCTTTTTCCTTTCTAGCTCTTACCATTTCTGAGTTTAATGAGCTATATATATTTGTAGTAAAGAAAATCTTATGAAGTTTTCTGAAAAAAAGCTTTATATGCATGCACAATATATATGGCATACAGTCATGTCTGAGTAAAGTGAACATCCTATATAGTGGACACCCAAATATTTACATCTAAATAGGTTCAAATAGCCTTATGAACGCAAGAACCAAATATTATTTCATCAATTATTTCAATATTCATGTTTTCATTTTTTAAATGATCACTTGAAGTGTATTTTAAGCAAATAAAACTAGTTTTTGAGCAAAAATGTTATCCTTGATAAAGTATATGACATAAGTATAGTGAATAAGCCTGGCAATAATTAGTTCACTATATTCATACACGACTGTATTAGCATACAAAAACCCACATACCAAATATTTTGCTTATAGCTCTTACAGCAGCTGGGTTCCCTGGGTTATATTGATGAAAAAGTATGCGATGAAGCCTTGTGCATAACATAAAAACAATTTTCTATATACCTACATGTATATACATACACAATACACACTATCTTATAAGTAACCACATACCAAAAGTTTTCAGCTTCTAACTGTTATCAATCCAGAGTTCAATGGGTTATTACCACAAATAATTTTTTCAAGAACATCTTTAGACACTGCATACCATCTTCTCTTCACCTATTTACAGGGTATTTTAAGAGCAAATTTCTTTGCGCACGGCTGCCGCACATAAATTTAATAAAAGACTACGCGCTGCTCACGGGACACACGGCAAATGTTAGCCAACTGCTTATCGTGGCTGGGGGGCACAATTCTCTGGCAACGCGCATAAAAAACACACAGATGCACTTAATGTGCGCCCACCTCTTGTCAGCTGCCCCTCCCCCTGCCCCCCACCTGACCGAAAAAAAAAATCAGCTAATGGGGTGTGGCATTGGCCAGTGCAAATAAATTAAAGAGCAACGCGCGAAAAATCCACAAAAATTGCTCGATTGAGAGGGAGTCCAGTGGGCGGGGTAGGGGCAAGAGGAGTTGGGTAGGCAGACTGACTGTGGAGGCATTTTGATTGCATTTCATTTCATGATTTGGCTTTTGTTTGCTTTGCAAATTGCGCTGAAGTGAGAGGAAGATGAAAGGAAGAGGCTGAAGCTTAGCGAAGAGTGGGATGGCAGAGATCAAGGATGAGCAATGCAGCTGAGCTTAAGGATGTGTATGTGGCAGATGATGAGGTTTGGGCATAAGGAAGATGAGAAGAAGAAGACTGCAGTTGAGACTAAGAACAGGGCTCAGGAGAGGCAAAGCGCTGAAAACAAATGATGAAGTTGTATTTTAGAGGGAGCCTGAGCCAAACAAATCAGTGGATGAAACTGAGCATTGAGTCAATGCTGAGAAGCTGAGCAGAAGAGGCGGCTTAGAAGTTAAGATAAGACTGAGAAAAAAAGTCTGCAGATGAGACGAAACAGCAGGCCGAAGATGAGAAAGTATATGAGAAGCGCAGCAGCAGCAGCAAAGCATCAGGTCTTGTGCCTTATGATTTCTTATCTCTGTGCAGCTGCCTGTGCACTCCAATTGTGCGTGTGTGTGCATGTGTGTGCGTGTGTGTGTCATTCTTTGAGCAAATAATGGCAACAATTACCAAAAGGCAGCAGGCACAGCCAGCACTGCCAACACAGCCAAAAGCCAAAAGCCAACAGGCAACTGATTGCATTGCGATGATTATGCAATTTAGCAGCTTGTAAGTGATTGTTTGTGGGGCGTTCTGTGCGCAAAGAAAAAAAAATGATGATGAAGAAGAGGAAGATGGAGTAGCAGCAGGAGTACAGCCTTTGGATTGCAAGGTGCAACACACGGCAGCAGCTGTGCCCAGGCCAACCAAATTGTGAATTCTGCTGCACATTTCATTTAGCCTGGCATTTAGCCAATTTACAAACTCCTCTCCTTCTTCTTCTTTTTTTTTGGCTTTTTTCGGTTTGGGGCTTTTACGTTTGGTTTGCTGCGCTGATTGTTACAATTTTTGTGCAGCAGTTGCAATTTGTTTCCTAAAGACATGCAATGCAATTGCCAAAGCCAAGCAGCTGACTGTAAAATGCTCTGCAATATGTTTTTGAAAGATATTGAAAATTTGAAACAACTTATTATATGCAGACCAAATATTTGCTATTTTTCTGACTTTAAATTCCAACTACAGCCTGTAAAACGTTTAGTAATATACCACTATGTACTACTATATATTACTATATACTAATATATACTATTACTATATACAACTATTTACTGCTATATACTACCATAACAATGCACAAAAAATGTAATTAGATTTTATTATTACTTTTTCTTCTACTCTTAAAAGACCAAGCATTAGCGAATGAAATCGTTTAAGCGTCTTAAAAGTCTTGTAACAGCCTGTAAAACATTTACGAAAGACTCACAAAGAATATATATCCAAGTAAAATGTATCTGAGCTTGTTGCCTTTTCTCTTTTTTCTGATATTCTGTATAAAAGCTATAATATATTTGATAGAAGAATTCGAAATCCAAGTGATGCCAGTAAAACGTTTACGAATAATGCACATAAAAAAATTGAAAAAATTTGTAAAATATTTTAAAAAGACCTAAAAACAAAAACGTACTTCTGTTTTTTCGCATCAAAGCTAAAGAATTTGCTAAAAAAAAATTTACTAATGATATACAAAGAAAGAAAAAATTTGCATGCGACTTAATTATAATTCTTAGTAATTATTTAGTTATTATCAAGACAATGCGCACTATTAAAAGGACAGCATTAATATTTTAATAATTATCGAAGACTAAAAATCTTTCAAATTCCTAGTGGTGCCAGTAGAACGTTGGCGAATAACACACAAGAAATATAAAACCCTACTCTGTCTTAAATCGATGTGCCTTACGGGCTGCCATTGCATTAAGTCCGCATTTAGTTAGGGTATTTGCAGCAAAACTAAAAATGATGAGCTGATGCATTCAAGCGCTGGTCAAATGAAATAATCGTAATTTTTTTTGTTCATAACAGCTGCTGTTAAGCTGGCAAAGAGGCAGCCCAACGACTCCAACTGCGACTGCGATGCAAGACACGAAAGCAACAAATGAAATCATGTTCAAGGTCAGGCAACAACAAAAGTGTACAAAGAAATTCATTGAACCGACGCGCCGACTTTCGACAACAAATTTTCAACAAATTGTGTGACAAATGCGCGACAATCGACAATCGACCCGAAGCCCGATGACGATTGCAATTTTCGGCTGAATACCTGGAACACATCATTCCATTTGCCGTTGCCATTCCCGTTTGCCCACATGCAACATATATATATATATATATATATGGATGTATGTACACACATACATACAGTGACCGCAAATTAATTTCGCACAATTGAAGCGAACTTCGACCACGCCCTGCGCTTCTGAGCAGTGGGCGCTGTCCTTGTCACACTTGCGGTCATAGGGGCCAGGACGAACCGAACTCCAGTCCATTCCCTCGCTAACCACAAAGCTCACTTTGAGCTGTGACATGACAAAATGCATACGAAAAAAAATATAAGATAAGTTAGAGTGATCGAGTGGGGAGTGCACGACTATATGATACCCAGCAGAGCATGTTGAGTTGGTGTTATAGATATTTTAATGGTAGTATCATAAAACGCTTGATTCTATATCTGTGTCTGCTTAACAAACAGCTATATATCAAATTTTAGGTCTTCAGTTGTTCTAGTGTTCGAGTTTAACTCAAAAAACTAAGATTCAAATGCGATTTTTATCGATATCTTGATGATATTGTAGAGTTATTGATTAGCTTGATATGCATATGGTATAAAGGGATTCTCTAGCAAAAGACAGACAGACTGACACTGACAGACGAACACACTAACATGCAGATATGGGCTTCTGGTGAACTCATCTCATTTGACCTGATTAGGTATATAAAGTGGGGTATTCAGACAAGTCTTCAGCCTGTTGCATACATCATTTCACAAGCACATCATACCATGTTGACGCCATTTCACTGGGTATACAAAGCCTTCCAACAGCAAGTCGAATATAACACAGCGGGACTGGCCTCAACTATACTATATTTGCGGCTTATGAGCTGGATGGGGCGGGGCAGGTTGCTTGAGCTGGGGGTGACTGAGAAAGAGGGGAGAGGGGCTGCTGCTTTGGCGTTTCATTAATCATATGACAAACGTTTTTCTTTGTTCGCCACGCAAAAGCTTTATGAAATTTATGCGATTTTAAACAACGGTCTGCAGCCAAAAGTCCCACTGTCTCTCTCTCTCTCACACACACTACCTGCCACTCTCTCTTTCTCTCTCTCGCTTGGGGCTGCCCAAATTCGAGGTTTGCTCAGATTTCAGTTGCAACGCGCGACTGCATTAAGCTCGTTTTTTATAAGCAACAACAGCAACAACAAGGGACAAATGGGCCGCAATTTGAGAACTGTCCACTGATTCATTAAACTCGAAATTTCAGGAATAAAAGAGAATAAATAAACAGCGTTAAAGCAATTAAAAGCCTTTGACATAGTTTAAAAAATGAAGAAGAAGAAACCAAGCGAATTGGCATAGCTGCAACAAGAGATGCTAGAGATTTATATCATATATATATATATAATATATCTCAAGAAATTTAATAAAAAAACCAATTTTTGCTTCCCTTTCTATAAACTTGATTGAATTAATTTTTTTATAATTTTAATTAAATAAAATTGAATATAGAAATGTTTAATAAGTTCCACGAAAATTCATATTTAATGTAAACTCAAATATTTTTAAACGAATTCTATCAAAGCTGTTGTCAAATATATAACATTTTATTAGATAGATTGTCTAAGAAGTTAAAGATATTATTTCATTCTATCTATTATTATCTAAGACAAACAATTTCTTTAGAGCAACCCAGTCTAAGCTCTGTACATTCCAGCTCTTAAGTTTATAAAACACCTGCCTATGGCAGATCATTTTTTTTCTCAAATTGAAATTGCAAAAAAACCATTGGACACGAATAAGAAGGATCTTAAGTTATGCTTGCAGGCAGATTCTGTTGCCACACGATGTTGCAGGCTGCATTTGGTGGCATGCATCGCATCGCATCGCATGGCATGGCTTGCCGTATTCTTAGCATTTATGATTAGATGTGCTTTTGTCAGCTGCTTGGGCCAACTTATTGCAAATTTTGCATGCAAGAATAATAATTGCATAAATATATATATATATATATAAATATATATATATATGAGAAGAGCTAAGAGAACAAAAAATATGCTAAAGTCGGGGCATTCCATCAGCCAAAACCAAAACCAAATCCAAATGCTCTGGCCAATGGCTTTTCGCGGATTACAACATACTTTATATATATAGATATATATATATATATATATATATATATATATATTTATAAAATATCATGGGAGTAGACAGACAAACACACGGACTGCACTTGGAATGCTACACATAATTTTGCATAGTTTTATTGGAGAAGAATGCAGCGCCTGGCTGAGGGCCAAGTGGAGTGCTCGACATTTATATGCGCATCACTTAGGCTCGACTCTCTACACAATTCTTCAGTTTTCTATCCGCAAATTCCAAATTCTGAAAACAACAAAACAGCTGAGCGGAATTCATAAAAGCCAAACACTGTCGAGCAGAACCTGTGAGAAAAAAGCAGTAGCTGCAGCAGCAGCTGAAGTCCTAACCAATTCAACTAACCCTATATATGTATATATTATATATTGCAAACCAAATACCCTGTAGGTTAAGCATGGGCTAAGCAGGGTATTCTAATGATTGCGAAAGAAAGTTAGCACTTATTAAGAGCCTTTAGATAATATATTGTACAGTAAACATGAGCATTTTCTTACTTGTAAATATATATAACCCATTGAACTCGGCTCCTATATCTTTTATGCTACTCAAATTAATTTTACAAATTCTTATAAACTTATCTAACATAAAAACATCAAGTTCATAACATATTTTTTAATATTTCCCGAGTTATAAATAAATCTTTCATATCATATTTATTTATTAAATTTAGAAATAGCTTTGCTTAACATTTTCTAAAAATATAGAAAGTAAAATGCTTAAGAAAACTACAAATTATATCCTATATAATATATCTATACATTTGATCAATTTATAGGGTATGTGATTGGCATGCCTCCACCCACAACGAGCTCAGTCAATCTAATTCATTCTGACAGCATGAGTGAATTAGTTGGAATACTTCTGACTAACTAACTAACTATATATGAAAAGAAAGACGAACAAAAAAACCCTCCACAGCTGTGGCTATGACATAAGAAAATGCCTATTAAATGCAACATTTTCATGCCGTAATTGCAAAGAAGCAACCAACAGCAACAACAGCAACAACAACGAGCGAAATTCAGCTGAGCGCAAAAACAAAAGCGGAAGCTTTGGCAATGATCATGCAAACTGCTCATTCATAGGATAATTATTCCATGAGTTCATCATGAACACCACACACACATAAACACACACAAACACAAAGAGCTACAATTGTTGTTGTTGTTGTTGTTGTTGTTGTTGTTGTTGTGGCACCTTTTGATGCATTCATTGCGCTATTCTGTACACCAAAGCCAATGTCGTGGGAGTCGCACCACAGCAGACACCCGTTTCCCTCTTTTGGACCACACCTTTGCAGCCAGCCAACACAACTCACCCCCTCCCCTCGCCGCACCACCGCCTTTGCACCCCCTTTAAGTGAATTGCATTGCATTTTTAATGTTTTCATCGCGTAAACTGCATAAATAATTAATATGAAGCAAATGCCGCGAATACAAAGATCGAGATATACCCTAACCAACCTATATATGTATATACATATATATTTACATGAATATATATAAGGAAATCTGTCTCTAACTAGGTTTTTGGTATATGAAACAGATATATGTTACTAAAGCTTCTATATACTACAATACCTTTTATGTCTATACCCTATACAACCCCAAGAGCTAGAAAAGGGTATTTTATATAGTATATAGTATAGTGTATATATGTATATATAGTCTATATATAGTAAAAAGAGATAGATATTAACAGATAGATATTTAGATCCTATAATGAGTAGACAAAATCCTATTTGATTCCTATTTGATAAAATCAGTAGAGAAAGAGAGATGCAAAGAGAGCGAAAGTGCTGGGAGAATAGACTTTTCTATAGAAAGAAGAAGAATCACATATATAATAATATGAACATAAAGAATTGGAAGCAGAATACTGAATGGTATTATACAATGTCTATATACGAGAATATGCTATAAAACTTGGCTATATATATATAGAGCGAGAGATACTGAGAGATACAGGAAGAAAAAGAATGAATAATGAGAGAGATATGAAGATATATATAAATGTATACATAGATGGATGATGGATATAGAAAACAGCATCGAAAAAAAAAACATTTCTCTTGAAAAAAATTGTTCGAACTCCTGTTCAATAAAGCGAATTCCTGTATAGTTCGTAAAAAATGTGATCCCCTTGCTATTTGGAATTATCGGGATTATATCAGGCATATATATTAAATATGTTCCCGACTGCATCTCAATTATCTTAACATTCCCTATTTTCAATCTACAAACCAAAGTGACTTCGCCTTACCAAATAAAAATTTCAAGAACATTTGAAATTTCATTGATAGCTAAGAAGAAACTTTGCTCAAAGCTCAACTCAAGGCAAAGGTACACAAAGGTTACAGAGAGTGTATACATAAGTAGATCCAAGAACATATATGTACACATACATACAGACATATATGGTATAATGAGCAGTCGATTGCATTCAATAAGCATTTCATGACACAGATTTTCAATTAGAGAATTGAACAGCGAATTGCATTGTTTCGTATTTGATGGCCCTGCCCTGGGTTACTACTTGACTTACTCATAAGCCAAAGCAGAGAGAGTGAGAGAGTAAGAGGGAAAGAGAGTGGGAGTGTGAGAGAGATGAGGGTAGCTGCTGCGACTCCTACGCTACACACGCTCAACCAGTTTCTGTGTATATCCCAAAGTAAATAAAGCCAAAAATAAAATTCTTTGACAATGACAATGACTGAGTGGTCCACATACTTAGCTCCCAAAACAATATATATATATAAATATATATATATATTAGTATTTGTACAGTGAATTATGCGCGACTAACTTGCATATATACAGTCTTATGCACATATATATTTAGTATATTGAGAAGGTATTTATAACTCTTGGTTCTGTTTTCTTTTCGTTTTTTTTTTTTGGTACGTGTTTGCGTCTTCCTTTCGCTGAAAACGGTAAAAAAGTAAATTTGATTCGATAGCAACAACAAAAGCATTCGTTTGTTTAATGTTATTGCTGTTCTTGTTGTTGTTGTTGGTGCTGTTTACTCGCTTTTTATGGCTTGGCTGTTTTTTGTTTTTGCTTCTGCTGGCTTCTGTTGTACAAAATTCTGCGAATTTTTATTGACAAATTTCATTAGAACTTGTACTTTATGTGCCGCCGCCCAGCCAACAGTACCAAGCAGAGGGGCACCAAGGGCAGAGGGGCGTGGCATAGCACCTGGTGCCTAACTGTTATGAACTGAGCTGAACCGCAAAGAGTTGCCAAAAAAAAAGCGGCAATCAGCTGTAACACAAACAAAAGACTTAGGCAACGAACTTGAATTCTCTGACAGCTACTGTAAGTACGCATATGTCTTTGTGTGTGTATGTGTGCACTGCAAAGGTTTGTTGGTCATGTGAAATACATAAATCTAGCTTCAAAATGTGTTTTTTAGAGGAAAGGCTGCAAATAAAATTCAATACATGAATTTTAGTAGTTCGTAAGTAGAAAGAGAAGTTAAAGTATTGCAAGAACTAGTTGTTAAATAATAAATAATTGTTTTTAAATATTATATATATTTTTAAGCAAAAAAAAAATTTTATAAAATTTAAACTTTGGGTTTTCTAAGACTTAAAACACCTACCAATACACATGATTTTTTTGCCCTATGTAAGGGGAAAAATAACTGATAGTTATTTTGAATTTTGATTTTTATAAAAAATATTATTTTCATTTGGCATTTATTTATATAAGTTAATGATTTCAATTGCACATATACCCTGTAATTTGAAATATTTTACATTTCAGAAATAATTATGCTCTCAGGATCTTTAGAGTTCATCTCCAGTTGCCTAACATTTTTCTCACTTTTCCAAGGCACAGCTAATGTTTAATTGCCATCTGGCTATGCAAATCCAATGCATGACTGTCTTAACCCAACACAACTTTAAACTAAGCTCTTAATTAACCTGCATACCACATAACGCAGGCAGGTGTTGAAGAAGAAGCAGCAGCAGGAGAAGTTCATTAATCTAAATTGTAAACAAATCGCAGAGTTTGTCATCAACAAACTGAAACTCATTAACTATGGACAGCAAATGCTCAAACACTCATCTATCAAGCGGCTGGCACCTAAAAATCCAGTTTAGTAGTGGGTGGAGGGTGAAGACGGAGGAGCTGAAAGGTTCAGTTAATATCAATGCGTACACCTCATCAAAATCAAGTGAATTGCTAATTTGTGGACTCTATGCGTTTGCGACTCTGAATTCCTCTAGCTCTCTTGCTGTCTAAAAAAATGTTTCTTTCTTTCTCTCTCTCTCTCTAGCTTTTGCGCTGTGCAGAGCAGCATGACAAGAACAAATAAAATATACAAAAAAAAATGAGACAAAAACAAGACAAGTGCTTTAGTTGAGCGTATGCACAGCAAGATATCCTGTACTTTGCTTTAAATTTAAATAAATTTCATTTTTATTCCAAGATAATCTAGCTTTTTTTTCTATCTAAACATTTTGTACTAATATTTATACTTATTTTCTTATATATAATATAATTAACATAAGCACAAATATCTGTTTTTGTCTGCACTACCTTATCATACCCTAACTATTTATGAATTTCTAATAGCTACAGGGTATTTGCTACGTATTGAAATGGTAATAGATTTGAGTGTGTGAATGTGTGTGTGTGTGTTTGTTGTGCGGCCGCCCATTGTGCGAGATTTGCAAGAACAACAATAACAACAGCAACAGCAACAGCAACAGCAACAGCAACAGCAACAACAACAATCAGAACAATAAGAGCAACAACATTGTTGCTGTTTGCTGTAAGTGTTAAAGTTCGTGTGAATGTTGATGCTGGTTGTTGTTTCAGGGCGTCGGGGTGCTGAACATCATTATCATGGCAGACTAAACAGCAACACACACACTCACACACACATGCACACATGTACAACAACAACAAGAAATGTTGGCCATTGTTTTGCTTTTGTTATTACAATGAAAGCTCTTTGTATAACAATTGCAATCAAATAGGCAACAAGTGTTTTAGCTTTTGGCTGAGACAGACACACACACACACACACACACGCACACACACAGAGAGAGCAACACCAACAAGCAGCTACAACAACAATGACGCCAACAACTTGTCCATTTTTGGCCACAAATGCCCCATTAAAAGTTACATTGTAATTCCCAATGCCCTCGCTGTGGGTCTTTCATTCGAGTCAAGCATTTACGATCTCTGCCCCCCTGCCGACTTTAGTCGATGCACCCTGCTACGTGAACTGAGTTCGCAGTAGAGCAAACCTAATGAAAATGGGTATAGTTCTTTGGTTTTTAGCAAATTTAATGAAATTAGTTAGATATGGATTAATATATATGAAGATTCTTTAGGAATCGGCGTATATTTGATTAGAATTGAGATTGGTATTATGTGATATTATATATAACATAAGCTAAGCTAGCTAACTTTATGAAATTTAGAATAGTGGTTTTCTATAATTGAATATAATAAAATCGGTTAAGTTTGATTGAAATACTGTATAGTTTTCTTAGAATTTAGCGAAGTGAATATGTCTTAAATGAAAACTCAGCCATAAAAGCTGAGCTCACTTTATGTAAAATTAAAAGCTCGATAGATTTATCGAAGGAATACATCTTTGAGTGTTTATAATGATCTATGTGGACTAAGCTTTCTGTGGGCTTAACTTTATGAAAATTGTTATAGATGCTTTGCTTATGTTGTAGCTTGTAAATACATTGAAATCAAGTAGTTGGAAATGATATATTAATTGCTGTTATAAAAGATAAGCTTCAGTTCTTTAGTTTTCATACAATATCATTCCAATTTTGCATTAAAGATACGCTAACTATTTATATTTATAATTATATTATTTAAAGATATAGAATTTCAATATTTTAAGCAATGCCCCATCGGTCTCCCCATAAAAGTGATATCAAAAGTTAGTTTTCCCAGTTCTATTTTTATCAATATATATTTAATCTCCATTTAGCTCCGATATTATATAATCAAAATAAAATTACTATGTTGAAGTTCTGCCAAATAGTTATGAAACTAAGCTATATTAAATATTAGATATATTTATATTAGATATAAGTAAAGAAACATTTTTCAATAAAAATTAAATGTTTTTTAAAGTATAATTATAGTTTATTATTAGTAAAATATCTTTTATACCACTAAATCTAGTCAATTAGAGTATTAAGTGTTTCGCCTTTGCCTGCATTAAGCTTTCAACAGTCGTCGTCTGATTTTTCTTCTATTTGAGAGTCTTTGCATACCGTGTTAACAATGTAGCCCCGAGTAGCTGCAAGATTGGTCCATTGTTGTTTTGGTTCTAAAAATCGCTTCGAATGCCTTTTGCATTCGGTTTACGCTTTATGGCTTTCTGTCAGGGCTTTTGTTCGTTCGTTCGCTTTGCTTTTTCGCCTCAATTCAATTCCCATTTTAGATACAGTTGATGCACTTTTCTTTCAGCACCTCCAATTCAAATGGGCAGCTTTAAATCAATGAGGAAGTAATTAAAATTAATTCAATTTGATTTTGATTTGATTTTTTTTTGATTAGATTTGAAGCCAACATTTGGCCTAAGCCTGTTCAGGGCTGAGGGCTTAAATAGGCTATTGGACATTTTCTGGTTTTGTTTTTACAAGTTTTTCAGTGTGTTTGTTTTTGGTTTATAAATCAAGTGTAAGTGACATTGAAATTTATTGTGTTTATAGTTGGTGTTGTTTTTGTTGCTGTTGTTGTCTTTTTTTGTTTTGTAGTAGTTATTGTCTTCCCGCCTTCTTGTCTTGCTCCGTTGCGTGAGAGTTTCGCATGTTGTGCGGCAGTTTAAATAACTTGAAAAAGCATAATACATATATATACGTATATTCTATAATATATAATTATATATAAATACAAAATGCAGCTGATAGCCTTTTTATGTTCTTTTATGTATGTAAGCACATAATTTTCTTCTTTGCAACTATACAAAGTGTTCAAAGCATATCCATATCCAATCAAAAGATATATAGAACTTGAGATGGAGGTGGGGATCGGTATTTTCGGGAATAACGTGGGCTCCGATCAAATTTTAAGTGATTGATCCCAAAATTCCCGCAGGTCCCGATAAGAAAATGTCGATAAAATTTCTTATATTTATCAAAGAACAGAAGAATGATATTGACGAGGAAAGTAATTCTTATATAAATCATGTTTAGTTTTTGAGAAGTTCAAATATTATATTATTTTGATAATGCAATAAAAGTAGTCAATCAAAGTACTTGATGTTCCCACATCTCCGGCAAAGAGTGAGAAGGCAAAGAGTGGAAGGTTTTCCATATATATCTTAACAAGTATATATATATTTTATTTATAGATACATATCAAATAAAGTAGTTCGTATCAAATCTTCATAAAAAAAAACTGAGTTATTGACCAATTCTTTGAATGACAGCTATATGATATAGTGTTTCGATTCAACAGATTCCAATATATAATCATTTAGAAACCTGCTAAGCAAACAAACAGAAATGCTATGTACAATTTAGGCTATATCGACTCCTCTATATACACTGATCAGGAATATATATGTATATCGCATGGCTTCACATAAGTCTACTTCTATTCTAAACCCATTCACTAGGCAAACTCAATTTATGCATCATTGCTCGCTACAGGGCATATACCAGTCGCCACCACTCACTAATTGTTTGATTTGTCATTCTACATATAGCATATATAACTTGCTCATCTTATTAGCTTTCGCATAGCTCTAGGGCCTAGAGTCTAGGCTATAGCAATTCAAAGCTGAGTTCTTCCCCCGCACGGGCTCTAATCCCCGCAGTGGGCAGTCTTCAAGCGTTTTGGCGTTCGAACTCTTTGCGTGTTAAAACGAAATTAATTTGCATTTTTGCTACTTCCGGTAAATATAGCTGCTATAGCTGATTATATGGGTGTACTAAAGGAAGAGACAGAGGCGCCGACAGGGACAAATAGAGACAGAGAGAGTGAGATAGATATGCGAGAGAGTCATAAAAGCTGAGCCAATTAGAACAAACATCTTTTTGATTGATGTTGCCTAACGTGGAACATGATTTTCAATTTTGCCAAAGAGACTTAGACTTAGTGTGGAGGGACGGGGGGAGTGGGGGCTGTACGAACGACACCAGCTAGCGAGTCACGCACAAACGGCACTTTTTATGGGGTATACAATAAGAGGGAGGCAGAGGAGGAGGAGGGGAGGCATACGCAACGCAGAGACATTCACAAAAGCCGCACAAAATCGGACGATGCGTGGCATTAGCTCGTCTTAATGATTGCCTATGTGTGTGTGTTTTTGTGTGTGCGTGAGTAGCTTTGTTGTGGGGTAGTTGGAGCAGCTTAGAATTTAATGAACACACGATGCTTTTTGTTAGTTTTAACAAAACAAAAAAAAAGTAAGAAAAAAACGGCCTTGGCCTTGAGGTCGGTTATTGGCTGTACCGCAACTAACATTAAGCTAAATAATATTTCTTTATGTATACAGAAAATAGGTATAGTACGCTAGGCACTAATCTGTATTCACTTAATGATCATTTTAGAACGAACTGATAACTGTGATTAATTAATTCAAGCCAAAACTTATCTCGAAAATGAAAAAGAAGCAAAACTCATTCCTATTTCGATGGTATATCGATTTAAGGCGGATGTACTTGCTCAGCAGCTCGCTAAAGAGAGAGCGAGGGAGAGAGAGGGAAAGAGAGACATATATATTCAATGTCCGGCCAGGAAATTCACACGTGAATTGTTTAATTAATGCGCTGAAAAATAAGAGAGAAAAAAAAAACTTCACAAATTGTAGTCACAGAGTCTCTTGAGTTGGGGGTTTTAGAATAAATGCGCTTAACGGATGTTCATTGTACGAATATATGAACAATTTATGCTTTTTTGTCAAATACCCTGTAATTCAATAACATGTGAACATGATCAACAGGCAGTAAATTGGCATAAAGGTGTATGTAAAACATATGCAAGTAGAATGTATATGATGTATAGAAAAATATAAAAAAATAAATCACTCCATTGCATTTTATTTAATTTCTAACTCATTGAACTCACATTCTAGAAGAGCTAGAGCTATTAAATTTGGTATGTAGGCTTTTTAATTCTTACATATCTTATATACATACAATTCTTATGAAACTTATTCATTATTATATTAATATTTCTTTACCCTAACTCATTGAACCGAAATTCTGTCCTAGCTGGCGCTACCAATTTTGGCATTAAGGCTCCCGTATACTAGTTTATTTTAAATTAATTCAATACCAACAATATTTGTATTTATTTCTTATCATTCTTATCAATATTTTCCCCATTGAACTACTAACAGATTCTAGAAGAGCTAGCAGCACTAAAGTTGCTGCACCGACTCTTTATATAGTTTAAGCTTAAATACATAAATATAATTATCTTAATCACAGCAAGATACAGACATAATTTATGTCAGCAAATATTCCGTACAAATATTTCAACATGCCTACTTTATATGATGAGAACTTTATGGAAAATACCTATAATACTTTTGTTAATTCAAGTTTAAAAAAATATCTTTATCTACTACCATATATATAGCACTCTTCAGCTCGCTTCCTATCCCTATCTATAGCTCTTGTTTTTATTTACAGGGTATCTGCTAAAACTTTTCCAAACTTTGACATAACTTTTGCAATTTCTAGCAAAATCATTTGCGCAAATTATAAATCGAATTGGCTTTTAACTGTAATGTTCTATTTAATCAGCTTTTCAGACTTTTTGGCACTCGGCCATGTGTCTTCATTTATTGCCGATTGGCGCAATTGGTGTGCGTCATGTTTATATAAAAGTCTGGCAAATAGCTCAATCGCTGCGAATTGAAAATCCGAACGGTAACAAAGACTTAAGGCTTTACCAATAGATCCGACTACCATAACGGTGTACTCTCTTCTTCTTTTTTTCGGGAAGCTGCAATTAAAACAAGGCGAAGTCCCCCTAACAAAATGTGGCTTTGGCATAGCTTTTGAAATTGCTGACAAAGTCTTAAAAGGGGGCAATGTACAATAGATATAAAACGTGCGATCATTTACAGTTTGAAAGATGATGTAAACTTTATTGACACTTGTATATTTATGTTGCAAGTGTAATTGGGAGAATGTCTGCTTGGTGCTTGTAAACAATGTTTGCCTAATGCGAAGCTAAGAGCTTAAGTAGCAAATGGAAGTTAAGCATTTAATACTTTATATATGATATGACGATATACGATGTATGGTAACTAAAGAGGCTCTTATTCTGTGATGTGGGAAAATCTCAAAAGACTTTAGTTAAGGCAACATTTCAAGAGGCAAATTCTCACTATAATGAAAATATCTGTCGAAATACATTATATAATTTTATTATGTCATTACCACCATCTTTAGGAAGTTGTGAATTCTCAGCCGAATTGTTAAGCATGCTCTAATAAATATATTATTGAAATATAAAAAAGTTAGTATATACCGATAGATATACTATATACTTTGTCAGATATGTCTATTGCTTGTTTTGAAGCTCTCTTCTTGAAGCGTGTTTTTCCCTGAACTCATATTATGGCTAAAGCTTTGCTTTCTCAAGTTTTCAACTACTCAAAAATATTGCAAGCCTTTGATATTTTTTATATTTTCTGCTAAGCGCTAAATTTGAACTCTAGCCTAAAATTAATTTTCAACACAAAATTTGATGGCTAGCTAAACATTGATGAATAGAATATTTTAAGATCATTTCTAGAATTAAATATAGCTAGGTTCTTCTTAAAACTTTTGTATTTTATTTAAGCCAGTCTTTTGAAAGAAAAATGTTTTTTCGTATAGTTGAAAATAACTTGAAATCAGATTTAGTTCTAAAGTTCAGTTTATACTAAGCAATGCAGCAAAATTCCAGCTTTTTATATGTACATAAATATATTTATACTCAACTACAAACTAAAAAATAGTTTCTTGAATACTTATAGTAAACAAAAAAAACCAACTACTTATTTTGAAGTTGTCAATTATAAAGCAGCTTCGCAGCTTCCTTAATCAAGTGAAATAAAAATATGAAAAAAAAATTTAAATAAGTAAAAAAAAAAAAACTAATTAAAGACCACAAGAAACTGAATGGCAAACGGCAAAAATAATTGTTAATTATAATTATGCTTTAATAGAATTAAATAAAATACAAAAGCAGAGAAAGAGGAAAAGAGAGAGAGGAATGAACAGAGCGAGATGGCAGGAGAATAAGGAAATCAACGGCAACTGCCAACTCGTTTCATAATTATTGCAATCAAAATGTTGTGAGCGCCGTAAAGCGAATCTCATTTGAATGCAATTTATGAAATTGGAATGCAATTGAAAATTAAATGACATTCATAAAAAATAAATAAAAAAGATATTATTAAAACGGGAAGGCGAAACGTGTGGAAGAGCCTGCTCAGCCACGAGATATCCTGTATAAATATGAGAAGGAAAATGTATTTTTATTTCCTGAAACGATTATAAAAGATCTTGATCAGGATCAACAATCGAGATGATCTTCTTCTGTCCCTCTGTGTCTGTTCGTTCGTCTGCCTTATATATATACATATATGACCGCATCGATATCGCAACCAATATGAGTTGGAGCACCAATAAGTAGCTTCTCCTTAAGCACTCACAGCTTAAGTTTCTTTGAAATCATCTATTTTTTACCATTTCCATCGATTATAATTTAATAAATAAAACTTTAGTTATGTCAGGATTTATTTCACGTGTTAAGAGTTAGAGTCTTGAAATTTTATATAATTAAATAAAAAGTGCTCCTCTTCTAAATATCTCTATCTACTATCCCCAAATTCAAAGAAGATCCAAAGAAAATTTGTGCTTTCGCTTAAATACACATTTTTTATCCCCTGGAAATTTCAATAAGATTAGATCCCGTTCAGAGAAGTGTTGATTTTATTATAGTTAAAATGTAATTATGTTATAATGTATTTTGGAATCATCCGGATCAAACGACTATAAGACAGATCGGTTTTAAGAAATGCTTTTGTTGGAAAAGTTCGGCGCTATTGAAGTCTTAAACTTGAAATTTAAAATATATACTAATGAATCGCACTTCCATACAAAAATATATAGTATATAGAGCTATACCCATTGGGAGCGTTGCTAATCGGGTGAAACTATATCTTCTACAGTTTAAGAGCTAGAACATCCAAATTTGGAAAGAAACATACTGTTGACCTCCCCTTAAGATAGATCAAAAAACAAAAATATACGTCAATCTTGATCTCTTGATCTGGGAAATCAGAGAAAAAATATATCTATATCTTTTATATCGGCATGTTCGAAGTTAGTCCATCCCTATAGTTAAATATCAAAAGCCTTTGACATGTGTACAAGTTACTACATCTATAATTTCTTATAGCTATAAAAACATCTTTGCAAATGTTAAGCTAATGCAAATGAAAACAAAATTCTACATGTTGAGTAATATCATTTAATATACACATAGTTGACATGATTTATGATATAATAGAGTTATAGATATATATTTCTTTGACTTTTGTGCAGTCAAGAAGCGAACTACATTTTGTTTTTGCGAACAGGTTAAGTCATTAGTCATTTTAACTTTCAACTTGTTTCGTGTGTCTCGGCAATCGCGCTTATTTATCTTTTTATAAATTTCGCCTTATGCCCGCAAAAATAAAGCGTTTCCATTTCACAAGATGCGCTGCAACAACAACAACAACAACAGCATCCATACGACTCATTCACTTAGTCAGATTCGAGCTTGGAGTCGTCTCGAGTGTCCGAGAGTCCAAGTCGAAGTCAAAGCTATATGGTAGTTTATGTTGGGCCTAACCAGTCAGTCAGTCAGTCAATGAACTGCAAAAATCTGCAGGCCAATTGAAGGCACAGAGCGGCTTGGTCGACTGCGATAATGCGCTACAAATAAGCGAAGCTAAAAAGCTTTAGTTAGCAGAAGAAATGAACGAATAATTTGAGGGAAAGTTGAAGTATGAAAATGTGTAAGGAATCCCAACAGATTCTACTTCTAGGCTGCAGACGAGAGTAACCGACTGCATAATACTTATTCACGTTCTAAAAACAGTTAAATTTAATCAAAAATTCAATTCAAAATTCCAATAGGCATATTCAAAGAAGCCAAAGAAGAAGAAGATAGGCGAGAGTAAAAACGAATATATGCATACTTCCTATCTCAAAAACCTCTAACTTCCTTAGCGATTAAATGCTTTGATTTCATACAGACAACAAAGCCAATATACTCTTTTCACTTTATGATAGATTACAAAAGTAAGTCATGAAGGATAAGTAGAGCTTAACTTTCCATCAAATTTTGGTTATTTGTTTATTTTATTATTATGCAAAAGTTTTAAGATAGCGTATTGCACAGTTGTTGCAGCCGCAGCAACAAAAGTTTCAGCATAAAATCGCCAAAAACAATTTGTGAATGAATGCAGACATAAAATAACAATAATTTAACCAAAGAGCCAACAACAACTAACAAATTTTTTAGGCAAAGAAAATTACTCGTTTATATTATATATATATATGTGTATACATGTAGCTGCCAAATCTAATAACAGTTGTTATACATTCTTAATTTGCTGAAAACCCTAAAAATAGTTAATGCTAAAAGCAGACCAAAAGAGCGAAGGAAAAAAGGTAAGAAATAATGCCTAAAAATAACTAACGAAGATTGGAATTTGAAATTGAGGAATCATCAAATACACTTGCTTTGAAAATGAATTAGAAAATTATTCATATATATCTATATAAATTAAGAGAGTGGTTTTTAGAGAGCATAATTACTTTAACTAAACTAAAAGTAAATCTTGAATAGTTGTTAAGAAATTATGATATATTTTTATTAAATATTTAGAAGAATTAGAAATCTAGCAAATTGGAGCAACTATACCTAGTTTCAGCTATATTCATCAGTTCACATAGTGTACAAATATATATTTGTATACATATATATTTATAGCTTACATATGGTTTTACAGCATTGAAATATCCCTAGTTAGTGTATAAAATTTCACATAACTATGCAGAAAATCAAATGAGATCAATAGATCATTTCACACATACTTAAGCTATAAATAACCCCAGGGAGCGAGAGAGAGAGGGAGAGAAATATCTAATGTGTAGCAAAAAATTAAAACAGCCTCCAGCTGTATGTGGGTGGGCCGATCAGAGGCAATGGGAACTGCTAATTGCCAGCTGACCAAATGAGTTGGAGATGAGAAAAAAAGGAGAAAAAACGTTAAGATGGCTAAGAGAGCGTCAATTAGAGCGCAAACGAGCGCCGATCATTAGGAAAAAGCAATTTTTTGATGGCGACAACAGACGATTGGGACAATTGTCAGTGATAGATAGCCAGGCAGCTAGAGGATGGATGCCTGGACAGTTGAATAGTTGGATAGTTGGATAGTTGGTATTCGAGTTGAGGCCATTTGTGGATATATCAAAGCGGGAGCGGCCGACTTAAGTGACTAATTTATGGCCTTTTATGAGCGCATAAGCGATGCAATATATGCGAGCCCGACTATGTGCACGTAATGCAATGCAATGGTAGCAGCAGTCGAAACAATCGAACTAATGGAAATCAATCGAAACAACGGTCTATATCGGGGGTGGGGGTCGAAGTAGGTCTCTGTCTCTCTCTCTCTCTCTCTGCAATTTCTTGGTGATGCTCCATTTTCGGAGATACAAAGAAAATAAGGAGCAGATAAGAAGTGAAAGAGAGATAAAGTGAAATAGAGAGAAAGAGAAAACGAGAAAGAAGAGAGAGAAGAGAGAGAGAGAGAGAGAGAGAGAGAGAGAGAGAGAGAGAGAGAGAGAGAGAGAGAGAGAGAAGGAGATAGAGAGAGAGAGAGAGAGAGAGAGAGAGAGAAAGAGAAAGAGAAAGAGAAAGAGAGAGAGAGAGAGAGAAAGAAAGAGAGAGATACAGAGAGAGAGAGAGAGAGAAAGAAAGAGAGAGATACAGAGAGAGAGAGAGAGAAAAGAGAGAGAGAAAAACGAGAGAGAGAGAGAGAAAAAAGAGAGAATAAGAGAGAGAGAGAGAATAAGAGAGGGAGAGAGAATAAGTGAGAGAGACTGAATAAGAGAGAGATAAAGAGAGAGAGAAAGAGAGAGAGAGAGAGAAAGAGAGAGAGAGAAAGAGAGAGAGAGACAGAGAAAGAGAGAGAGAGAGCCTGATTTGCCCTACACAACATTTGTCGGAGTCGAAATTAAATCAAATAAAATAAATCAAACATATTTATAAGCATAAATTCTAGATAAGAATTATACAGTAGAATGCGTTTCTATATATTTAAAATATTGAAATACATCATACTTTTAGCTTTTATATTATTTTAAATTATTTTATCTATAAATATAATTACTTAATGTACTTAATTTTCGGTAAAGAAATTCTAAAATGTGCCAGACACCTGCTGACAAGCCAGGGAAACGACCCTGGGGGCCCTACCACAAGCAAGACTCACACAAATATGCAGCGCTCTACGACTATGTAGCATATATGTATATACATATGTATATATATCTAGAAGTTAGGATCGTGCAGTGGTCCGCTTCGCTCATTAAGCATGCTTCATTTCTCTGGACATTTATAGGCACGTCAACAAGTAGATTTTAATGTGAGCTGTAGAAATAAAGAAAAAAGCTTAAAAACTGAAAAGCTGTTGGAGCTGAGGAGCTGAAGAACTGGAACCAAGCGCTACGGCGCGTAATCTCGTCTCGTTTATCAAAAAACAAGCCACAGAGCGAAAGATAGTAAGAGAGTAAGAGAGAGAGGGCAGTCCGAAATACGCACACTAATTGGCCTAACAAGTTGGTTCAGATACTCGTAGAATTTCGAAATAGATAGGGAGTAGGTGGCCATAGAGAGAGAGGGGGGGGGGAAACTTAGGGTTAGATGCAGCTGCGTATGCAAATCAACAGCTGCCCCTCTTTGATTATTAGAAGAAAAAAATATATAAAAAACAAGATTTAAGCTGAAAATTTAATTTGCTTTTAAATTTCTGAAGCCTTTTGCTTTGTGGTTAATTTTTAATGGCAACTGATTTGCATTGGAAAAAGACAAGAAAAGAAAAGTCCAGTTTTCCAAGCGCCAGGTTCAGATTTAAAATAAAAAAACTCTTAACTCGACAGTTTTTATGTGACATCAATCGATAGTTATCGAAAATGCAAGGCTACCCGCTTGAAATTGGGTCAAGCTGAGGAGGATTAGAATATCTTGATGTCTATGCAGACAAACATATAATCCATGTATGTACATATATATTATATTTATTTATGTAAAAAATATTTCGTTACGCTAATTCTCTTTCGGTTTTTGGGGCTTTTTTCTTTTTGCAGCACAAGTTGTTACTATTGTTTGTACTATATGTGACATGCACTTGACACCCACTTAAAGCTCTTGCTAAATATTTGCTAAAAATTCAATTATCTTCAGACTGTTTTTAAGTTTCGTTAAATGACGTTTAGCTAAATAATTGCCAGTTCAGCCAATTTGTTGTGCTGCTTGTTGTTTAACTGTTAGTTAAGAAAAAATAAACAAAAAAACAAAAGATCCCACTAATTTTGCAGCAAAGCCTGTAAATATTTACTTTGACAGGAACTCAAAAAAAATGATAACAAATGGGATTAGATAATTAGAAGTTGAGAGCAAGGCGCTTGACTTAAAAAATGTGCTGAGGAAGGGCAACAAAGTTTGACAGCAAGATCAAGTGGCTGTCAACGTTGACAAGATGTAGATTGGACAATGGCTATTAAAGATGACAAGCAGTTCAGCTAAAACAAGAAAAAAAACATATTATACATAGATGCTAACAGAATAGTGTAGAAGTGGATGTTAATGTGACTGTCAACTTTGACAGGTAGTTGAGATTCTAAGAAACCTTAAACAGAAAACTAATGCAGTTTCAACTTCTACTTAGCTATGTAAACAAATAAACTACGTTTTATGCGCGCTGTTATTGTTTGGGACCTTTCTATGCAATTCTCAGCGCATTTCAATGACCAGGAAGTGAAAACCCATAAGCCAAAGTTTTTTTCTTTTCAAGATTAATTTTTATGTCATCAGAAAAGTTTGAGCTGATTTTAACCATTTAACGATGCCCAGCAGCTCGGTAGCTTTGCTTGTGGAGAGATCTTTACGATGTGAATTGAAGCTGCTTGGGAGCACAAACAACACACTTTTCACACACACATGATCGAAATGTCTATCAATAAAAATGCAACTGACACTAGACAAACGAAAAAAAAGGGCGCGACCTAATCAAATTGACATTAAACCCGCTAGAATGACAAACAACAACAAAAAAGTGTTAACAAGATGAGGAAATGCAATAAAAAATAAGAAAAAAAAACTTGTACTTACAATAATAATACAATACTTAAGACTGTTTAAAGAACTGGCCATATCAATTTCAATATTTGAATGATAATAGAAAGTGTCAAAATTTGGAAGATGCTCAAGATGAAGTTGAAGATGATGTCGAAAGATGTTTTTTTTTTATTACAGCAAATACTTTTGGGGCTAGAAACTTGAGCTGAAGTTCTCTTCAGCTTATTTCTGTTTTTCTTCTTCTTTTTTTACGATTGGGAACCAAAGCGGAAGTCATTTGTCTGGCAAAGCAAAAGAAGTAGCTTTTGCATGTGCTGTACTTCTGCTTCTTCTTCTACTTGCTTTGATTACGTCACGGCCAGTGCAGGGGGCATCGCATCTCTTGTCACATTTGCCTGGCATGAGGCAGCTGACTGCTTTTCCCATGGTCAAGCTTCATATATATATATATATATTACATATAGTATATGCCCAGTATATATATATATATATATATAAAGTACAGCTAGGTGCGATCTGCTGAGACACAGCGATAGAGACAGAGAACAACTCAATCAAAGCAAACATTTGCGCACAGCTGGGAACCGAGCGTGTCCATTACGATTTGCTACTTGCTACCTAACACTTACCACTTGCCACTTGCCTCTTGCCACTTGCCACTTGCCGTTGTATGACGCGGCGACAAGTGCGAAGAACTCGGCATAATGGCAACAATAATAGAAATTAACTTGACTACAAAACAACAACTGCAAAAAATGTCTTAAAGTCAGGCGATTAGCTGTCCGTTTTGCAGATCTAAGATATGAAAAGAGCGGCTAATATAGCGACAAAAAAAAGTACATTCAGATTATATAGATTATATAGAATTAGTCGCAAATTGTTATACTCTAGAGATACGCGATCAAATTAGCTCCCAACTTCATTCAATAATAGCTCGCGAATTTGGTTGCAGCTGCTGTTGGTCGGAAGCGTTCTAATTTGTTGAGCTGCTGCTAAAAACATGGCTGTATAGCATGTTGGCCATTAGTCTAAACTGAACACGGAGGACACATAAAATAATCTATTCGCATTACACTTGATAGCGTGTCGTATATAAGCTATTATATATTTATCAGGTTGAAAGCCAGTAAACTTTGAATTTACTTTAATTTTGCTATAAAGTGAACATGGATGACATTTTTTTTTTAATAAAATGAACATGGAGGCTCTGTCTAAATACATGCAAATTTAGATTGCATAATATTTAAAAATGACAGACTTTAAGTTTTATACATTTATGGTCTATTATAAAATATTTGAATGAAGTAACCATGGAGGACTTGCAAATATTAAAGAACATAAGAAAACGCATTCTATGTTGACTACAAAAAAGCATTTGAGCCAACAGTTTTATATGTAAAGCTTTTGAAGGTAAGCAAAGTGACCATGGAGGATAAAAGAAGGGACTATAACTGTTAAAATAACACTTGAGTGCATCTATTAAATTATTGCAATTTTTAAATAAACACATAGGCCAGTTAGCATTAAATTAACATATTTGTTGTATTAAGTGACCATGGAGGAAAGTACAAACTAGAATTACACTTAACAGTAGTGAGTATATGCTGAAATTCTCACACATCTTCTTCGTCTATCACATCAAAAACAAGTAGAGTTGAGTAAGGGTTAAATTAAGTGACCATGGAGAACAGAACAAGATTAAAACACATAGGAAAAAGTATTGATATATTAACAAGATATTAACAACTTTTGCACAAATGACAGTCAAAGAGCTAACAAAAAGTGAACATGGAGGACACGTGCAATAAGCACTCAAGACCATGGAGGACATATAAGAATGCATATCGACTAATGCTAATAAATAACCAAATAATTGAGATGCATTTTACAAAGAAATAAAAACTCTTTTTGTAGCAACTGTACCAAAATATATTAAGTGTAATTCTTAACTGCTTGAAGATCAGATTTCAACTAAATGTAATATAAGACGAGCTAATGCCCAAATTAGAAATTTTATTTGCAATTTCCAACTACTTTAAGCTTTCAAAGGAAATGTATACTTTAAATATTTGTAGTCGTTTATGGAGTTATGCTAATTTAATTTGTAATTCTCAACTACTTAAAGCACACCAACTTTATGACTGTCGAATGAGATGGAAACTTGGCTTATCACAGAGAGCTTCACGGTCGTTGATGCTGGCCAACTTGATAGCCACTTGTAGGCAATCAAAGTACCGTTTCATCGGCAGCCGATACATAAAATACTTATAGAACGTATATATATATATATAAATATATATATATATCGCATCTAAATGATATGCAGTCCATTGAATGCCGCCTTTATCAAGCGACAGCACTGCCATAAATTTATGCTAAAATTTAAATTTTCTTTAAAGTAAAAAACGTGTTGTCATGCGTGTGTGCGTGTGCGTGTGTCTGTGTGTATCGCCCCAAAGCCCAAAAGGTCATAGCAAATGGGACAGAGCGCGGTGACAAAATGCCACATAAATATTACACGAAGCGCAGCTGATAGGCAAATGTCACTCTTATTAAAATGAAAGAAAGAAAAATGTGAACAAAGCGTGCATAGAAAATGCCATCCAAATGCAGCTGCCCAAAAAGAATGAACTTCCGAATATGTGTATATGTATATAGAATGAAACGAAAGCTAAGCAGTAAAAGAAGCTAAGTAGATAAGCTAAGCGTGCAAGGCAGAGCAAGCTCTAATAAATGTAAAACTTCAAATATGTTGTCAAGTGCTTGAGAGTGTTTGAAAATGTTAAGGAAATTATTTGAAAGTGTTTGAAAATTTGTACGATATTCTCAACTTTACTAACCATCTAGCAAATGATTCTGTATAAATGTATTGCAATAAAATAATACTAAGAGAATTATTACTTACTCAGCATATGACTCGAAGCAATGAAGATACAATTAGGATAGTTAGCTTGAAAGTTTGCTTTTAAAAATATTTATTATCTTCTCCTTTAAAAATTTAAACTGCTATAAAAATTGTCGCTAGTTCGGCTTACATTTCAGATGAATAACATATTTATTTGTTATCTTTATTGCCAGTCTGCTGGCTTCTTAGCTTTGCTCAATATTAAGCAGATTAGTCATAAGAACTAAAGAAATATCTGTAATTTTCGTATGTCAGTAATATATAAAATAAATAAATATATCAAAACATATCAAACACGTTAGCTGTTAAAATATAACAAATATAATATACAACTAAAGTTTTTGTTTATCATTTGTTATTGATTTTTATTTTTATTGTTTTATTTTTTATTTGGGTATTTTCTTTTTTTTTTTGGTTTAATTTGTTTTATTTTTTTTATTATTGTTTTTTTATGTTTTTTATTAATTTTTTTTGCTCATTTACAAAACTTGTCAGAAAATTGCGGAAATTCTTTTTCCCTTGTTCTAGCTTCTTATGCTCGTCAAAAAATGGCAACACTGTTCCTGATCGAGAACACATACATATGTACATACGATCAGCCACGCCTTCTTCTGGCAACCCTCGTTCACCCAATTTCAATGGCTTCAAATCAGCACAGTTTCTTACACACACTTACACACACACATTCGAAATTGTGTCAATTGTGAATTAGTAAGTCACAATTTAAGCCACAGTCTTAAGAGTCTTTTGATCCCATATTCTCATATTCCTGCAGTTCTTCATTCATAGAATGAATAGAATAAACTTGTCCACTAAATAAGCATTAAGATCTCCGTCTTCGACTTAATTTTGTATTATTTGTTATTTGTTGTTTTCTTTCGAATTTGTATTTTTATTTGTTGAAAATGCTGTGAATGCAGTCTGAGCTGCTAACCGATCGCATTTATCATTCAAAAATATGGAGGGGGAGCCTCAGAGCGTTCTCTCCACTTGGTGTCATGAATGAAGGCTGCGGCAACAGAGCTTCAGCTTTAGTTTAAGCTTCAAGTTTTATTCTTTTTCTCCACATATATTTTTTTTTATCAATCAGACGCCCTGCGGTGCAGCGTGTTGACGTCTCTCTTATTACAGAGAGCCTCATTATGGGGCATTAGGGCTATTAGAAGCTATTATCTGGCCAACAGAGCCCTATTGATTATGCAGCGAGTGTCACAATAATACAGCCAAGATTTATATAGACCTAGATATATATACCTTTTTGTATATATATATATATATATATATATATATATATAATATCAGAGCGGAAGCTTTGGCTGGCAGGAAATTTGCGATTAAATACAATTTTTAAGTGCTAAACGTTAACGAAGTTCAATTAACTGTGCGCACATACATTATATTATATTATATTATGTAAGCTCAAGATCAGAGTTAATGTTTTTCAATTTCAAATTACCTTGAACATTAAAAGCTAGACCGACCTCTTCATAGCAAACATCGCCCTTCGCCCCCTCCCGCCCCTCTTTAGATACTCGATTTGATAGCCCACATAGCTGTTGTTCTCCTGCTTCTCTGCTTCATTGCATAATTGTTGCCAGCAGCTAGACGAAAGTTACATAAGTTCCAAATAAAAAGAAGTAGAATTTGCGACTCAGAAATACCCTGTGTTGCAATATGAATATGTAGCTTAAATAGTCGCGGAGGAGACTTGCGTTGATCCAGACAGACAGACTGACAAACGGACAGACGGACGGATGGCTGTATTAACTCAACTTGTTCTGATCAATAATATATATGTTTTATATAGTCGGAGATGTTACCTTCTGCGCAAACTTCTGACCAAAATTAATATACCCTTTTTGCAAGGGTATAATAATTGCAAGAGCTTGTCAGAGACTCTATTGTGATATGAAAATACCCTGTAAATAAGAATGATGTACATAGATAGAGGGTGGGATAGATAAATGGGAGGAGGAGGCAGGGAGAGAGTTAGAGGGTGACTGAGCGGAAAAGGTTTCTAGTACAGCAGTCCGACTTTTGAGCGCGAGTACGACTATGATGTAAAAGTTACATAGAAAAAGAAAACACTCTGTGCCTACGGTAATGAATACAACCACAAGAACAACCACGGCAACAACAACAGCCGCACTAATAACAACAGAACCCGAACGCAAAAATGCTCAACTTAAAAAATTACCAAAAAAAAAAAGAATGAAAAAAACCAACTTCAGGCAGCCATAAAAACCCAAGAGTTAAAATCAAGCAAGAAGTCAGCTCGTCAACAAGTTAAGCTACTTGCGACTGCTGCACGACGAACTAATACCCTGTATAGCATAACTAGCTACTACTCTACAGAGCATAGTTGCTAGTCGGGTTAATTTTGGAATTTATATTGCTATTTAGCATAAGCCTTATTATTATATTAAAGCAATAAAAAATGTATTCATAAAGACTACTCTAAGATAAATATTATTTATTTCTTGAGTATCTTTGAAGAATTGCTTATTATTAGGCAGAGATAAAGAATTTTAAAGCTACGAATACATTTAATTTTTGAATCGATATAAAATTTTCAAAAATTGTGAGGAAACACATAAAATGTGTAAAATATATCGAATAAATGCATCCATATGAAACCGAAAAAATATACTTCGTAAAGATCAAACTCCATTTTGCTATTATGCAGTCATTACAAGTTGATTAAAAGGACGTTTCCAAAATCGAATCCAATTTTTGGCAGCAAATGTTTTCATTTTTGTCATATATGATATTTTCGAGAAAATCTGATCGTTCGTCGTGTTAAATAAGAAAAGTCATATTTTAAATGTTTATAGAGCAAAGATCAACAAATTTTGTATTAAGACCTATATAAATAGAACTATATAGGCTTATGAACAATATAGACCCATATACTATATAGACCTATAAACTACTCCCTATTTGGAGTAAACAATCCGAAAATATTGATATTTAAAATTTTTAAATTAGTTTTGATCAAATATCAACCACCTTAAAAATCAGTTACAAATTCGTAAGCAAATGATCTAGATAAATAAATTAAGTTAAGATATCGAACTGTAGCCAACTATGGCAAATACATAAATGAGCATTAAATCAGCTCGAAAAATCAACGAATTTGCAGCCAACTAAATTTTCAGTCAACAATTTTCTTGGCTAATGCCAATTACTTAACGTAGCGCAGCAACAACAACAAAATGCGGCTAAAGTAGCAGCAGCAGAAACAGCTTTTCGTGTTCGCATTCAAGTACACACACTCACAAACACACTCACACATACACGACAAGCTGTAGAGACAAGAGCAACAACAACTACAAAAAACCGCCAAAGAGCGACTGCACGTGATACATTCATCATGAACTTGAATTTGAATTTAAAGTTTAATGGTAAATCCATTGTTGTTGCTGCTGCTGCTGCTGCTGTTGCTGTTGTTGTTGCTGCTGTAGCTGTGGCTGCCAGGCAACAATTTGCGCGCACTTGTTACCATTGTTGGGCTTAACTCGCTTCGACTGGGCAAAAAGGCGTTGCCCGCGGCGCAGCTCACAAAAACAAAACAAAAAATATATTTAAGCAGAAAATGTTGCAGCAGCAACAAATTTTTAGGTCCCCTTCTCATTCTTCTTCTTCTTCGTCTTCTGTTTTGTTTCTGTTTGTTGTCACTTGCACTTGTTGGCTTCATTGCATGGCATTGCATTGGCATTGTTATCGGCAACGGACTTTTATCTGTTTTATCTCTGCTTTTGTCTCCGTTGCCTTATTGTATAACTGTCAAAGAGCCGAAAGGCTTAAACAGCCTCTGACACGCCTACCCAGGCGCTGTGTGCTACCTGTTATGCGCAAAAATACGCCTACACAAAAATGAAGAAGAAATATGCAAAGCAAACGCCCCACAACAAAAATATTTGTGCACAGCCAGTTTGCTGCCTAAGTCTTTCGTCTTTGGCTAATCCACAAGGCGGCAACGATTGAGCTATAGATAAAGATATAGAGCTATAAATTTAGATATTCAAATTGATCATGATATATAGATATATTGTAGATATAGATATAGAAAAGATTTTACAACTTATAGTTAAAAAAATATATTTAAAAAAAAAAAGTTTGTTGCCTAAGTCTTTTCTTTGGCAAGCCAAGAAGATGAGAAGGAGTTACAGATTTTTATTGATATTATATTATTGATATTTTTTTTGTGGGTTAGGTAGGTGAAATGCTTTACTATATGAGCCACGCCGTCGCTCTGACCGGTGTGTCAGGCTGCTATTGTAGCTTACCGACTAAAACACCTCCTCTCTCTAGGGCCAACCTTCCACCTCGGAACCGGGTATTATCCCGCATTAAGTTCGCACTATAATCTGTGTTTCTGCGTGCAGGACTTTTTGCGCTGTAATATTTTTTCTGCAAAGTCCCAGACTTTTTTCCACCCATTGTTGGCTCTGCACATTTGTTCCACACCTCAACCGGACCGATAGTTTCTGCAAGGTCGTTACTTTCTTCTATCCACCTTTCGCAGTAGAAGAAAGTGTGCTCGACATCATCTATAGCACTTGTACAGTAAATGCAGCTGGGCTCAACATTTTTCCCCATTTTGTGTAGGTATTTTCGAAAATACCCATGCCCTGATAACATTTGTGTCAAATAGAAAGATGTCTCATGCTTTCTATTGTACTTTCCTTATTCCTCTAATGTTGCTTTGTCTTCTTCTTGGATTGTACTGCGTATGTTTCGTAGAACGTCAACATAGCTTTGTCCTCCTTCAGGTTTTATGAGGACTGCTTCTGTTCGTGGGAGTCGCTTTGCTTCCTTCCTCTGTTTGACAGGTTCATGGACTTTTCCCTCGCTGAGACAGTCTTCTCTTGTTTCGTGGAGCTAAGTTTTTCCACGTGACTTTTTGCCATAGATTCTGCTCCCTTTCTCACAGATTCCGATTCTAGAGGGCTGGAAGACTGCCTCTCTTGACTAGTGGATGTTTCCACTGCTTCCGTGCTCGCGCTTGCGGTTACCATTTTCTGCCTGTGTTTACTTCCTTCTTCCTCTAATTTTTTCCAAGAGTTTCTGCAGTGTCCAAGTACATCCAGCAGTTCGTCTAGGTCTAAAACACCGTTTTTGACATCCAGACTAATATTTTTCTGTTTGGTTACTGCTGCTCTTATAATAGCGTCCTTTTCTTCGGCGCTGAGTTTTAGAATATACTCCTGCCTTGGAGACATATTCCCTGCCTGCTGGTTCAGCATCAGCTACGGTTGTCCGTGGCGTTCCGTCTACGTTCGCTAATACCGCTGCAGCTGGTGGGCTTCTGCGAAGCCTTGAGCTCTTGCCAAATCCCAGACAAGGATCGGTGTATCTCGGGTCGTTATCTAATTGTGGTGTTCCGCTGCTAGTTTGTTCTTTGTTGTTTGTTTTTTTTAAATTCCATGTTATATGGGTCCCGACTCCAAGCCGCTATCTTAGCTCGGATGTACAGTCACTAGTAGCGATCCCCATGGTTGTCTATGGATAGCAGGGTGGCCATACGA
This sequence comes from Drosophila gaucha, assembly GCA_035045545.1. NCBI lineage: Eukaryota > Metazoa > Arthropoda > Insecta > Diptera > Drosophilidae > Drosophila > Drosophila gaucha. The sequence goes on along the minus strand of JAWNOY010000366.1, from coordinate 17,531 downwards.
GGGTTGACGCTGGTCTTTATGAGAGCCAGGATCTGGCATAGATTAAGGATTTCTCAACTTAAACCTGCACCGCCACAATAAAAGTGGCGACTAGCTTCGAACGTACTTGGAGGCCTGCCATGGTTTTAACGGGACGGGGGAGTTAACTTTAGCCTAGAAGCCATTTCCCCAATATGTCACTCCTGTGTACTAAAGTCCTAGAATGCTGCATCTGTCAGCTCAGTTTGCAATCAATTTCAAATCATTTATTTTCATCGTAGTCCGTGGTCTGTCGAAGATATCACTGTACATAGTTTTATCTTACTATCCATTTAAAATCGCTGCACACTTTAGTTCACAATTGGCCGAGTTGCCCACTTGCTATCCAGTGGGGAGGCAGTGTGTCAACTTGAATTACTTAGGGACAACGATTGCTACTGGAGACGCCCCCAAAAGGGATCCCATAGAAGAACTTTGCCTTGTATTTGTAACGCCATCCCCACCTACTTATTGATATTGCTATAGCAAAAAAAAAAAAGATATATAAAAAGATATAGATATAGATATGGATTAATATATATACATACATATATATATAGACATAGATCAAAATAAAGATGGCAAAATAGAAATAAGAAAAATTATAAAGTTTCTTGAATATTTTCTAAATGACAAGTTTGTTGTCTAAGTCTTTTGTTGGCAACAGAGCTTCATCATTTATGAAGGTTTTCGCTCAACAAATTCCCCTAAAATTTAGCTACATTTACTATATATAATGTCAAGCTTGTTGCCTAAGTCTTTTAATGCGAAAGACTATAATATATAGAAATTCTCAAAACAATGCATTCAAGAAATCTTTAGAATCACAAACAAATACTATTCAAGTTTATTGCCTAAGTCTTTGCCTTAAATATCTAAAATTAAATATGTGAAAAAAACTGTTTTGAAAATAGAAAAAAAAAAAATAAATAAAATGTAATATATGTAAAAAGTAGCTGACTAAGATACAAAATCGCTAAGTAGCTAGATAAGAAATTAAAAAAAAAAAAACAATACAAAAACTATACGTATATACAGTACCCATATGATCCAGCCCATTCTGAGCCTGATTAATATGGCAAACAGGTCTAAAAAAAAAAAATATTTATATATAAAAACGTGCACAACGTGAAGGTACAACGACATTACGAGCACCAAAAGCGAAGGGGGAGGGGCAGGGGGCAGGGGCAAGGGTTGAGGTAGTGCGCTCTTTAAATGAATTATGAATTAAGTTTTTCGACTTGATGGCCACGTTGCCAACTAATTTCGACCTTGCATACAATTTTAATTAAATATTTTTTTCATTATGTGTCTTTTTTTTGCCTCTTTTTTATCAATTATTATATATATAAGCATATCTATATATATCTTTATGTACATGTATTTATTCGAGCAGAGCAAAAAGAGGTGTTGACAGTGCCTCGATGAGCATTTTGTAATGAGCCAGACGTGAGCTGCTCCAAGTTCAACAATGTGAGCTCAAGATAATATTAACTACATTCATATTGCATTAAAAATATATAACGGTTCTTTGAGTTTGTCTGCATCGCCAAAAGAAAATCTTAAGAAAGTCAATTTGATGACTTAAATCGATTCAGTTTTGACAAAGTTATCTTCAGTTTTCGCTTGGTCCTTTGTCAATTTGTTGTTAATTTTTGCTAGCTTTGGCATTGCCAGATCTTTGAATGTAAATTGACATTGTTTCGCAAAACACATTCTGCTGTCGGCTTAAGAAATCGGGGGAAAATCAACTGACAAACAGCCAAACAACAGCGACAACAGCTACAAGAGCAAACAGCATCTGGAGCTAAAGGAAACGCTGAGGAACTTGGCCAAGATGTAGTCAAGCTGCCGACAGGGACGAAGCCAACCAAGGCGGGGGTAAAGGGTAGCGGTTTACAAAAGCAAAAGCCAAAACGACAAACGCAAAAGATGTAACCAAAGTCCAAGAACTTTAGCAAAAAAAAAAAAGCAGAGAGACGTAGCTGAAGACGAGGACAAGGCGCTGCGCTGTGCTGCGGCAGATGGGGCGTGCAGGGTGGGGCTGGGGTGTGTTGGCGAGGGGCGGGGCGGGGCAGGAGAGGTGAGGGTGAGGTGGATGGGTCTGCGACTTGGGCTGGGTTGGCAAAGAAGAAGAGCTTGGGGCTGGCAGCTCGGGCTTGGCTGCGACGTCTTCAAGCGCATTGTTGCTGTTGTTGTTGTTGTTGTTGTTGTTGTCAGGCGTGTGCGCCGTGAATCCGCTATAACAGTGTTAGTACGTTAGTAGGTATACAAACAGGTAAAACAGGTATTCCGGCCGCTCTTCATTTACTTTTTTTTGCCGCAGCCGCTGCTGCTGCTGCTGCTGCTTCTTCTTATATTTCTTCTTACTTCACTTTACTTTAGCATTATTTTAGCGAAAAGGCAACAACAACAACAACAAACAGAGAGGCGAGCACGTCGCCGTCGATGACGACAATTGAGCAAATAAAGATAAAAAGTAAAAAAACACACACACACGCACAGCAGAGGAAAGAGAAGCGAGCAGCGAGAGAATCAAACGAGGCAAAGAACAAGCCAAAAAGGAAACAAACTGCGAGTAGCAAGAGCAAGAGCAAGGAATTACATGAACAGAGCGCAAGAGAGAGAGAGAGAGAGAGAGAGAGAAAGAGTTAAGGACCGAGAGAGCACAAAGAGAACGAGAGCGAGCGAGAGAGGGCGCAACAACAAAAAAATACACATTCTTAAAGACTGCAATTACCGCACAGACACAGCCCAGAGAGCATAATGAATGAACATCATGATGATGACAATAACGATAATGATAATAATAATAATAATAATAAGAATGATGATGATGAGCAACAGAGCCTAAGCTGTGTGTACTCAAGCGCAATTTTAAGCAATAGGCACACACAGAGACAATATATATATATATATATGTATGTGTGTGTATATATACATATTTATGGAGCCGATAAGAAATTCACACACACACACACACACTAGTGTGACCCTGGCCTAGGTCTACATTAAGAACTAGGATTTTATCTATGATTCTATAGAGCACAAAAACTATAAAAAAAATTTTTTTATTTTTCTAGATAAAAAATAAGAGAAAAATGCATAAACTTTAATAAATCATAGATATAATAAAATAATAATAATAAATAGGTATGATAAAATAATAATAATAAATAGATATAATAAAATAATAACAATAAAAGAAGAACAGCAAAATAAATAGTGAACAAAAAATGGAAACATCGAGATCAGCAAAAATAATATATGTTTAATAATAATATATTTAAATATAAAAAAGTAAAATTTAAAAACAAGTAGAAATTGTGCTTTAAAAATTTTTTTCTTTAATTTTTTGAAAACAGAAAGATATAAATATATTTTTTTTTTAAATATAGAAAAATATATTTAATAAAATTAAACAAAAGCCAAGAAAATACATTTATAAAAAAAAATAATAGCAATTCTTATCAATCTATATCTTATCTGAAGTATTTTTATTATATTTAAGCCTCAGTAAGCGCAGCTTTTTAAATAACAGTTATAGTTTATGGAAAAAAATACTAATTTTTATTTAAAATGAAACTAAAACACAAAAACCAGCTGTCACAAAACTAAAACAAACCCATTTTAAAATTTCCCAACAAGCAGACGTCAAAAGTTAGTTCAAATAAATTTGAAGAATTTTTTCTTCGATATAATTATGCAATCTTAATTTTTTTCTATTCTATTTTCTATTTTTCTAAATAAAATAAATTAATTATTTTAGCCTTTTATATCTTTAAAATGAAAATAAACGTAAATAATTTCTTCCTCAATTCGTTCTATATTATTTTCATTATATTTTTGAGTAATATCTGTAATTTTGATAAAAATTAAGACGAAAAAACATAGAGAATAGCTCTAATAAGAAATTCAAAACTCTAACTGCTTTTAAGGTATAGAAACATTCTTTTCAAATTCAAATTCTATAAATGAAAAATCTCAGCCAGCAGGATTTTTCACTTGCTGCTGTTTCCACTGCTGCTGCTGCTGCTGCGGCAGCAAAAGGGCAGAGCACTTGCATTTGGCTTAGCAGCGGCATTTGAGTGAGAGTGAAGTTGGCGCAGGAACAACAGCAACAGCAACAGCAACAACAATTAGTTAAGAAGCGCGCGCAGCTAAAAGGCAGCTAAAAATGCTGCCTCTGCCGCTGCCTCTGCCTCTGCCACTGCCAGTGCCACTGCCACTGGCCGCCTCGACGCCAAAGTCAGAGTCACAGTCAAAGCCACTGCCAACAGGTATGTGAAGTTGCGCGCTCTCTCGCTCTTCCGCTCTCTGTGGCCATCTCTTCGCCGCATTTGTTTGGCGCACACAACTACAAAGCTAGCTGTAAATTTGTTACGTCGCCGTGCTGCTTGCGTGTATGCGTGCGTCACACACAGGTGTGCACGCAGCGATTGCGGCGAATTCGCTCCGTTTGCAGCGCTTACATCACACGGCACACACACACAGGCAGACAAGCAAACTGTGTGAAATAACGTTAGTTGTCGTTGCCCTCGCACTCGTGTGTGCTAGAGCGAGAGGCGACAGAACGATCGAGAGAGGGAGACAGAGAGACAAGGAGCGAAAGAGAGTAAATTTTAACTGCGGCGACCGTTCGACTCTCGCCGCAATCTTATTGCCATTCTAAGCGCGTTCTAAGCGCTCATTACAAGCCGACAACGCCGCTGCTTCTTCATTTTATTGCCCACACACACTTGCACACACACGCACACACACACACACGCAGACAGCGAGTGTCGAGGCGCGTTGCCAACTATTTTGCCGTTTAATTTCGCTTATATGGTACTTATTGACGTTCTGTTCTTGTACTTCTACTTCTTGCGTATCTACGCGTCTTCGTAGTTATATACACACACACACGCATACACACACACATACAGACTGCTGTCGATAATGATGAAATGAAATTCTTAAAGGGTCTTATGAAAATAGACTTTGCTCTGGCAGCAAAACTTAAACGACAAACATAGATAAAGATATATATACACACACATACATGCATATATATAAGTACATATATATAAATATAAATATATACATATAATACAAAAATATTTATATAAGTCTTTAGTTATATAAATTTGTTGACTTAAACAAAAGACTTAGGCAGCAAACTTGATGTATTAAGCCTTAGTTTTAATTAGAGATGGGCGTCGGGATCGAAATTTTCGGGGTCCGCGAGTATCGAGCGGGTATCTCTCCCTAAAATCTCTTAACCAGCCCGCCCGATCCTTTAGTTTTAATTAAACAAAAAAAAATATATAAATTGAAATTGAAATTGATATTTATTCAAGTTCTTCAATACTGATATATTATTATATATTTATTTACATTTAACTAAATAAGAAACGTATATGGAATAAGAAAAAATAGATATCTAAAGAAAAGCTACAGCAGAATCTGACGAAGAATTTGGATTAAGATATAGATGAAGTTTTGAAACACAAATAGATGCTTGCCTTATATTTTTTTTCAAATCAATAAGATTTTTACCTATCTAAAAAATTTTTTAAAAATTTGTCTACCATATATAACAAATTTTAAAGCTTTGTTTTAAATTTTTGATTTTACTTTATAGAATAGAAATTGTTTTCATATCTGTCTGAATTGGTTTATCAAATGTTGTAAACGCTCTTTCTTCCCGAAACTCCTTGAAAACGGATAGACTGGAGTATATTAGTTTTCTGCAATCGTATTTGACAGGCAAAGACTGCCTGACCAAGAGCATTAATTATATAAATTAATATAGTCATCAGGACAATAAGCTGAGTCGATCAAGTCATGTCATTTGATCTAGGCAAAAACGGAAGCTTAAAGCCTTCATATATTTTGGCTTATATTTTTTCCTTGCCTATATAACATCACTAATTATTTACCTATATTCATCGATTTTTTAACAAATTTTTAAACCTATTTTTTTAATGTTTGTTAATACTTTTTGACATACATACATACACATAATTTATATATTTATGCATATTTGTATGTATATATGCGTATATACTTTGTACTTTTGTACATGCCTATATCAACAGCAATTTCTGCTCAACATTTGGGCACAACAACAATTATGCTGTAAAATTTACGAACAAAAATAAAGTGTACCTTTTTTATATCATTTGCAGCCAAATGCTTATTTCAGAGTCAAGACCAAAGACATAACAACAGCAACGACAACAACAACGACAGCGACAACAACAACAACAACGACAACGACAACAACAACTTAAAGCAGCTCTAAGTACAACAAGTACAAGCCAAACGCAAACACACAAAACGAGTAAAACATCCCAACCGGCAAATGGCCAAAGCAGCGACGGCGACGGCGACGGAGACCAAAGCGAGCAACAGGCAACAGGCAGCCACAACAACAACAACAGCAACAACAGCGACGTCAGCGACGATAAAACATTACCTCTACCTTGACTCTGAACCAACAAGAAAAACACGCACGCACACACACACTGAGAGACACACACACATACGCACACACGCGGCGAAAAAAAAAAAAGAAGAGACGCAGCAGCGAAAAAAAAAACTGCATGAGAAACGTTATGTGAGCGAAATACAAGCAACAACAGCAACAGCTACGATCGCCGCAGACGACGCAGCTCCAAAACACTCTCACTCTCTCTCACCACACGCAGCAGCGGCAGCGACTCAGGTGCTCAGGTGAGCGCTGCTGAGCAGCCGTTTAAAACCGTTCGCCGTGTGCACAGTTACAAGAGCAGCAGCAAAAAGGCAAGCCGAAGTTGCAGCCGAAGCTGAAACCGAAGTCTTTCGCCCTGACTCACAGACGAAAGCGAACTTGAGCACTCGCTCTCTCTCTCTCTCGCTCTCGCTCTCTCTCTCTCTGTGTGTGTGTATTTCAAGTGCGGCTTACGGTGTTTTGCGTTGCTCGCCTGAATTCGCCTCTAAAACTAACTGAGTTTGTTGTAGAAGCAGCCGATGCCGCCGTTGCTGCTGCTGCGACGCTTCGCAGCGGTATTGCTTGACTTTGGCCTAACTGCTCAGCGGCTGGCGACGCTTGAATACAGTAAGAGGCGAACCGGCGTTGTGAATGCACGTGTTTTGTCGCTGGACAGCAAAACAGCAGCCACAAACAACTTTTGCCAAAAAAAAAATTAAAAATAAATTATAATAAATAAAAAAAAAACAATAAAAAACGGTTACAATTTACACACAAAAACAACAACAAAAAACGCGTACAAAAATTCGTAAAAAAAAAATATTTAAAAAAAAAAGAACTGAAAATAAAAACTGCCCAGCAAAAGAAATTAAACTGTTCCAAAAGAATATATCGAAAATATTTCTATATATTTGACAAATTTTTGTTTTATTTTTTCAAAGTGCGCTATATAGCGAACAAAGCCTATATAGCATATATATATATACACATATCTGATCAATTGCCATTAAAAGCAAACTTTGTAAATGATGAAGAAACACAAAAAATTAAACTGAGCCGCGCTCAACAAAAGCAGCAAACAAAATATCAATCATATATACAAATATATATGTATGAAAAATTCTTTTTTTTTGTCAAATAATCTTAACTGATCGAAGAAGAAGAAGCAGCAGCAGCAACAGCCGAAGAACACACACAGTTACAAACAGACACGCACTTGGATTAGTGTTTTGTTTACTGTGTGTGTAAGTGCGCGCGTTCGTCTATGTGTATGTGTGGGAGTGTACGCGCGTGTGTATGTGTGTGCTAATAAACATAAATATAATAATAATATTCAAAAACAACAACTAAGCAAAAATGCCGAAAATCTTTTTGATCAAAAATCGGCTGCATCAGCAGCAGCAGCGCCTGTTGGAATCACAGAATCTGCTGCAGCACAAAGCGCAGGACGATGAACGCTGCCTGGTGCCGCCGCTCAGTCCGAGCGCCTCGCACTCACGTCGCGCCGAAGACCAGGCGCCATTGTCGCCCACGCCCACACCAACACCCGCCAATCCCGAGCCGGAGCCGGATCCGGATCCGCAGGGTCAAGCGGAACAGGAGCAGCCGCTTAGCTTGATTGCCGCCGCATCATCAGCAACATCGACGCGCAAACGTTTCCATCATCGACGTCATTATTTTGGACAAACGCGACACAGTCTCGAGCTGTCACAAGAGCAAGCCAACAACAACACCAGCAGCATCCCCAGCATCCATTCCAATTCCAATTCCAATTCGAATGTCGAGCCCGAGCAAGTTCAAAATGGTAAGTTGATCTATTCTGTCCCTCCCCACAAAAAAGAATCAAATCAAATCAAAAGACTTAGGCAACAAACCTCGCACAAAACATTGCCCAACAAACAATTTTATTGGCCTTATGCAAATGCCAAAATTAACAAGAATGCACATTAAATTAATCCAAAAGAAAAAAACAATAGAAAAAAAGTTGTTAATACTTTTTTTCTACTTTCCTCTATAATGAATTTCTGTGGTTTTTATTGGAAGTTCTTTGTTCCGAACCAAGTCAATTTGGAAAATCTTTAGAAAAATAATTAATTGCCAAATTGTAAAATTTACTTGGGTGTTCCTGTACTGAAAGAGATAGATAACTCCTCTTTGTTGCTCTTTGAAATTGAAAAGCTTTTCTATTTACTTTTATTTAAGTTTTCAATTTGATTACTTTGACTTTTATTTGTTTAACAAGACTTAAAGTCGAGTTTTATCTTTCTGATATTGAAAATTCTAATCTATAGAAAAACATAGTTGGAACAAACATAATAATATACATATATTATTTCATGTTATATAGTTTCTCTAGATGATGCTTACTATAAAATCAAATTGAAATCAAAGAATTTTTATTTGATTTTTGATTTTCTGATTTTATTGAATTTTTTTCTCATACTGAGATTTTCGGCTCTCAGAATTTTCACTTTATCCAGCTATGCCAATATATGATATATCAATATTATGTGGGCATGTTTTATAATAATTTTATTAATGAACAGATTTGCTATGCAAATAAAATTATGCTTGGTGGAAATTACGATAATCTACATACATGATTTTAGTCTCAGTTTCCCAACTATTTTCTTAGATATTTACTAGAAGCTTGTCTAAAATATCTATATTCTTATATGATCATATTCTTACAATTCATAAGATATTATCAAGAATATACATATATGCTCATCTAGTCTTACGATAATTTCCATAAATGATGTTTGTCTGAGTTTCCCAACTATTTTCATAGATTTTTTATTAAAGCTTTTCTAGAATCTCTATTCTTATATTCTTATGATTTTAGTCTCAGCTTCCAAACTATTTTCATAGATATTTTCTTGAAGCTTTTCTAGAATCTCTATAGGTTTACTTTATATATTCTTATAATTTTAGTCTCAGCTTCCCAACTATTTTCATAGATATTTTTTTGAAGCTTTTCTAGAATCTCTACAGTCATACGTTATATATTCTTATGATTTTTGTCTCAGCTTCCCAGCTTTTTTCATGGTAATTCTCACAGTTTTCCTTGAATCTCGCACTTATGTAACTGTTGTATAGGCAAAAATTCATTATCTATGCGTTGCCTTAAGGACAAAAACATTTCCTGCGCATTTGTTACACTTCCAGCTCATTACAAAGCCAAAAGCCAAAAAAGAAAAAAAAAGCTGACAGGCAAATAAATGCTTATGACCATATAATAGCCACAAATCAGTCAAGACAAATGCTGATGGCTATCTACAACAGACAACAGCAACAACAAGCCAAGCTACCAATTCAGAGCTACAAGCTAAACAACAACAACAACAACAACAACAACAAATTAGGCAGCGTCTCGAGCATTTGTTGACGCCCACACGACACGACCCTTGGCTTTTTTTGTTGTTGTTGTAGTTGTTGTATTTTTCGCTTCTCTTCTACTTAGATTCTGCGCCGAAGCTGTGGCCAACATCAATCACTTTCATTGAATTGCCAAAAACAGCAACAAGAAAAGAAGGGAAAAAAACACAATTTCTAGAAATCTGTTCAGTTCAGTCTGGCTTATATAATCGACGAGGCGGCTTATTAAGTCATTTCTTGACCATGGCTAAAAACAACGAAAAAAAAGTAATAAATATGCTAAAATATTTATATATATTTATGGGAATATTCATATTGAGCATAACTTTCTTTTTGGAACTAATCAGAACTTTTGAATTTCTTGAAAGTGAATTTTTCTTCACTTTTTTCCCTTCATTTTTTAAAGTTTTATTTTGCTTCTTTATCTATATATATTTTTATATTTGATATTTTTTATGCTACACTTCACTGATTTGCGTTCTGGTTGTGCGTGTGTGTGTGTGTGTTAGCTGTCAAGTTCGCTGCCTAAGTCTTTTGTTTCACATCGTCTGCGGCTTAACTGCCCTTTGTCTTAGCGCGCAAAAAAATATATATCATAATTACATGTAGGAATAACTATAATAAACCGAATAGCATAGAACGGTGTGCATAAAATAGAATGGAATAGAGTGGAATACTAGACATGGTAGGGTAGAATGTACACAGCAGAGAAGAGAAGCGAGAAGCAAAGTGAGAGGGAAGCTCAGGCTTGCCAAGTGCTGTGGAAGTGGATGTGGAAGTGGAAATTGCTCGTCGTTCTTGTGGACCCCAACCGCAGCTTAAATCACACGCAGCCACTAAACAACTTCAATGTGTGTGTGTGTGTGTCTGTGTGTGTGTAAGCAGAGCTAACGTTTAGCTATAATATATAGAACCTGAAATTTGAGTTGGGTGATCTTTTACATAAACACAGAGTTCGAAAAACAGCTGAATGCAAAAAAAAAAGCATTTCCAGTCTAAATTCTTGGCAAAAATGTATTAAAATATACGAGAGGTATGGAGAGAAAAGAAGAAATGTTTATAAAAAGATATATATTAAAAAAGCAAATAGAAATATATTCATATACAGTATATAATATTCTATATAATATTATATAAAGAATAGTATATATATTTAATATTAATATTGATATAGAATAATATTTCTATAGATTTCTATGAATATATAACTGTTTATCATATAAGATCTCTTATTCTTCCTTCTATTTCATTTTTAGCTGAACTATTTAAATTTTCTATTCAAAAATATATATCTTTATATCTTATATAGATATTCTCTTAAGACATGTGCTCTTATTCTTACTTCTATTGTATTTTTAACCCAACTTATATTTTAAAATATATATATCTTTATATTACCACTATATATATCTCCTTACATATCTCTTATATATCTTACATCCACATATCTCTTAATACATCATCGTTTCCTTAACTTTTGATTTCTCAATTATAAGCAAACACTTAAAACATTTTTTCATTTTACTCAACTTAAGCAAAGTCTTAAGTCTCATTTTCCCAACCACCATATATATATATATTTACATATATTAATATAAATAACATGCAAAAACAAACCGTTTAAGACTATTGGCTATTTATAATGAGAATCAATCAATCAATTCAACAAATTGCAAAAAATTTATAATTAATTAAACTCTATCAATGTCAGATCTTAGGGCTGCTTTTTGTCTTGCCTTAATTTATATGTAGCATATATGTTTTGAGCAATTCTTTTTCTTCTTTATAATTATCATTCCCAACTAGTTACAATATGCACTTACTTATATTGCTCCTACTATTATTTCCTATTGCCTATGCCTTAGTTTTTCTTTAACCAGAGCCACCCTGTGGCTAAACATTTACACACACACACATAGAACAACAGACAGACAGACAGCTCACACAGTTCGTTAGTTTTGAGCGTTCCTTCTGTGCAGGCCTTGCATTACGGGCCTGACTCAGTGGCTCAGTGGGCTCTGCCTTAGCGGTTAGCGGCCAAGAACTTCACACACTTGAGCGCACATACTAAGACAGAGAGAGAAAGAGAGAGAGACAGACAAACATAATATATATACATATATATATATATATTTATATATATAAAGTTAGTTAAAGTTGGCAATGGGCAAATTATATAACAATGTGCCCCACCGCCTAAGCCACAAATCTCTGGTTAAGCCCAAGCAAAAGTACAAGTTGAGAGCAACTCTCGCATGCGGCACTAAAAGCAAATGAGAAAAGAAGATGAAGTAGAAGCAGCAGCAGCAGCAGCAACAGCAGCAGCCAAAGTGGAAGTGGAAGCAGCAAAAGGCCAACGATAGGTAGGCTGGCTCTCTAGCAAAAATAGCAGAAAACTTGCAGCTAGCTGAAGCGCATAATCAAGTTAAAGATGTTGATCATGATGATGATGATGATGATGATGATGATGGGGCAGGGTCTGGGGCTGGGTTCTTTTTGCCAAGTTGACTTTGGGCGTTGCTCCTCGTCGGCCATTTGGCCAAAGCGCAAGGCACAAAAGCAAAGGCACAAAGGCAAAGTCAAGGCAAACGAAAAGTGGTAGAACCAGTAAACCAACCAACAACAACAGCAGCAACAACAACTGGCAACACGATTCTTGGCAAGGGCATGCCACACGAGAAATGTAGATGGCCAACAGCGACGAAAAGAACTAAAACAAAAAAAAAACCAAAGCGTACAGAACGTGGCCCAAACCGTGTCTCAAGTGCAACATAATGTTGCCGCTGCTGTTGCTGTTGCCACGGCCATAATTGCTGTTTGCCAGCGTCTGTGATTTTCGCTCCCATACACAAACACACACACACACACACACTGAGTACTTGCCTTATAAATATACATATGTATATATATTGCTAGAGCTATAACTCTGCTTGAGTACACAGCTAAAAAAAATATAAAGGGTGTTTGCTTAATGCCTTTTAAGCACTAAAGTTCTATTTAGTCATACTACATTTTACTGCATGTTTCAAGAATATGTTCGCCTTGAAATTGACTCAAAAATAAGTTTAAAAAAAACTTATTTGTTCTTCAAACTGTTTCATTTCAAAATTAATTTCATAAAATATAAAAGAAATATCAATGTTCATCTAGCTCAACTTTCGACTGTTAAGCAAGCATATCCTAGTTTGAATTCTGCATCAATAATTTTTTTTTTCATAATTCAATTTTTTAAATATTTTTATAATTAACTAACAAATTTATTTCCTATATATTTAATTTTTATTTAATCTTCTTATTTAAATATTTAATTTTTTTATTTTGGGTTATATTTGTTTTTTTATAATTTTTAAAAATATATACTAAAATATATTTTTTATAATTTTGAAAAATATATTAAAAGATATATATTTGTTTTATTTTTTTTTTATTTTGTATAATTTTTTTTTGTTTAATAAAATTTTTATATATTTTTTTATATGTACAATATATTTATTATTTTTTTATTAATTTTTTAATATTATTTTTTATTTATTTTTTTACATATTTTTTTTTTGATTCATTTTTTATATTTTTTGTTATTTTTTTGAATTTTTTTTAGATTGTATACTTTTTTATATATTTGTTTTTTAGGTTTTTTTAATATATTTTTTTAATATTTTTTTTTGTCATTTTTAAATATTTTCTTTTATATTTTTTTAAAATTAATTTTTTACTATGTTTATATTTAAAAAAAAATTGTTTAAAACATATTTGTTCCTAATATACTGGAATATAGCGTCCGAATAGCATAGCCCATATTTTGCTCAGTGTACTCTATAAATAAACAATAGCTTAAGCTATAGTTACATTGTGTTGCGTGCCACAAGTGGCAGCCATAAATATTCATATAGACTATATATTCATAAGCTTATATATGTGTATAGAGAGGCGCGACCTTAGGACAAGGTCTGCTGCGCGCTATTCAAAATTCCTAGAACAACAACAGCAACAACAACAACAGCTGCTCAGCTAACTGCCCAACTTCCTGTACCTTTTTTTATGGCAACTTTTTTTTGCACAAAAATTTCACAATCATTTCTTAGCCATCTTTTCATTTCATTTCATTTCTGGCTGCAAAGTAAAAGTCAATAAAAATTCAAAGGAAATTCATTGATAAAGTCGCTGCGATAAGTCAACATTTGGCCACTTAGCACTTGATAACAACAACAACAACAGCAACCGGGCACCTGTTAGAAGACCATTCAAAATATATATGTATAAACGCTCGCAGTTCAATTCAAGCTGACGCAGATGTTACAACACGCGGCCGGAAGTTAGCGAAAGGTTGGCCAAAAATGTTCTCTCTCCCTCTCTCTCTCTTTCTCTGTTAGCCCGCTGGCTTGCTGACCCCTACTACGGACCCCTTCTACAGACAACCCCTCCACAAGTCCAAGCATAGCATTGCAATAACGTTGTAAACTAAGCCTAAAACTGAAGTATATATATATAGTAGACAGAAATTTAAGCAACATGAAAAATATTACAGTAATGATATTCCATATAATCTATAAATTTAGCAAACTTTTCTCATTTTAAGAGCTAGAAAAGTTGAAAAGTTTCTTATAACAAAATAAGATAAAAGTTGCTAAAGAGCTACGCTTTTCATTGAGATAGATAGATATATAGAAATATCATATGTGGGTTAATCGATAGATAGATAGTTATAATATCAGTCAGCTGTATAGCTAAATAGATAAATATATAAGTATAAATACAATTATACAACATTTCAAGTAAAATTTCTCAGCTTTCCAAATTTTTATATTTTATTCTCTAAACATACATATAATATATTTATATATCTTACTGTTCCTAGAAATTTCTTAAGCAACCTACTAATTAAACTAAATTATTTCACTTCCCAGTAAAGATTCGCTTTTCTAGATATCCCAATATATCTTTTACCATAGACAGCTGAAATCATAAAAAAAGCTGCTCAAAGAATGAAGAAGACGTAAACAATTTAATTTATTTTCAAAACAACAATAACCATTTGCAACACTTACGATCTTAAAGCTAAAACAAAAAAAGGAATATTCAACTTTCATAAAATGTTTTCTAGCTGTCCTGTAGCTCCCTAGTTTTTATGGCTTAAGTGCAAATCCTGTTTTCACTTTAAGCTCAAGTTTCAGCTTCTTCTTCTTCGTCTTTTACTTGTTTTAGAACGCCTAATAAGGTATTTGAGCAAATGTTTAGTTGGGCAGACAATTTGAATAGCCACGGCAGCAGCAGCAGCAACAGCAGATCCTGTGGCAAGTTCGTTGCCTAAGTCATTTGTTTTTTTTCCTCGATTTTTTTTCGATTTACGTTTTTCTGCACTGCGTCTGGCATTAGTTTTTACCTGCTGCTGCCTGGCTGACTGATAAACAATGCAGTTGTCTACCTGTTTAAGGGCTGACTCGACTGCCTCGCCTGCACCTAGCCCTATCTCCCTCACACACACCACAACAAACACAGCCAGGCGAAAAGTAAAAAAACGTACACGAAGTAAAAGAGAGAAAAAAGGCAAAGATTTGACAATCAGAAAAACGAAGCGAGAAGCAAAAGCAAAAAGGGCAAGAATCCTGCACACACTGTGATAAAATTCAAAGCTGAGATTTATTTGTGCAGTGAATCAACACACACACACACACACACACACATAGAGGCGAGCAGGCGAGAAACTGGTCTCAAGTGCTGCGCTCGACTGCGTTCCATAAGAATAAAAATACACCTTCTCGTATTTGTCTGTCTGTGTGTGTGTGTGTGTATTTGAAAGGAAAAAAAATAAATAAAGAATAATAATAAAGGAAGCGAGTTTTTTTCTCTCTCTCTCTTTACTTTGGAGCTCAAATACCTGACCAGAGGCCTCGCCTCTGGAGAATCGCTGCGTTACTCACGACTCTTCCAGCCCTGAGTGTGCGTGTGAGCGCGTTTGTGTGTGTGTGTGTGTGTGTATTGATTGCACTGCCTTTGGCCCCTTTGGGCCTTTGTTAGCCCCTGCGGAACGGCCTTTGTCTACCAAATCATCTTTCAGTTTTAGCATGAAAATGCATTTCTCGATGCTCACTTCTCTTTTTAGGTCTCGCTCTCTCTCTCTCTCTCTTTCTGTATGTAATTGAATTAGTGCCCAGCACAATTTACAGCCCAATTGATCGCGTCAACAGTTGCCTTTAACCAAGTTCCAATTGCCTGCAGCATCAGCTCTTCTTCTTCTTTTTATAATTTCTATTTTCACACTTTGCGTGCAGCTATACTATGTATGTACTTCTTATTGAGTTCTTACTGTATTCTATACTGGAGTAGACAGATTCCAAATTTTGTCTGACTTCAGATATATTAAATATGAAAAATGAAAATGAAATCTCATATATATTTATTGTAGATCCTTAAACTTAGACTCGAATATACCTATTTGCTAGCTACTCAAAGAAAGAAGAAGAAAACCCACACGAGTATTTCGCATTTTGTCACATTCACGAAAAAAATACGCCAATCTCTTTTTTTGTTGTTGTATCTGAAATTCAGTGTCAATAACTTGTAAATTGTTTGAATTTCAGTTCATTTTTGTTGTTCTTTTTGGGTATATTTTATTCAGATGTATTATTCGTATTATTATTATTATTATTAATATGGAAACTCGTTTTGGTTTAGCACGGGGCGATAAAGCTTCAAATTATTGCATTTGTTTTTGTTTTATGTAGCTTATATTTATAAAGATTTGTATTTTTTTCGCTTCTTTAATTTGCGATTGAAACACGTTTAACGCTCCACAACAACAACAACAACAACAACAATAGAACTTGTTTCCTTTTTTGTTGCTGTTAAAAGTTAACTGTTGTTTTGTTTAACGCTAAAGACGAACGAGTTTCGCATTCCGCATGCTTCAGAATTCAATTTCGTTTGTTGATTTTTTTATGTACATATATATAAGAAATTTTCGTGATGAGACATCTCTTTATTTCGCATGCCCAAAAATGAGAGAGCGCATTTGGCAGGAGATATCAAATGCTATATACTATACTAAATATTCCAATGTTTTTATGATGCGAGCCAATAGCCTGAACCTGGCCATCCAAAATTTTCGATTTCTCTAAGATATATATAAGATATATAGTTAAATTGGTATAAATTGCAGCTGAGAGTAAAAAAAACTGTATATGTCATTTCATTTATGTCTTTAATAACTAAAGTAATTATCTAATCTTTTCTTAACTTAGCTGAATCTAATCTTTTCTAAAAAAAAGTCTTGATATCAAACAAATATAATACAGTCGAGTCCCGATAACTCAATATGGCAAGTGGATCACATTTTTTAGGAATTCGATTTATCGAACAGGAATTCAAAACGATATTTTTTTAACAATTTTTGAGGTTTTCGATTTAGCGGGGTATGAATTATCGGGATTTGACTGTTTATAGAATCTATAGGATATATAGCAGCTGTCCCTCAAATCCTGAAACGGAAAAGGAAACACCTAGAGCACAATTTACCTGCTCGAAGGTGTTGCCTATACATAGCTACAATCTCCCTCCCTCTCTCTCTCTCTCTCTCTCTCTCTCGGAGCTTTTTGTCTATTTCGTTTAATTCAAGTGTGCGAATTTGTTTAATAGAATTCAATTGTTGTTGCTGTTGCCTTTGTTGTTGCTGCGACTGCAAAAT
>JAWNOY010000365.1:37500-70716 GCA_035045545.1 Drosophila gaucha | reverse complement strand
GTATATTCTAAATAACAAGCGTCTAGCTTCTATGGTGTCCAAATGCTGAGCGTTCATACAGACAGACGGCCTCCCGTGCCAAATCGAGAATATATATATAGCGATTTTTATAAATCCTATAATATTTTGAGCGTTATAAGAGCTAGCGACTTGAAATTTGGAATACACATACAAGTAGATCACCCGGAATCAAAAATATATATTATAGATATTTACGCCCATTGAGAGCGTGGCAAATCGGATAAAACTGTATCTCCTACAGTTTTGGATCTAGAGCATCCAAATTGTGCATGTGGGATACTGTTGACCTCCTCTTAAGATGAATCAAAATTTATGTATCCACGTCCTCTGGGGGCGTGGCAAATCGGGAATTACTATATCTTTTACTAAAACCGTGTTAATTTCGGCAATATTGCCGTCAAAGAGTTGGGATTTGGAATATATATACTAGTATCCTACCTCTACCAAAAAAAATATGTTATATATAGCTACGCCTATTTGGGGCGTGGCTAATAGGGTAAAACTGTATCTCCTACAGTCTTAGACGTAGAGTATCCAAATTTGACATGTGGCTTACTGTTCATGAAATTTAAATTTACGAAAAAAAAGAAAATAATAATCATAAAGTAAGACACCGTAAAGCAAATTCTAGTTGACTTAACTGGGGATTGAACCTGTGTTTTTGCTACCACAACGCAAGTCTGTTTAGCCAAATCAACACAATACCAAAACATATATTCAATTTCGCGCATCGTCGTCGCATGCAAAGCATGTGACCCAGGTTCGACTCCCATCGCTGCCTCGAGATATTATCATTTAAAAAAATGTTTTTTTTTTTATTTTTTTTTATAACTTCTATATTACTTAATGGATTTTGATAAAATTTTTAGCATAAATCCTTATATTTTATTAAAAATACGGTTTTACCTAAAAAATTAAAAGAAAATGTAAATGTGGCTTTATTTGCAACTGAACTTATATTAAATTGATTTTGTGAAATGTGGAGCCGGTATCCAAAATATTTAAAAACCAAAATAGTATGTTATTTTAAAAAAGCTTAATGTAAAATTTGATGACTGTAGCTAAATTGATGTAAAAGTCATGCTCAAACAAGTAAGAAAGCTCTAGTCGGGTCACAGCCCGACTACGAGATCCCCTGAACCAAGTCCGAGCTGATGTTTTAAACAACCTAGCTTACATCTTTTATCTATCCATATTACCTCTGCGCGCAAATACACATGCACACATACACACAGGCACGCATATACACATGCACACATATACACATGCACACATATACATATGCACACATACACACATGCACACATTTGTATACACATGAACACATATACATACCATGCACACAGAAGCACGCTCGCCGATTACTGCGTAGTTGATTTGAATGTATGTGTGCACACGTACAGGCTGCTGCAGCGTGCTTTTACAATGTTTCCTTTAATAACTTCTGTATTACTTAACGGATTTGAATGCAATTTTCTGCATTGAATGCTATTAATTTATTGAAAATACGGTTTTCACTAAAAAATTTGAAAAAATTAAATTGTGGCTTTGATAATTTTTTTTTTTAATAATTTTTTTTTGTGAAATGTGGAGCCGGTATCCAAAATATGAAAAAATAGAAAATGTATTTTATTTATAGAAAGCTAAAAACAAAATTTGGTAGCTGTAGCTAAAAATATGTAAAAGATATGGTCAAAAAACTGAATCTTGATAACGTTTTAAATCGATAACATTGAAACGGAAAATTTTATCGAATATCTAAAACAAACTCGATATTTTCGCTGTATACACAGACCATCATGCAAAATTTGAAGTCTCTAGCTCTTATAGGTTCTGAGATCGACGCGTTCATACATAAGGACAGACGGACAGACGGACAGACGGACGGACGGACGGACAGACAGACGGACAGGGCTAAATCGACTCAGCTCGTCACCCTGATCAAGAATATATATACTTTGTGGGGTCTGCCACGCCTCCTTCTGCCTGTTACATACTTTTTGCAAAACCATTATACCCTGATTTCCCATTTTCAATGGGTTCAGGGTATAAAAAGGAATCTCGATATTCTCGCGTTCAAACATACGGACAGACGGACGGACGTTCTACATATTTATTGAGCCTACACAATTTTAACAGGAACAGAGTCTCACGCAGTCGCGGGCGCCCGACTGCAAAGTTCTTACTTGTTTTTTTTTTTTGGGAACAGAGTATATCCAAAAAAATATGTAATACCTTTCCAATTGTAAAAGATATAAATGTATATTTTTCAGATTTGCTAAGAAGAGATCGAGATTGACGTATTTGATAATTTTGGGATTTCTAAAAATTTAAAATTCTAGAACATAGTTGCTATATAGGGGTGGGATACATGAATCTATATTCTAAACTTCAAGAAATAGATAAAACAATTCTTGAAACTGATCCATACCACGGAAGCTATTGGATATATTCGAATAATTCAAACAGTTCAGAGATACACAATGCTTGCAGTAGAATGAAACAGACAGACAGGTAGACAGACAGACAGAAAGGCAGACAGACAGACAGACAGAAGGTCAGACAGACAGACAAACAAACAGACATGCAAACAAGCAGACAGGCAGACAGATAGCCAGGTATACAGACAGTTAGACAGACAGACAGACAGGTAGACAGACAGATGGACAGACAGACATGCAGACAGACAGATAGGCTGACAAACAGACAGGCAGGCAGATAGACAAACAGAAACTCACGCATACAGACAGACGCACAGGCCGACAAACAGACAGGCAGGCAGACAGGCAGGCAGACAGGCAGGCAGACAGGCAGACAGGCAGAACGACAGACAGGAAGACATTATATAATTGGTTTATCGTGAGCACCTGCCATAATGGCTTAATCTCACGGTAAGCAACTTACTGGATTAATTTGTGCGTCAATCAGCGCCCCCTTGGAACATCAATTCCGCAGGTACCAATTGAATATACTACTGTTTTGGTCGTATATTCCACCTTGGTTTGGAGCGAGGACAATCTAAACCTCTGCCGCTGTAAGGGTAACGGCACCCGGTTGTATAGCGCAACGCCACGCCGAGAAACAATCTCTACCCGCATTTGGGTGTTAAACCACAGCCACCACGTTACTCCCCGAAGGGCCGCAACCATTAACCAGGACGGAAACAAGTTCCGTGGGCTCCTGATTACCCGTGGTACCAGAAAGCAAGCCTCCGGTCAGGCCTCGTACCAGAAGGGTACTACCAATTTTAACTCCAAAACAGTTACGGGTTGGTGGCCCACAAAGTTTTTAGACAATTGCTGCTTGGAATAGCATGCGAATGATATACATCAAACACAGATGGAACAGTATACACCATGTTCATGGACATGGCTTTCTCACTGTGAGGAGCGAGGTCTATTCCTTCCTCTTCCGCAAACAGCGGCATTACTAGTTGATCAATGATCAAACCGCTAGGCGGCCAGCAATTGTCCCCAACAAATGTGCAGAGAGCAGAGAGTCGAGACCGTCTCTGTGTTCTCTACACCCGTGGTACCAGATCACTCCTCTGGTCAGAAGTCGTATCCATGGAAGGATACTTCCAGTTTTGCTCCATGAAGCTGGGGACTGGTAGCCCCGGAGAACACTAAATTACCACACACTCACCTCAATCAGACGCCCCCATTCACCCGTCAGTCATGCAAACCTTTCATACGAAATTCCTCAAGAAGAACGCAGACGTCGCCTGGAAAATACAGCTCTGGCAAACTCATTCAACCTTCTTATCCTATCACTGGTGGAGAGTGATTGACTTACGTCAAACCCGCCACTAACCTCATAAACGCCCATCGCGCCCAGATCACGCAGATCCGTATACAGCATACACTCACAAAGTATGTGCTCCCATGTTTCCGAAGCCGAGCCACAGGGGCATTCTGGACTGTCATTAAGGTTTCTCGAATGCAGAAACGCATTGAGGGAACCGTGACCAGTCAACAGGAATCCAAGACATAGGTTAAAACCAAAGTCTGGTCGGCTTCCCACAAACGTGACATCACGAATGTAGCGATGGGTAACACGCCCATTCCCACTAGTGCTCCACCTGACTTGCCAGTCAGCCAGAACACACTCATTCAGCAATCTCTTACATTCGCTAAGCCCTAAACTCTCCACATCCCTATCAGCTAACCATTCATTCTGTACCAACGGCAGCCTCCTCTTTATCTTGTATATCAAGGCACGACGCCTGATTTCCAAGTCAAGAGGGGCCACTCCTAACAAGACCTGCATTGCCTCCGTGGAGACAGTGCGGCACACAGCCAAACACCCTAGAAGAATCACTCTCTGGCAAGCCAGCACTTTCATTCTACCCACAACAGACAGAACTATTTTGCCCCATACAGATGCCCCATATGTTGCACATGCAACAAAAAGACCACCATATATGGATCGAACAGCCCGCCTGCTGAGGCCCCAGTCACTTCTCAACACTCGACGAACTTGAGCAACCACACCAGACAGTCGGCCTTTGAGATAGGCGATATGAGGAGTGAAACACATCCTCTCGCCAAAGGTAATGCCGAGATATTTAACCTCAGTCGCATACCTTACAGTCAAATTGTTCAGTCTGACAATAGGAGGTCGACCGGCTGACAATCTGCCCTTGAGCAGCATTGACACCGTCTTATCCATTGCCAGACTGACACCAACATTCACGCCCCAATCATGCACAGTTCGTAAGAACACCCCCGCACTCATCTCAATCTCAGCACGCGACCGCCCCTCAACCAATATGAGCAGATCGTCCGCATACGCACAACATTTGCAGAGCCGATCAAGCTGCCACAACAAGGAGTCCATCATGAGATTCCAAATAAATGGACCACAGATGGAACCCTGCGGACAGCCACGAACCACATCTACACTAACACACTCACATCTTCCAACAGCACACGCTCGCCTACCCGAGAAATAACTCTTCCAGAGAGTCAATTCACGGCATCCGCACTCATCCAATCTACTCATCACACTCGCCCAACTTAGGTAGTCGAACGCTCCTTTAAAATCAACAAATATGCCGAGGACATACTTGGCGTTACTAGACTCAACAGAATCAGCAACATACCTCCAAGCGTCCTCAACACATCTACCCTGCCTAAATCCAAATTGCCTATCAGACATTTGGTCAGCCACTCTCTCCTGAAGCCTTTCTACCATAATCCTTTCCAGAACTTTTCCAAGAACCGGAAGAAGACTGATGCCCCGATAGGATCGAGGATTGCTCCGAATCCTATCAGGCGACTTCAGAAGCACAATCACCTTTGCACACTTCCACTCATTGGGGAAATATCCCTCATTCACACACTTTTCATACAACACTTTCAAATAGTCTGGAATAGATTTCCAGATGCTCTTGCACATTTCCCCCGTGAATCCATCCATACCAGGCGACTTCCTTGATTTTAACCTCAAGAAGGCCGCCCCCAACTCATTTTCCAAGAGCGGGTCAACAGGATTGACCACGATAGCTCGTGAATCCTGATGATCCGCTCTGGGGAAGAACTCATCCAAAAGTACTTTCATACAGTCCTTCCAAGCCATTAACTGAATGTCACCGACTTGGAGGGCACTCACATTACTTTCCCTACCTCTACCTCTCACTATTTTATAAGCACGACCCCACGGGTCGTCCTTGTTGCGCTCCAGGAAGGAGCGCCACTCATCCTCTTTCACTCGAATAAGCATTTGCTTATACTCAGCCAGACAACGACTATATGCAATCCTAAGTTGGGCAGCGTTATCCGCATTGGCAGATCTGGCTCTTTGGAATCGCTTCCGCAGAGTCCGGACCGACCGCCGCTTAACGCTCAACTCCCGCGTCCACCACTTAATATGCTTGAGGTTGACCTTTCGGTGCCTCTCAAACATGCTATCATTCACGCTAGTCATCCACCTATTTACACATGCGACCTGCTCATCAACATTCATCATCTCGAATGTACTCAGCGGAACTTCCGTTGCCGCTTCTCGCACCCGATACCCATGAAGGGGCCAACTCACACCACAAGTTCGCCAACGAGTTCCCACACTTTCACGCAGACGCTGGGTATGAGCAATGACAATCTCGATCGGATTGTGATCGCTCACACCCAGCCCACCCAATACACGCCATTGAAAGACAAACACTCTCGTTGCTACCTCATTCACAAAAGTGACATCAATGTCACTTTTACCCACCGGACCCGCAAACGTGTACCACTCACTGGGTTCGTTAACAACCCGAACATCCTGGGATACAGCCCACTCGGCCAGCATCTCACCCCGAGCATGGTTCGAATAGCCAGACGCTCGCCTGGATATCTTGCTGAACCACATGGGGGATGATGCATTCGCATCAATACCAAGGATGACAGGAACGCTACTATCCAGTAGTAGCACCTCATCCAAGTACGCTATGTACGGTTCAAGGGGATCCCTGAACTTACAATACATACTGACTGCAAAGACCCTGCCAAAACTGCCGCTAAGGCTTACACACACACCCCAGTCAGTAGAATTCACTAAAGTGCATTCAATACTGACATCATTCACGACAACAGCAGAGTTGGCCCCACTGTCAGGAAATACCCGCATACATGCGGGCAGGCCCCGTACACAACCAGAAGTCGCATATGGTTCCTGCAGCAGGGCAAAAACGCTGCCCCTCTCAACCATCATCACACCCACATCGCACATAGCTGCATACGACCTCTGACAATTCAACTGCAGGAATTTGGAAGACATATTAATGTCTTGCGTTCGCCCGCGCTACAATCGCACTATAAACCGGGCAAGCCGGGGACATCATAAGATGCCCAGACGGCTTACCTTTGAATGCGCAGTTGCGGCAGCTTAGTGCATTAGTGCACTGAGCTGCGCGGTGACCACCTTGGCTACAGCGACGGCAAACGTCCTCTTTAGCCCTGCAGTCCGCTACCTTATGGTCGAAGCCAAGGCAGCGGTAGCATCCCACTACCGGGTCAAAATTTCTCACTCGGAACGAAAACCACTTCACATAGCAGCGCCCAGCATCCAAAATTGTTTGTATGGCCAGATCAGTGCCCTCCAGAACGACATTGACAGCCATGTCAACATCAACATTCCAGGGCTTGCTGATCATCCGAACATCCCGCTTGAATTTCTCAAACGAGATCTTCTCCTTGAGATTCAATTCATACAGATCACCCATGAACTCGTCAGGCGTGATCCGCGAATGAACCCCCATAACAACAACTTTGGGGCCTAGCTTCTCATTTACCCTCACTTCCAGACCAACCTCACTAAACTTAGTGTTCTCCACAATCTTTTTGCGCTCTGCCACGGTCGGGGTGCGTATGATCGCGCCACCGTCGCGCAGAGGCTTCACCTCGTGCACGCGCACACCAAGGGTAGGCCCTACCTCCTTCACCACCTGGTCGACCACGTCCTTCGCGGATTTACCAGCAGTCTTGCTGCGGACCACCAAGGACCAGGTCTCGACTGGCCGAGGCATCTCCGGATGTAACGGCACTGCCGACATAGGGGCCATCCTCCCAGCGTGCGCCATTGGTATCGGCGCTGGACTAGCAGGCGCATGCGCAACTGCCTCCAAACGCCCCTTAAGCCGCTCATTCTCCGCTATGACCTCAAACATCATCAGCTCGTACTCAGCAACATGACTGAGCACGCCCCCAAGCACACTAGGCGAAATCCCACCATCCAGGACACAGCGTGTCAATGCAGATGTTATGGCTTTCATCTTCTCAATAGATGTACCATTACGCTTCCCAATCACCTGCTTGACCTTCGGCCGAGCAACCGCCTCCACGGGTACGCCCTCTTTCAAAGCGGCGACTGCCTTAGGAACAGCAAAAATCCGTTCCTCCTCACCCATTACACTGGTGCCGCATGAGACACTCAAGTCTCCAGCAGACACCGCCACACCCATGCCAACCGAGCAAACAGCAGTCTCAGAAGCTGCCTTCCTCAACCGCTGTCGCTGTTTACCCAGCACCCCTTTCCGTCTTACCTCGGCAATTGACTCGGAGGCGTGCGCATCATCATCAGATGATGTCCCACGCACCTCACCCGTCTTCCCATCAACCGTCTTCTTCCGACGTGGCGGCATAATGCGCACGTGCAGATAATCTAAAAATAGATTACACACACGCAGCGACAAGCAGTAAATTACTATTTACGTGCACACACGCGCAAGCGACAAGCGGTAAAACGTTTTTACACACGCACACACTCAAGAAAAGCTAACTGTTGCGCACACAGCAACAACAAAAAAAACGTCAAGCGGAGCGCACAAAAACGTAAACAAGATACCGTTGCTTGTAAGCACCGTTATCTTTTATTTTATGCGCGAGCGAAACACACGTCTGTTCGGTACCAACTCTGATAACGATAAGGTTTATCGTGAGCACCTGCCAGTGGCTAATCTCACGTAAGCTTACTGATTAATTAGCGTCAATAGCGCCCCCTTGGAAATTATCCTCCGGACCAATTAAAATACTTCTTTTCTACACCACCTCTTCCGCTTTTGAACGCACCCGTGATTCTAGCGCAACCCACGCCGAGACTCATCTCTACCCGCATTTGGGTATAAACCACAACCACCACATACTCCCCAACCCAACCATTAACAGACGGAACAATTCCTGCTCCTATTACCCGTGTACCACTAAGCCTCTGTCAGCCCACCAAATACTCCAATTAACTCCAAAACAACGTTGGTACCCATCCCCCCTCCCCCCTCCTCCCCCCCCCTTCACAATTTCTTCTTCTAAATACAAACCCCCCCCCCCACTGAGTAGATAGGGACATGAAAGTCTAAGGTTTTACGTGAGCACCTGCCACGATGGCTTAATCTCACGGTAAGCAACTTACTGGATTAATTTGTGCGTCAATCAGCGCCCCCTTGGAACATCAATTCCGCAGGTACCAATTGAATATACTACTGTTTTGGTCGTATATTCCACCTTGGTTTGGAGCGAGGACAATCTAAACCTCTGCCGCTGTAAGGGTAACGGCACCCGGTTGTATAGCGCAACGCCACGCCGAGAAACAATCTCTACCCGCATTTGGGTGTTAAACCACAGCCACCACGTTACTCCCCGAAGGGCCGCAACCATTAACCAGGACGGAAACAAGTTCCGTGGGCTCCTGATTACCCGTGGTACCAGAAAGCAAGCCTCCGGTCAGGCCTCGTACCAGAAGGGTACTACCAATTTTAACTCCAAAACAGTTACGGGTTGGTGGCCCACAAAGTTTTTAGACAATTGCTGCTTGGAATAGCGTGCGAATGATATACATCAAACACAGATGGAACAGTATACACCATGTTCATGGACATGGCTTTCTCACTGTGAGGAGCGAGGTCTAT
Organism: Drosophila gaucha; assembly: GCA_035045545.1. NCBI lineage: Eukaryota > Metazoa > Arthropoda > Insecta > Diptera > Drosophilidae > Drosophila > Drosophila gaucha. Next base: position 61,310 of record JAWNOY010000365.1, on the reverse strand, counting down.
TCCTTCCTCTTCCGCAAACAGCGGCATTACTAGTTGATCAATGATCAAACCGCTAGGCGGCCAGCAATTGTCCCCAACAAATGTGCAGAGAGCAGAGAGTCGAGACCGTCTCTGTGTTCTCTACACCCGTGGTACCAGATCACTCCTCTGGTCAGAAGTCGTATCCATGGAAGGATACTTCCAGTTTTGCTCCATGAAGCTGGGGACTGGTAGCCCCGGAGAACACTAAATTACCACACACTCACCTCAATCAGACGCCCCCATTCACCCGTCAGTCATGCAAACCTTTCATACGAAATTCCTCAAGAAGAACGCAGACGTCGCCTGGAAAATACAGCTCTGGCAAACTCATTCAACCTTCTTATCCTATCACTGGTGGAGAGTGATTGACTTACGTCAAACCCGCCACTAACCTCATAAACGCCCATCGCGCCCAGATCACGCAGATCCGTATACAGCATACACTCACAAAGTATGTGCTCCCATGTTTCCGAAGCCGAGCCACAGGGGCATTCTGGACTGTCATTAAGGTTTCTCGAATGCAGAAACGCATTGAGGGAACCGTGACCAGTCAACAGGAATCCAAGACATAGGTTAAAACCAAAGTCTGGTCGGCTTCCCACAAACGTGACATCACGAATGTAGCGATGGGTAACACGCCCATTCCCACTAGTGCTCCACCTGACTTGCCAGTCAGCCAGAACACACTCATTCAGCAATCTCTTACATTCGCTAAGCCCTAAACTCTCCACATCCCTATCAGCTAACCATTCATTCTGTACCAACGGCAGCCTCCTCTTTATCTTGTATATCAAGGCACGACGCCTGATTTCCAAGTCAAGAGGGGCCACTCCTAACAAGACCTGCATTGCCTCCGTGGAGACAGTGCGGCACACAGCCAAACACCCTAGAAGAATCACTCTCTGGCAAGCCAGCACTTTCATTCTACCCACAACAGACAGAACTATTTTGCCCCATACAGATGCCCCATATGTTGCACATGCAACAAAAAGACCACCATATATGGATCGAACAGCCCGCCTGCTGAGGCCCCAGTCACTTCTCAACACTCGACGAACTTGAGCAACCACACCAGACAGTCGGCCTTTGAGATAGGCGATATGAGGAGTGAAACACATCCTCTCGCCAAAGGTAATGCCGAGATATTTAACCTCAGTCGCATACCTTACAGTCAAATTGTTCAGTCTGACAATAGGAGGTCGACCGGCTGACAATCTGCCCTTGAGCAGCATTGACACCGTCTTATCCATTGCCAGACTGACACCAACATTCACGCCCCAATCATGCACAGTTCGTAAGAACACCCCCGCACTCATCTCAATCTCAGCACGCGACCGCCCCTCAACCAATATGAGCAGATCGTCCGCATACGCACAACATTTGCAGAGCCGATCAAGCTGCCACAACAAGGAGTCCATCATGAGATTCCAAATAAATGGACCACAGATGGAACCCTGCGGACAGCCACGAACCACATCTACACTAACACACTCACATCTTCCAACAGCACACGCTCGCCTACCCGAGAAATAACTCTTCCAGAGAGTCAATTCACGGCATCCGCACTCATCCAATCTACTCATCACACTCGCCCAACTTAGGTAGTCGAACGCTCCTTTAAAATCTACAAATATTTTTTTTTTTTTTTTTTTTTTTACTTTGCTTTTATTTATTGGATCTACTCCTGAAGAGTCTAACAATAAGTTTATCAAATCTTACAATAATATTAAATAATTGAAGTATTTACTGAATGAAGGTTACGGGCCTCGAGGTTTTATTCTGGTCTGGAAGGTCGTTGCGCTGAAGACGGGTTTGGTTGCATACCCGAGATAAAGATCTCGCAAGATGGTTAGGATGCATTAATTTGATGGTGTATTCGCTTTTTGGTGTCTATTCATCTTTTACTAGTCGAATGTTCAGATCACTTGAATGTTCTCGTTTCGAACATACCATGGTGCCCCAGTAATAGTCCTTAGATCTTGGATTGTCTCGTTGTGTGATTCAATGTTGCTGCTGCTTGCGTTCCCCCATAGTTGAGAGCCATAAGTCCAGATAGGTTTAAGAACGGAGTTGTAGAGGAGGACCTTAAAGTCCAAACATAGGGGTGATCGGGCGTTTAGGATCCAATGAAGGCTATTAGCTTTAAGTTTTAACTGCATTTTTTTTGCGTCAATGTGTCTCCGCCAAGTCAGGCGCCTGTCGAGATGAACTCCGAGATACGTAACATAATGAGCTTGGGGAAGTTGCTTGTTGTTTAGGGTCAGCGGAGGACAGCTTTGCCTGTTGAGTGACGTTACGTGTTTCCTTTTGTTCGTTTATTTTAATGCCCTCTCTCCCTTTTCCACACCACCAAACACTATGTACTTTTTGAAGTGGCTCTGAGCACTTAAACGCGGTCATCACAAACGTAGTTAGACGACGCGGATATCCGCTGTGTACAGGACAAGAGGGAGCCCATACGCTGCCTTGAGGAACTCCAGCTTCTATAATTATCCGCAGACAAGTAGATTGCATCTCACTGCAAATACTCTATTGTATAATACGATTCAAAAAGCTTGTAGGTATCAGCGTAACGTTTTGATTTTGTGATTAGGCCATCCAACCAGACTCGATCGAATCCTGAATACATCAAAAAACGCACTCTACCCGAGTTCAACAGACTATCTGATTTAACGTTAACGCTCTTATTCCAGTTTTCTCGAAACCCAAAGTGCTGGGATTATGTTGTCTCTCTCAAGAACTAACGCGTTGATCATTTTCAAGTAGCTTTGACAGGCATACGAAGGCTTATTGGTCTGTGGAGATGGTTTTACTTTTCCTGGTTTCGGTAATTATATACGACTTTTTCATTTTTTGGGAAAACCAAGTCTATAATCGTTAAAGAGTGCAGATAGGCAAATCAAGTTCGGAAGTTCAATAATTTTTGGTGTTATTAGATCTTCGCCGACCTTTTTTGGTTTTAATTGTTCTCTGATATTTTGCAATCTCATTCGGGTGAAATTCAATTGGCACGGTCGCATTTGATGTGAGTTTCTCGGACGGTAGTACAAATGAATTGGTTGCAAGATTGGTTGAAAAACTTTTCGAAGATGAGAGGCAAATGTGCTGGCTCTGTCTTTGTCGCTGCGGGCCCAACTGCCAATAGAGTTTCTAATTGGAATACTGTTTCAGTCGGCGCGCTAAGACTGGGGTGAGCTTTCCAGAGTGGATGCTTTGTACTGGTTGGCGATAATTGCTCTATGTACCGATGTTGTGCGTTTTCTTCTTCCCGCTTAAGAGCCCTGGTAGTCTCCGTGTAGCTTCCTTAAGCAGTCGCTTTATGATGGCGATCTGTGGTACTGCCATTTCGTCCAGTCGTCGCTTTTCCAACACAAGTTGTCAATTTGCAGATTGTTCGTGGTTGGTTCACGTCCTCTCTTGTGGTTGATTGCTCTCTTAGAACGATCCAGTGCGTCGACGAGATATTTCGGCTTCGATGTTAGCTGTCGAAACGATGTGGGAACCATTGTGAGCCAATGTGGATACTGCGATTTCCGGACTTGAAGAAGATTGAATAGAACAGGAGAGTGGTCGGATGAGAGGTCCGTGAGTGCTTCGGCACTTACAGATTCCGTGCGAGTTTTTTGTCACTGCAAAGTCATCAAGTCTGGTAGTTTTCTAGGGTCTCTGGCCTATGTAGGCCTACCCGAAGAAACAAAATTAGTTTATCCTTATTTTGATTATTATATATAATTGCTTTCTTTGGGGTCCAAGTATCCCCAAGCGTGTCTTGGAGTGCTCCTCTCTAAATCGATCACCAAGAGATCTGTAAAAGTCTGTGATTGATCTTCAAGACTGAGAAGCGCGGCGGACAGTAAAAGCGCTATATTATTTTTCGGTTTGACGCTTTATACTTGAAAATTGTTCAATTTTGTGGAGGAGTTTGAGCGGTTTCTAATTAAAACTCCGGTCCGCCGTGTCTTTTCCGCCGGATGACTGTACCGTAGAACAATAACCCCGTTTTGAGTTGTTTTTGTTTGTTAGGTCATTTCTAAACAATACATCATGTTTGTCTGAGGAATAGCATTTCGAGTTTAGCCGTGAAACACCGTTGGCATTCCACATGCTATACGAAGAAACCATTGATTATTTTGAGTGTTGGGATGCAAGCATCTGTATTAAAGTGTTTTGATTTTGCATAAGGTTTTCCATTGTTGTTCTCATGATGAATAAAGTCCATCATGCTGTCTCAACTGGTTATAAGCGCTTCAATAGAACTTTGTGGTTGCTCCATGGGCAGCTGAACGTTTGCCATATACGGCTCTGTTTGGTTTCATGAAGTGAAGATGTTGAGGGGGCTGGTTTTTCTAGACCTGTTCTTAGAGCACTAGCAAACGAAATGCCCTTAATGGTATTTACGGGGCCAATGAAGACCTGGCTGTTTGGCGAAGAATACATCTGGTGTAGTTTGGGAAGTAGACCCGTAAGTTGTTAATTCGTGCTCTGCACGCGCTTAACGGTTTTTTAAATCTTGTAGACTCTCCTCTGTAATTTGCTGTTGTTTCCTCCACATTCCGCACTTTTTCGTGTTTATATCCTCTTTGTTGGCGGAGCAGCGGAAATCGTAGATCACCACAACGACGCAGACTGGTCTAGCGTGCAACGACTTGGTGTCCATATCCTGCAATACATTCACTAGCTTCCTTTTTCTTCTACAGTGATTCTCCGTTCACAAAGAATATTGTCACTTTTTTTCTTTAAATTTTCTCTCTCCTGAGCTCCTCTAGAGTGGGTCACTTGTTTTTATTTAAATATTTATACTTTTTATAAGTACTTTGAGTTCCAAGATTCTGCGGGTTCACTTTATCAATCCCTTTATGACAACTAAGTCCTTTGACTTACTGGTATTATTTTTACCTACTTCATGGTATTTGGTCACTACACGGTGGTCTGCTTCTCATAAATTTCACTTTTGTTTCGTGAATATTTCCTTTTCTTAAAGGAACTATAGAAATTGCGTTTCCAATGTCTGAGTTTTTCACTAATGTACTTGAGCTTTGTTCCGAATGTAATAGGTGGAGCTTAACTTTTTTTGGTACCCCCCTTCGTTTATTCGGTCTCTGAACAGGATGGGATCGCATCTGCGAGTATGCATATCTATTTGGGTTCGATCCCCCATGATTCCACCACTATTATTCCTCGAGTATTTAAGTTTGTTTCAGATTTAAATTTTGTGGCTAGCTTTCGCTTGATATGAGTAGCGATCCATACCAGTCTGCACACCGAACCCGTTTTTTATTTTGCTTAGCTTATCGGCTTGCTGTTTTTATTGTTGAAATTGGCACTGGATTTTACACTCGATGTTGTATTGAGTTTTGTCTAACGATGCAGAAATTGATACGGAGTCGTAATCGCCTTGTTAGTGACGTAGACCATTGCAGTTGTTGTTGTTGATGCGATTGCAGTAGTTAAAGAGGTCATTGTGCTTGTTGTTAGTGCGGCGTGTGTCGAAATTAAGTTATTCGCGATTAATGGAGAGGTGCACTGCGAGCTCCAAGTCTCCTGTGATACGGTCAGCAGAGCGGGAGAGCATGAACGTGCTCTCTGGTTTTCAGTATTCAAGAGAGCTGAGTTACTCTTTGTTGTTGTTTTTGACGTTTCGTTTTCACGGGTTGAAAAGTATGAGTAGAACCCATTTCTTTGATCGATAGAGCTTCTACGCTCTTTATTCTGAGCGTCGCTCATTTCGCGCGATTTATGCGTGGCACTTTTAATGTTTTTATTAATTATTGCGATTGTTTTAGAAGATTTCTAAACAGAATCTTTACAGCGTCCTTTCGCTATTGGATCATTCCAAAACACTTAGTACTTTGATTATTTTTTTTTCCAATTGTTTTATTTGTTTATTTTTTTTTTGTCGGAGCGCGCTCGAAACACGTCCATTCAGTTTGGGTTTAGTCTACAAATATGCCGAGGACATACTTGGCGTTACTAGACTCAACAGAATCAGCAACATACCTCCAAGCGTCCTCAACACATCTACCCTGCCTAAATCCAAATTGCCTATCAGACATTTGGTCAGCCACTCTCTCCTGAAGCCTTTCTACCATAATCCTTTCCAGAACTTTTCCAAGAACCGGAAGAAGACTGATGCCCCGATAGGATCGAGGATTGCTCCGAATCCTATCAGGCGACTTCAGAAGCACAATCACCTTTGCACACTTCCACTCATTGGGGAAATATCCTTTATTCACACACTTTTCATACAACACTTTCAAATAGTCTGGAATAGATTTCCAGATGCTCTTGCACATTTCCCCCGTGAGAGAGAGACAAGTAGACAGACAGACATGCAGGCAGGTAGACAGACAGGCAGACAAACAGACAGACAGACAGACAGAAATGCAGGAAGGCAGACAATCAGACAGGCAGAGAGACAGACAGACAGACAAGCAGACAAGCAGACAGACGGACAGGTAGACAGGCAGATAGATATGCAGACAGGCAGGCTGGCAGCCAGATAAGCAGACAGGCAGACAGACAGTTAGATAGACAGACAGACAGGACGACAGGTAGACAGAGAGACAGCCTATTTGTCAGACAGACAGGCAGTCATACAGACAGACAAACAGACAGACAGACAGATAAATTTGTAGAAAATGTCAAGAGTAACGTCTCAATTTCTGGGAATTTTGGTTTGAAATTGTACATAGCAGATACAGTTTTCACAGATCATGGGTACATTATTGGCTATCGCTGCTGTCCGCTTGTGGTAATGCTGATTTTTATGTTTATCCATTGATCTTGTGTTTTTTCCAAATTTTGTTTCAAAGTGACAAGTGTTGACTATACTGGTCGTTAATATTTTTAATAGACTGGTCCCATAAGGACGCTTCTTCCTGAACATATGGAAAATAAATAGTTTAGTCAACCATAACAAAATCTCAAAATGTATATATCATTTTACTATTTGAAAGCATTTAATTTTAGTAATGCTTACAAATACATAAGCAATTCAGAATTTATATTACTTACAATACATTGACAAGATATTTACACGCCGCTACATTTAATTGAATACATTTATTTGATACAAAAATATATCTTGTAATATAAAATTGATAGCAGTTCTATAATGTTTAGTAAAGATGCTCCAATGAAGAGTCCAATAACACCTCCCACAGCCACTTTAAAAATAAAAGAAAAAAGTATAATTATTCATTGATCTCAATAAAAAACAAGTAAGAACGTTGCAGTCGGGCGCCACCGAATGCGTGATACTCTGATACAGACGACAGACAGACATTCAGGCAGACAAGCAGACAGATAGACAGAAAGAAAGACAGACAGACAGACATGCAGACAGAAAGACAGAGAGATAAGCAGACATTCAGGCAGACAGACATACAGACAGACAGACAGACAGGCACGCAGACAAGCAGACAGGCAGACAGATAGACAGGTAGACAGACAGACAGGAAGACAGAAAGACAGACAGACAGACTGACAGAAAGACAGACAGACGGGCAGGTAGACAGACAGACGGATAGACAGACAAACATGGCTATACCAACTCAGCTCGTCTTGCTGATCAAGAATATATATGCTTTATGTGGTCGGAGATGCTCCCTTGTCTGAGTTGCAAACTTCTGACCAAAATTAAAATTAAACTAATAAAATTATTATTAGAGGTTCGCCCACTCTCCAACTCCACTCAGCGTAATTCCTCTTGTTTTTGGGTCCCCTCGTATTCCAAATTCCAGTTCTTAGACTGCATGATTGACGAAAATGACATCGTTATAGTTTTAATATATATGGTATTTCTAGATTGCCACGTCCCCAGTGGGTGTATTGGAAAACGCGGGTAGTATACATATATTTCAAGTTTCAAGTCTCTCGCTTGAAATGCGTCTAAATGCATTTACATTTTTTTTTTAATTTTGTAGGTAAAACAGTATTTTTAATAAAATATAAGGATTTATGCTGACAATTTTATCAAAATCCGTTAAGTAACACAGAAGTTATAAAAACGAACATTTTGTCAATTGGCAAAAGCACGCGGCAGCGACGCACTGCTTTTGGAATCGAACCTGGGTCCACACACGCTTCAAATGCCACCAACCATACCACTACACCACTGCGTCTCTTTTAAGACGATGCGAGAAATTGAATATATGTGTGATTTCGTAAATCAGACTTGAGTTGTGGTAGAGAAGACCCAGGTTCGATGCCCTGTGAGGTCAACTAGAATTTGTTTAACGGTGGCTTACATATTAATGATTTTCTTTTTTTTTTCTAAAATTTCTATTTCGTGAACAGTAACCCGCATGTCAAATTTGGATGCTCTAACTCTAAGACTGAAGGAGATTCAGTTTTACCCAATTTGGCACGCCCCATATGGGCATATACTACTTTTTTCTTGGTAGAGGTAGGATTCTAATGCATATACTCCAAATCCCAACTCTTAGACGGCAACATTGCCGAAATTAACACGATTTTAGTAAAAGATACTTTAATTCCCGACTTACCACGCTCCAGAGGAAGTAGATACTTAACTTTTGATTTATCTAAAGAGGAGGTCAACAGTATCCCACATGCAAAATTTGGACGCTCTAGCGAAAAAACTGTAGGAGATATAGCTTTATTCTTAATGGGCATCGATACATCTTTTAACGTCTGCGTGTTGTTCACGAGTATATATTCTAAATCCTAGTTGTTAGGCTGCAATATTAACGAAAAGAGCAGCGTTTTAGTCTTAATAGATATAGCATTTCCCGATTTGCCACACCCCCCGTGAGCGTATCGGAAAAACACTTAAACTTGATCTGACGCGGATACACACGAGTGTATATTCTAAATAACAAGCGTCTAGCTTCTATGGTGTCCAAATGCTGAGCGTTCATACAGACAGACGGCCTCCCGTGCCAAATCGAGAATATATATATAGCGATTTATATAAATCCTATAATATTTTGAGAGTTATAAAAGCTAGAGACTTGAAATTTGGAATTCATATGTAAGTAGATCAGTACGCCCATTGAGGTCGTGGCAAATCGGATAAAACTGTATCTCCTACAGTTTTCGAGCCAGAGCATCCAAATTGTGCATGTGGGATACTGTTGACCTCTTCTTAAGATGAATTAAAAACTATGTATCCCCATCTTCTGGGGGCGTGGCAAATCGTGGCAAAAATATAGTTATCTATATCTTTTACTAAATCCGTGTTAATTTCGGTAATATTGCCGTCAAAGAGTTGGAATTTGGAATATATATACTAGTATCCTACCTCTACCAAAAAATATATGTTATATATTGCTACGCCCATTTGGGGCGTGGCTACTAGGGTAAAACTGTATCTCCTACAGTCTAGACGTAGACCATCCAAATTTGACATGTGGGTTACTGTTCATGAAATTTAAATTTACGAAAAAAAAGAAAATAATAATCATAATGTAAGCCACCGTAAAACAAATTCTTGTTGACATAACTGGGGATTGAACCTGGGTCTTCGCTACCACAACGCAAGTCTGTTTAACCAAATCAACACACCACCAACACATATATTCAATTTCGCGCATCGTCGTGAAAGAGACACCGTGGTGTAGTGGGTAGAGTCGGTGGCATGCCAAGCGTGTGACCCAGGTTCGATTCCCATCGCTGCCGCGTGATATTATCATTTAAAAAAATGTGTTTTTTTTTATTTTTTTTATAACTTCTATATTACTTAATAGATTTTGATCAAATTTTCAGCATAAATCCTTATATTTTATTACAAATACGGTTTCACCTAAAAAATTAAAAAAAAAATGTAAATGTGGCTTTATTTGCAACTGAACTTATATTATATTGATTTTGTGAAATGAGGAGCCGGTATCCAAAAAAAATTCTAGAATATAGTTGCTATATAGGGGTGGGATTCATGAATCTATATTCTAAGAAATAGATAAAACAATTCTTGAAACTGATCCATACCATGGAAGCTATTGGATATATTCGCCTAATTCAAACAGTTCAGAGATACACACTGCTTGCAGTAGAATAAAACAGACAGACAGGTAGACAGACAGACAGAGAGACAGACAGACAGACAGACAGACAGACAGAAGGTCAGACAGACAGGCAGACAGACAGACAGACACGCAGACAGACAGACAGGCATACAGGCAGACTGAAAGACAGACAGACAGGCAGGCATACAGACAGACAGGCAGACAGAGAGAAAGATAGACAGACATGTAGACAGACATGCAGACAGACAGATAGGCTGACAAACAGACAGGCAGACAGACAGAAAGACTGGCAGACAGACAGACAGGAAGACAGACAGGCAGGAAGACAGACAGATAGACAGACAGACAGACAGGTAGATAAGTAGACAGACAGTTAGACAGACCGACAGACTGACAGAGAGACTGCCAGGCAGTCAGATAGGCAGACAGACAAACAAACTGGCAGACAGAGAGACAGATAGACAGATAGACAGACATGCAGACAGACGGACAGGGCGACAAACAGACAGGAAGGCAGACGGGCAGGCAGACAGACAGACAGGAAGACAGGCAGATAGACAGACAGACAGACAGGTAGATAAGTAGACAGACAGTTAGACAGACAGACAGGTAGATAAGTAGACAGACAGCCAGACAGACTTACAGACAGACAGGCAGGCAGGCAGGCAGACAGACTGCCAGACCGGCAGACGGGCAGGCAGACAGACAAGCAGACAGGCCGACAGACAGACAGGCAGGCAGACGGGCAGGCAGGCAGACTGGCAGACAGGCAGACAGATAGGCAAGCAGATTGGCAGACAGACAGACAGGCAGAATGAATGACTGACAGACTGAGAGAAAGATAGACAGAAAGGCAGCCAAGCAGACAGACAGACAGACAGATGGACAAAGAGACAGGCAGACAGGTAGACAGAGAGGCAGAATATTTGACAGACAGACTATTTGACAGACAGACAGCCAGTCATACAGTCAGACAGACAGCCAGGCAGGAAGACAGGTAGGCAGGCACACAGGCTGACAGGCAGACAGACAGACATTCAGGCAAACAGGTAGACAGACAGACAGATAGACAGACAGACATGCAGACAGACAAACAGACATTCAGGCAAACAGGCAGACAGACAGACAGATAGACATGAAAGTCTTAGGTTTTACGTGAGCACCTGCCACGATGGCTTAATCTCACGGTGAGCAACTTACTGGATTAATTTGTGCGTCAATCAGCGCCCCCTTGGAACATCAATTCCGCAGGTACCAATTGAATATACTACTGTTTTGGTCGTAGATTCCACCTTGGTTTGGAGCGAGGACAATCTAAACCTCTGCCGCTGTAAGGGTAGCGGCACGCGGTTGTATAGCGCAACGCCACGCCGAGAAACAATCTCTACCCGCATTTGGGTGTTAAACCACAGCCACCACGTTACTCCCCTAAGGGCCGCAACCATTAACCAGGACGGAAACAAGTTCCGTGGGCTCCTGATTACCCGTGGTACCAGAAAGCAAGCCTCCGGTAAGGCCTCGTACCAGAAGGGTACTACCAATTTTAACTCCAAAACAGTTATGGGTTGGTGGCCCACAAAGTTTTTAGACAATTGCTGCTTGGAATAGCATGCGAATGATATACATCAAACACAGATGGAACAGTATACACCATGTTCATGGACATGGCTTTCTCACTGTCAGGAGCGAGGTCTATTCCTTCCTCTTCCGCAAACAGCGGCATTACTAGTTGATCAATGATCAAACCGCTAGGCGGCCAGCAATTGTCCCCAACAAATGTGCAGAGAGCAGAGAGTCGAGACCGTCTCTGTGTTCTCTACACCCGTGGTACCAGATCACTCCTCTGGTCAGAAGTCGTATCCATGGAAGGATACTTTCAGTTTTGCTCCATGAAGCTGGGGACTGGTAGCCCCGGAGAACACTAAATTACCACACACTCACCTCAATCCGACGCCCCCATTCACCCGTCAGTCATGCAAACCTTTCATACGAAATTCGTCAAGAAGAACGCAGACGTCGCCTGGAAAATGCAGCTCTGGCAAACTCATTCAACCTTCTTATCCTATCACTGGTGGAGAGTAATTGACTTACGTCAAACCCGCCACTAGCCTCATAAACGCCCATCGCGCCCAGATCACGCAGATCCGTATACAGCATACACTCACAAAGTATGTGCTCCCATGTTTCCGAAGCCGAGCCACAGGGGCATTCTGGACTGTCATTAAGGTTTCTCGAATGCAGAAACGCATTGAGGGAACCGTGACCAGTCAACAGGAATCCAAGACATAGGTTAAAACCAAAGTCTGGTCGGCTTCCCACAAACGTGACATCACGAATGTAGCGATGGGTAACACGCCCATTCCCACTAGTGCTCCACCTGACTTGCCAGTCAGCCAGAACACACTCATTCAGCAATCTCTTACATTCGCTAAGCCCTAAACTCTCCACATCCCTATCAGCTAACCATTCATTCTGTACCGATGGCAGCCTCCTCTTTATCTTGTATATCAAGGCACGACGCCTGATTTCCAAGTCAAGAGGGGCCACTCCTAACAAGACCTGCATTGCCTCCGTGGAGACAGTGCGGCACACAGCCAAACACCCTAGAAGAATCACTCTCTTTCAAGCCAGCACTTTCATTCTACCCACAACAGACAGAACTATTTTGCCCCATACAGATGCCCCATATGTTGCACATGCAACAAAAAGACCACCATATATGGATCGAACAGCCCGCCTGCTAAGGCCCCAGTCACTTCTCAACACTCGACGAACTTGAGCAACCACACCAGACAGTCGGCTTTTGAGATAGGCGATATGAGGAGTGAAACACATCCTCTCGCCAAAGGTAATGCCGAGATATTTTACCTCAGTCGCATACCTTACAGTCAAATTGCTCAGTCTGACAATAGGAGGTCGACCGGCTGACAATCTGCCCTTGAGCAGCATTGACACCGTCTTATCCATTGCCAGACTGACACCAACATTCACCCCCCAATCATGCACAGTTCGTAAGAACACCCCCGCACTCATCTCAATCTCAGCACGCGACTCCAATATGAGCAGATCGTCCGCATACGCACAACATTTGCAGAGCCGATCAAGCTGCCACAACAAGGAGTCCATCATGAGATTCCAAATAAATGGACCACAGATACACTAACACACTCACATCTTCCAACAGCACACGCTCGCCTACCCGAGAAATAACTCTTCCAGAGAGTCAATTCACGGCATCCGCACTCATCCAATCTTCTCATCACACTCGCCCAACTTAGGTAGTCGAACGCTCCTTTTAAATCTACAAATATGCCGAGGACATACTTGGCGTTGCTAAACTCAACAGAATCAGCAACATACCTCCAAGCATCCTCAACACATCTACCCTGCCTAAATCCAAATTGCCTATCAGACATTTGGTCAGCCACTCTCTCCTGAAGCCTGTCTACCATAATCCTTTCCAGGACTTTTCCAAGAACCGGAAGAAGACTGATGGCCCGATAGGATCGAGGATTGCTCCTAATCCTATCAGGCGACTTCAGAAGCACAATCACCTTTGCACACTTCCACTCATTGGGGAAATATCCTTCATTCACACACTTTTCATACAACACTTTCAAATAGTCTGGAATAGATTTCCAGATACTCTTGCACATTTCCCCCGTGAATCCATCCATACCAGGCGACTTCCTTGATTTTAACCTCAAGAAGGCCGAACCCAACTCATTTTCCAAGAGCGGGTCAACAGGATTGACCACGATAGCTCGTGGATCCTGACGATCCGTTCTGGGGAAGAACTCATCCAAAAGTGCTTTCATACAGTCCTTCCAAGCCGTTAACTGAATGTCACCGACTTGGAGGTCACTCACATTACTTTCCCTACCTCTACCTCTCACTATTTTATAAGCACGACCCCACGGGTCGTCCTTTATCATCTCGAATGTACTCAGCGGAACTTGCGTTGCCGCTTCTCGCACTCGATACCCATGAAGGGGCCAATTCACACCACAAGTTCGCCAACGAGTTCCCACACTTTCACGCAGACGCTGGGTATGAGCAATGGCAATCTCGATCGGATTGTGATCGCTCACAACCAGCCCACCCAATACACGCCATTGAAAGACAAACACTCTCGTTGCTACCTCATTCACAAAAAAGACATCAATGTCACTTTTACCCACCGGACCCAGACAGATAGACAGACAGACATGCAGACAAAAAGACAAAACGATAGACACACAGGCAGGCAAACAGGCAGACAGATAGACAGACAGACATGCAGACAGGCGAACAGACAGATCGACAGACAGACAGACAGACAGACAGACATACAGATGGGCAGACAGACAGATAGACAGACAGACAGACAGACATGCATCCCGGCAGACAGACAGGCAGGCATACAGACAGGCAGACAGACAGACAGACGGACACACAGACAGACATGCATACTGGCAGACAGACAGGCAGACAAACAGACAGACAGACAGACAGAAATGCCGGAAGGCAGACAAGCAGACAGACGGACAGGTAGACAGGCAGATAGATATGCAGACAGGCAGGCTGGCAGCCAGATAAGCAGACAGGCAGACAGACAGTTAGATAGACAGACAGACAGGACGACAGGTAGACAGAGAGACAGCCTATTTGTCAGACCGACAGGCAGTCATACAGTCAGACAGACAGACATGCAGACAGACAGACATATAAATTTGTAGAAAATGTCAAGAGTAACGTCTCAATTTCTGGGAATTTTGGTTTGAAATTGTACATAGCAGATACAGTTTTCACAGGTGATGGACACACTATTGGCTATCGCTGCTGTCCGCTTGTGGTAATGTTGATTTTTATGTTTATCCATTGATCTTGTGTTTTGCCAAATTTTGTTTCAAAGTGTTTCAAGTGTTGACTATACTGGTCGTTAATATTTTAATAGACTGGTCCCATAAGGACGCTTCTTCCTGAACATATGGAAAATAAATAGTTTAGTCAACCATAACAAAATCTCAAAATGTATATATCATTTTACTATTTGAAAGCATTTAATTTTAGTAATGCTTACAAATACATAAGCAATTCAGAATTTATATTACTTACAATGCATTGACAAGATATTTACACGCCGCTACTTTTAATTGAATACATTTATTTGATACAAAAATATATCTTGTAATATAAAATTGATAGCAGTTCTATAATGTTTAGTAAAGATGCTCTTATGAAGAGTCCAATAACACCTCCCACAGCAACTTTAAAAATAAAAGAAAAAAGTATATTCATTCATTGATCTCAATAAAAGCAAGTAAGAACATTGCAGTCGGGCGCCACCGAATTCGTGATACTCTGATACAGACAGACAGACAGACATTCAGGCAGACAAGCAGACAGACATGCAGACAGAGAGATAGGCAGACAGGCAGACAGACAGACAGACAGACAGGCAAGCAGACAAACAGACAGACAGACAGACAGACAGACAGGCAGACAGACAGACAGACAGACATGCAGACAAGCAGACAGGCAGACAGATAAACAGGTAGACAGGCAGACAGAAAGACAGACTGACAGAAAGACAGACATACAGGCAGACAGACAGACAGACGGAAAGGCAGACAAACATGGCTATACCAACTCGGTTCGTCTTGCTGATCAAGAATATATATACTTTATGTGGTCGGAGATGCTCCCTTGTCTGCGTTGCAAACTTCTGACCAAAATTAAAATTAAATTAATAAAATTATTATTAGAGGTTCGCCCACTCTCCAACTCCACTCAGCGTAATTCCTCTTGTTTTTGGGTCCCCTCGTATTCCAAATTCCAGTTCTTAGACTGCATGATTGACGAAAATGACATCGTTATAGTTTTAATATATATGGTATTTCTAGATTGCCACGTCCCCAGTGGGTGTATTGGAAAACGCGGGTAGTATACATATATTTCAAGTTTCAAGTCTCTCGCTTGAAATGCGTCTAAATGCATTTACATTTTTTTTTTAATTTTGTAGGTAAAACAGTATTTTTAATAAATTAGGATTTATGCTGACAATTTTATCAAAATCCGTTAAGTAACACAGAAGTTATAAAAACGAACATTTTGTCAATTGGCAAAAGCACGCGGCAGCGACGCACTGCTTTTGGAATTGAACCTGGGTCTACACACGCTTTAAATGCCACCAACCATACCACTACACCACTGCGTCTCTTTTAAGACTATGCGAGAAATTGAATATATGTGTGATTTCGTAAAACAGACTTGAGTTGTGGTAGAGAAGACCCAGTGGCTTACATATTAATGATTCTCTATTTTTTTTCTAAAATTTCTATTTCTATTTCTCAAATTTGGATGCTCTACCTCTAAGACTGAAGAAGATTCAGTTTTACCCAATTTGGGACGCCCCAAATGGGCATATACTACTTTTTTTTGGTAGAGGTAGGATTCTAATGCATATACTCCAAATCCCAACTCTTAGACGGCAACATTGCCGAAATTAACACGATTTTAGTAAAAGATACTTTAATTCCCGATTTACCACTCTCCAGAGGAAGTAGATACTTAACTTTTGACTTATCTAAAGAGGAGGTCAACAGTATCCCACATGCAAAATTTGGACGCTCTAGCGAAAAAGCTGTAGGAGATATAGCTTTATTCGATACGCCCACAATGGGTATCGATATATTAACTACATCTTTTAACGTCTGCGTGTTGTTCACGAGTATATATTCTAAATCCTAGTTGTTAGGCTGCAATATTAACGAAAAGAGCAGCGTTTTAGTCTTAATAGATATAGCATTTCCCGATTTGCCACACCCCCCGTGAGCGTATCGGAAAAACACTTAAACTTGATCTGACGCGGATACACACGAGTGTATATTCTAAATAACAAGCGTCTAGCTTCTATGGTGTTCAAATGCTGAGCGTTCATACAGACAGACGGCCTCCCGTGCCAAATCGAGAATATATATATAGCGATTTAAATAAATCCTATAATATTTTGAGAGTTATAAAAGCTAGAGACTTAAAATTTGGAATACATATGTAAGTAGATTACCCGGAATCAAAAATGTATATAATAGATATTTACGCCCATTGAGGTCGTGGCAAATCGGATAAAACTGTATCTCCTACAGTTTTGGAGCCAGAGCATCCAAATTGTGCATGTGGGATACTGTTGACCTCTTCTTAAGATGAATCAAAAACTATGTATCCACGTCCTCTGGGGGCGTGGCAAATCGGGAATTACTATATCTTTAACTAAAACCGTGTTAATTTCGGTAATATTGCCGTCAAAGAGTTGGGATTTGGAATATATATACTAGTATTCTACCTCTACCAAAAAATATATGTTATGTATTGCTACGCCCATTTGGGGCGTGGCTTATAGGGTAAAACTGTATCTCCTACAGTCTAGACGTAGACCATCCAAATTTGACATGTGGGTTACTGTTCATGAAATTTAAATTTACGAAAAAAAAAAAATAATAATAATCATAATGTAAGCCACCGTAAAACAAATTCTAGTTGACCTAACTAGGGATTGAACCTGGGTCTTCGCTGTTACAACGCAAGTCTATTGAACCAAATCAACACACCACCAATTTCAATTTCGCGTATATTCGTGAAAGAGACGCCGTGGTGTAGTGGGTAGAGTCGGTGGCATGCCAAGCGTGTGACCCAGGTTCGATTCCCATCGCTGCCGCGTGATATTATCATTTAATAAAATGTTTATTCTTTATTTTTTTTTATAACTTCTATGTTACTTAATGGATTTTGATAAAATTTTCAGCATAAGTCCATATATTTTATTAAAAATACGGTTTTACCTAAAAAACTAAAAAAAATGTATATGTGGCTTTATTTGCAACTGAACTTATATTAAATTGATTTTTTGAAATGTGGAGCCAGTATCCAAAATATATAAAAACCAAAATAGTATTTTATTTTAAAAAAGCTAAATGTAAAGTTTGATGACTGTAGCTAAATTGATGAAAAAGTCATGCTCAAAAAAGGAATCGCGATAGTCTCGCGTTCAAACATACGGACAGACGGACGGAAGGTCTACATATTTTTTGAGCCTACACAATTTTAACAGGAACAGAGTCTCACGCAGTCGGTGGCGTCCGACTGCAAAGTTCTTACTTGTTTTTTTTGGGAACAGAGTATATCTAGAAAAAATATGTAATACCTTTCCAATTGTAAAAGATATAAATGTATTTCTCTCAGATTTGCCAAGAAGAGATCGAGATTGACGTATTTGATAATTTTGGGATTTTTTAAAAATTTAAAATTCTAGAACAGAATAGTTGCTTTATAGGGGTGGGATACATGAATATATATTCTAAACTTCAAGAAATAGATAAAACATTTCTTGAAACTGATCCATCCCATGGAACCTATTGGATATATTCGTCTAATTCAAACAGTTCAGAGATACACAATGCTTGCAGTAGAATAAAACAGACAGACAGGTAGACAGACAGACAGACATACACACAGATAGACAGACAGACACACATGCAGACATGCAGACATACAGTCAGACTGACAGACTGACAGACTGACAGACAGGAAGACAGAAAGACAGAAAGACAGACAGACATGCAGGCAGATAGACAGACAGAATGGCAGGCAGACAGACAGAGACACATACTGACTGACAGACAGATAGGCAGACAGACAGACAGGCAGACATGCAGACAGACAGGCAGGCAGAAATACAGCAGACAGACAGACCCACAGACAGACAGGCAGAAAGACAGACACACAGACATGCAGACATACAGACAGACAGACAGACAGACAGACATGAAAGTCTAAGGTTTTACGTGAGCACTTGCCACGATGGCTTAATCTCACGGTAAGCAACTTACTGGATTAATTTGTGCGTCAATCAGCGCCCCCTTGGAACATCAATTCCGCAGGTACCAATTGAATATACTACTGTTTTGGTCGTGTATTCCACCTTGGTTTGGAGCGAGGACAATCTAAACCTCTGCCGCTGTAAGGGTAACGGCACCCGGTTGTATAGCGCAACGCCACGCCGAGAAACAATCTCTACCCGCATTTGGGTGTTAAACCACAGCCACCACGCTACTCCCCGAAGGGCCGCAACCATTAACTAGGACGGAAACAAGTTCCGTGGACTATACACCATGTTCGTGGACATGGTTTTCTCACTGTGGGGAGCGAGGTCTATTCCTTCCTCTTCCGCAAACAGCGGCATAACTAGTTGATCAATGATCAAACCGCTAGGCGGCCAGCAATTGTCCCCAACAAATGCGCAGAGAGCAGAGAGTCGAGACCGTGTGTTCTCTACACCCGTGGTACCAGATCACTCCTCTGGTCAGAAGTCGTATCTATGGAAGGATACTTCCAGTTTTGCTCCATAAAGCTGGGGACTGGTAGCCCCGGAGAACACTAAATTACCACACACTCACCACAATCAGACGCCCCCATTCACCCGTCAGTCATGCAAACCTTTCATACAAAATTCCTCAAGAAGAACGTAGACGTCGCCTGGAAAATGCAGCTCGCGCAAACTCATTATCTTGTATATCAAGGCACGACGCCTGATTTCCAGAGTCATACCTCCAAGCGTCCTCAACACATCTACCCTGCGTAAATCCAAATTGCCTATCAGACATTTTGTCAGCCACTCTCTCCTGAAGCCTTTCTACCATAATCCTTTCCAGAACTTTTCGAAGAAGCGAAAGAAGACTGATGACCCGGTAGGATCAAGGATTGCTCCTAATCCTATCAGGCGACTTCAGAAGCACAATCACCTTTGCACACTTCCACTCATTGGGGAAATATCCTTCATTCACACACTTTTCATACAACACTTTCAAATAGTCTGGAATAGATTTCCAGATGCTCTTGCACATTTCCCCCGTAAATCCATCCATACCAGGCGACTTCCTTGATTTTAACCTCAAGAAGGCCGCCCCCAACTCATTTTCCAAGAGCGGGTCAACAGGATTGACCCCGATAAGTCGTGGATCCTGACGATCCGCTCTGGGGAAGAACTCATCCAAAAGTACTTTCACATTACTTTCCCTACCTCTACCTCTCACTATTTTATAAGCACGACCCCACGGGTCGTCTTTATTGCTCTCCAGGAAGGAGCGCCACTCATCCTCTTTCACTCGAATAAGCATTTGCTTATACTCATTCACATCGACTATATTCAAGCCTAAGTTGGGCAGCGTTATCAGCATTGGCAAATCTGGCTCTTTGGAATCGCTTTCGCAGAGACCGGACCGACCACCGCTTAACGCTCAATTCCCGCGTCCACCATTTAACATGCTTGAGGTTGACCTTTCGGTGCCTCTCAAACATGCTATCATTCACGCTAGTCATCCACCTATTTACACATGCGACCTGCTCATCAACATTCATCAATATACTCACCCGATACCCATGAAGGGGCCAATTCACACCACAAGTTCGCCAACGAGTTCCCACACTTTCACGCAGACGCTGGGTATGAGCAACGACAATCTCGATCGGATTGTGATCGCTCACACCCAGCCCACCCAATACACGCCATTGAAAAACAAACACTCTCGTTGCTACCTCATTCACATAAGTCACATCAATGTCACTTTTACCCACCGGACCCGCAAACGTGTACCACTCACTGGGTTCGTTAACAACCCGAACATCCTGGGATACAGCCCCCTCGGCCAGCATCTCACCCCGAGCATGGTTCAAATAGCCAGACGCTTGCCTGGATATCTTGCTGAACCACATGGGGATGATGCATTCGCATCAATACCAAGGATGACAGGCACGCTACTATCCAGTAATAGCACCTCATCCAAGTACACTATGTACGGTTCAAGGGGATCCCTGAACTTACAATACATACTGACTACAAAGACCCTGCCAAAACTGCCGCTAAGTCTCACACACACACCCCAGTCAATAGAATTCACTAAAGTGCATTCAATACTGACATCATTCACGACAACAGCAGAGTTGGCCCCACTGTCAGGAAATACCCGCATACATGCGGGCAGGCCCCGTACACGACCAGAAGTCGCATATGGTTCCTGCAGCAGGGCAAAAACGCTGCCCCTCTCAACCATCATCACACCCACATTGCACATAGCCGCCTACGACCTCTGACAATTCAACTGCAGGAAGTTGGAAGACATATTAATGTCTTGCGTTCGCCCGCGCTACAATCGCACTATAAACCGGGCAAGCCGGGGACATCATAAGATGCCAAGACGGCTTACCTTTGAATGCGCAGTTGCGGCAGCTTAGTGCATTAGTGCACTGAGCTGCGCGGTGACCACCTTGGCTACAGCGACGGCAAACGTCCTCTTTAGCCCTGCAGTCCGCTACCTTATGGTCGAAGCCAAGGCAGCGGTAGCATCCCACTACCGGGTCAAAATTTCTCACTCGGAACGAAAACCACTTCACATAGCAGCGCCCAACATCCAAAATTGTTTGTATGGCCAGATCAGTGCCCTCCAGAACGACATTGACAGCCATGTCAACATCAACATTCCAGGGCTTGCTGATCATCCGAACATCCCGCTTGAATTTCTCAAACGGGATCTTCTCCTTGAGATTCAATTCATACAGATCACCCATGAACTCGTCAGGCGTGATCCGCGAATGAACCCCCATAACAACTACTTGGGGCCCTAGCTTCTCATTTACCCTCACTTCCCACGGTCGGGGTGCGTATGATCGCGCCACCGTCGCTCAGAAGCTTTACCTCGTGCACGCGCACACCTAGGGTGGGCCCTACCTCCTTCACCAGCTGGTCGACCACGTCCTTCGCGGATTTACCAGCAGTCTTGCTGCGGACCACCAAGGACCAAGTCTCGACTGGCCGAGGCATCTCCGGATGTAACGGCACTGCCGACATAGGGGCCATCCTCTCAGCGTGCGCCATTGGTATCGGCGCTGGACCAGCAGGCGCATGCGCAACGGCCTCCAAACGCCCCTTAAGCCGCTCATTCTCCGCTATGACCTCAAACATCACTAGCTCGTACTCAGCAACATGACTGAGCACGCCCCTAAGCATACTAGGCGAAATCCCACCATCCAGGACACAGCGTGTCAATGCAGATGTTATGGCTTTCATCTTCTCAACAGATGTACCATTACGCTTCCCAGGCACCAGCTTGACCTTCGGCCGAGCAACCGCCTCCACAGGTACGCCCTCTTTCAAAGCGGCGACTGCCTTAGGAACAGCAAAAATCCGTTCCTCCTCTCCCATTACACTGGTGCCGCATGAGACACTCAAGTCTCCAGCAGACACCGCCACACCCATGCTAACCGAGCAAACAGCTGTCTCAGAAGCTGCCTTCCTCAACCGCTGTCTTCCTCAACCGCTGTTTACCCAGCACCCCCTTCCGTCTTACCTCAGCAATTGACTTGGAGGCGTGCGCATCATCATCAGATGATGTCCCACGCACCTCACCCGTCTTCCCATCGACCGTGTTCTTCCGACGTGGCGGCATAATGCGCACGTGCAGATAATCTAAAAATAGATTACACACACGCAACGACAAGCAGTAAATAACTATTTACGTGCTCACACGCGCAAGCGACAAGCGGTAAAACGTTTTTACACACGCACACACTCAAGAAAAACTAACTGTTGCGCACTCAGCAACAACAAAAAACGTCAAGCGGAGCGCACAATAACGTAAACAAGATACCGTTGCTTGTAAGCACCGTTATCTTTAATTTTCTGCGCGAGCGAAACACACGTCTGTTCGGTACCAACTCTGACAGACAGACAGACAGACACGCAGACAACAGACAGACTAACATACAGACAGACAGGCAGAAATACAGGCAGACAGACAGACAGACAGGCCGATAGACAGGCAGACATGCAACCAGACAGACAGAAAGACAGGCAGAAAGACACACAGACTGGCGACAGAGTGACAGAAAGACAGGCAGATAGACAGGCAGACAGAAAGACAGACAGAAGACTGACAGACAGGCAGATAGACAGACAGACATGCAAACAAGCGGACAGGCAGACAGATAGACAGGTAGACAGGCAGACTGACAGACTGACAGAAAGAAAGACAGGCAGGCAGACATTTATATAATTGGCTTATCGTAAGCACCTGCCATGTTGGCTCAATCTCACGGTAAGCGTATTACTGAATTGAATTAAGCGTCAATAAGCGCCCCCTTGGAATATTTATTCCTCTGGTACCAATTAAAAATACTTCTGTTTGGTCGTATTTTCCACCATGGTTTGGTGCGAGGCCTACCTTACCTCTTCCGTTGTTTGGGCAACGGCACCCGGTTGATTCTTAGCGCAACGCCACGCCGAGATTCATTCTCTACCCGCATTTGGGTATTAAACCACAACCACCACGTTACTCCCCGAAGGGCCGCAACCATTAACCAGGACGGAACAAGTTCCGTTGGCTCTTCATTACCCGTGGTACCAGCTTTAAGGCCTCTGGTCAGGCCGCGTAAACCAAAAAGGATACTTCCAATTTAAACTCCAAAACAGTTACGGCTTATGGGTCAGACACACACTGTGACCGATAACCCGGGGTAACCACGAGCAGGCCACATTCACTGTGCGACAAATTTGTCTACGAGTCTACTTGACTGAATCATTTTAACCAAACAGCCCAACTACCCCCAAGCAGACAGGCAGACAGATAGACAGGTAGACAGACAGACAGACTGACAGAAAGAAGGACAGAAAGACAGGCAATAGACAGACAGAGAGAAAGACAGGCAGACAGACTGCCAGATAGACAGACAGAAAGACAGGCAGGTAGACAGACAGAGAGAAAGACAGGC
>JAWNOY010000365.1:0-32500 GCA_035045545.1 Drosophila gaucha | reverse complement strand
GGGGATCTTGTAGTCGGGCAGACCCGATTAGAGCGTTCTTACTTGTTATACCCTGCACCCATTGAAAATGGGAAATCAGGGTATAATGGTTTTTGCAAAAAGTATGTAACAAGCAAAGGCAACGAGCTGAGTCGATTTGGCCCTGTCCGTCTGTCTGTCCGTCTGTCCGTATGTATGAACGCGTCGATCTCAGAACAGAGACTTCAAATGCAGAGCTAGAGTCTTCAAATTTAGCATGATGGTCTGTGTATACAGCGAAAATATGGATTTTGTTTTGGATATTCGATAAATTTTTCCGTTTCAATGATATCGACTTAAAACGTTATCAAGATTCAGTTTTTTGACCATATCTTTACATATTTTTAGCTACAGATACCAAATTTTGCTGTTAGCTTTTTGTAAATAAAATACATTTTTTATTTTTTCATATTTTGTATACCGGCGCCACATTTCACAAAAAAATGTATTAAAACAAGTAAGAACGTTGCAGTCGGGCGCCACCGACTGCGTCAGACTCTGTTCCTGTTAAAGGTGTGTAGGCTCAATAAATATGTAGACCGTCCGTCCGTCTTTCCGTATGATTGAATGCGAGATTATTGAGATTCCTTTTTTGAGCATGTCTTTTACATCAATTTAGCTACAGTCATCAAATTTTACATATAGCTTTTTTAAAATAAAATACTATTTTGGTTTTTATATATTTTGGATACTGGCTCCACATTTCACAAAACCAATTTAATAAAAGTTCAGTTGCAAATAAAGCCACATTTACATTTTTTTTAATTTTTTAGTTAAAACCGTATTTTTAATAAAATATAAGGATTTATGCAGAAAGTTTTATCAAAATCCATTAAGTAACATAGAAGTTATAAAAAAATAAAAAAAAAAAAACATTTTATTAAATGATAATATCACGCCGCAGCGATGGGAATCGAACCTGGGTCACGCGCTTCGCATGCCACCGGCTCTACCCACAACACCACGGCGTCTCTTGCGCGACTATGCGCCAAACTGAGTTTGGAAGGGTTTTGATTTGGTTAAACAGACTTGCGTTGTGGTAGCGAAGACCCTGCTTCAATCCCCAGTTAGGTCAACTAGAATTTGTTTTACGGAGGCTTACATTATGATTATTATTATTTTTTTTTTCCTAAATTTAAATTTCATGAACAGTAACCCACATGTCAAATTTGGATGCTCTACGTCTAAGACTGTAGGAGATACAGTTTTACCCTATTTGCCACGCCCCAAATGGGCGTAGCTATATATAACATATATTTTTGGGTAGAGGTAGGATACTAGTATATATATTCCAAGTCCCAACTCTCTGACGGACATATTGCCGAAATTATCACGGTTTTAGCAAAAGATATAGTAATTCCCGATTTGCCACGCCCCCAGAAGACGTGGATACATAACTTTTGACTTATCTTAAGAGGAGGTTAACAGTATGCCACATGCAAAATTTCGACGCTCTAGCTCCAAAACTGTAGGAGATACAGTTTTATCCGATTTGCCACGCCCTTAATGGGCGTAAATATCTATAATATATATTTTTGATTCCAGGATATCTACTTGCACATGTTTTTCAAATTTCAAGTCTCTAGCTCTTAAAACGCTCAAAGTATTATAGGATTTATACAAATCGCTATATATATATTCCCGATTTGGTACGCCCCCAGGGGGCGTGGGTATATAACTTTTTGATCTAACTTAAGGGAAGGTCAACAGTAACCCACATGCCAAATTTGGATGCTCTAGCTTCAAAACTGTAGAAGATATAGTTTTATCCGATTTGCCACGCCCACAATGGGCGTAGATATATAATCTATATCTTAAAACGTCCGCGTGGTGTACACGAAATATAATCTAAGTCCCATTTCTTAGACTGCAATATTGACGAAAATAACAGCGTTTTAGTCTTAATAGATATAGCATTTCCCGATTTGCCACGCCCCCTGTGGGCGTATCGAAAAAATACTCAAACCTAATCTGACGCGGATAAACACGAGTATATATTCCAAATTACAAGTCTCTAGCTTCTATAGTGTCCAAATGCTGCGCGTTCACACAGACAGACGGACAGACGGACCGACGGACAGACGGACAGACGGACGGACAGCAAGACGGACATTGCACAAATCCAATAGACTCTTTTTCCCTTTGGGAACAGAGTCTAAAAAAAATATTATCAAAGCCACAATTTTATTTTTTTAAATTTTTTAGTGAAAACCGTATTTTTAATAAATTAATAGCATTCAATGCAGTAAAATTGCATTCAAATCCGTTAAGTAATACAGAAGTTATTAAAGGAAACATTGTAAAAGCACGCGGCAGCAGACTGTACGTGTGCACACATACATTCAAATCAACTACGCAGTAGTCGGCGCTCGTGCTTCTGTAGGCATGGTAGTATACAAATGTGTGCATGTGTATATGTGTGCATGTGTATATGAACGCAGAGGTAATATGTATAGATAAAAGATGTAAGCTAGGTTGTTTTTTTTTTTTTTTTTTTTTTTTGTTTTTGGTTTATTGCTAAGAATCAGGGGCCAAGTGCCTCTTTAACAAAACATTTATCTTATTATTTTTCATCGCCAACTTACATACAATTATGTAAATTCATTCAATAATTAGTGCATTATTGGGAGGGTACCAGGGACACTTGCAATGTTTCTCCTTTTAGCCTCCTGGAGGGACGCTCGTGGCCTAGTGCTCGTGCTAGGCGGTTTTGATGACAGGCGAGTCTGTGGCTGTATCGCGCTGAATGTCGGCTTATTGTTTCATCCACCGTCTCCAGTGCCAGGTCTTTATGAATTCTGGCGCCTCGAACGTACCAAGACCGGTCGAAAATCAACACCATCCTTCTTACTGCTCGGGCCCGGTAAAGATTCCGGGTCAATGGCTCCAGCAATAGAAGATGGAGAAGAAATACCATTGAATTCATTTGTTGAAACCCGAGATAAAATTGGCTGAACAACTAAAGGGGACGGAGCTGGTAAAGGAGGCAATTGAGATGTAACCGGTAATGATTGCATCTGCAATTGTGTTTTGGGAGCACAGTCAAAATGAAACTCACTAAGGCGTTCACTGCTAGTTTCGAACTCGCTAGTCAACTGCTTAGCTACATTTTTCAATTTTAAAAAATCAATCCTCAATGTATTATACATTTTAGAGAATGAAAATAGCTTGTCCAAACAACTTGGACAAGACCAAATTAAGCAAGATTAATTAAGGAGTTGCGGTAATTCGGTCGCAATCGCGCCCTGTAAGGCCTGCACATTTAGCATGCATTAAATTCTGACACAGCCAACTAATAAATTGCGGCTGTGCAGAATCAACGGCTTGGCGATATGTGCAAGTTTTCTTACAACACGACATATTTCCAACTGGGGTTAAACAAAGAATTACAGAGCAACGGAAAAGAATTGAGAGAGCGCAAAAGAAAGGCGAGAGAGACAGAAAAGGCGAAAGAGTAAACACTCAAGAGAACCTATCGTTGTACAGCAAAAACGAATCAGCGCAGAAAAACAACAACACGAACGTTTTTGAGCACAAAGCCTAAAGCACTACACAAACAAACAAGTGTATGAAAAATGGAAACGCCAAAAAAAGCAAATAAGAAGCACAACAATATAAATATTCACGCAGACGCCGTAAAAACAAAATACCGATGCACTCACTGTGATCAACAGATTATATCTTTGCATAAAACAAACACTTGCCTCAAATATTAAAAATGATCAAAAGTTGACAATTCTTTTAAGGTATAAAACACGATAAAGGCAAACAATTGCAGAGTATACAAAAACACGACAATTGCTCTCAAAGAACTCTCTCTATATGCGCGCAGATGTAATATGTATAGATAAAAGATGTAAGCTAGATTGTTTAAAACATCAGCTCGGACTTGGTTCAGGGGATCTCGTAGTCGGGCAGACCCGACTAGAGCTTTCTTACTTGTTTATTTCTTACAATGTAAAGTATGAGTATACAGAAACGGTAGCGCGAAAATTCCTGCGGGACGGCCGCAAAGCAATGCTTCGCAGGCGCTATGCGCCACCTGAGTCCTACTCAGCTCATCGTCTGACCCTCTCGATCCTTCGGAGCTCCGTCATGATCAGCGCCGGGAAGGCACTGGTTGAGCTCCACGCTTCCTCGGATTCCAGCATGATCGACACCAGATTGTTTTTCCTGATGGATTGGCCCACTGCTTCCTCCAGTTGTCGCCTCTCTTCGGAGAAACGTCCACACTCGAAGACGATGTGGTTTGCGTCTTCCACCATTCCTTCACCACACCAGGAACACTCATATGTGTTGTCGTGGCCGAAACGGAGCAGGTAACTACGGAAGCATCCGTGTTTAGTTAGAATCTGCGAAAGATAAAAGTTTATTTCTCCATACTTACAATTTATCCACGGCGCCAATTCTGGGATAAGCGTGTGTGTCCAGCGCCCTTTTGACGACTGGTCCCATTTTGTTTACCATCGCGCAATGGTGATAGCTCTCTCCATGCTCCTAGCGTTGCTGTTGCGTGTGGTCTCGCTGTTGTTGCCTCTATTCAGCTCTTCCGATTCGATGACCAATTCTTCAATTGGGAGCATACCAGCTACAACGAGTGCTACATAATCAGAGACTGTTCTGAATGCGCAACTGACTCGAATAGCATATAGTCGGTAGGTGGCTTTTATACCTCGGCTATAGCTTGGAGTAGCCATCGCTTTTGACCATATTGGTACGGCGTTGATGGACCTCGTAACACTCATCAGAAGATGGCGTCGTTGTTGTTTAGGTCCCCGTGTGTTCAGCATGATTCTTGTGAGTGCTCTACAGGATCCAGCTGCTTTCTCATGGATATACTCCAGATGTTCACGGAACGTCATTCTTGTGTCTAGCATGACTCCAAGGTATTTTATTGCTCTTTTTGTAGCAATGGTGGTGTTGCCAATCTTAATCTGGGCCGTTTCAACTTTCTTCCGGCTACTGACCAGCACTGCCTCGGTTTTGTGCGCCGCTAATTCGAGTCCTGCTCTCATCAGCCAGTCTTGTATGCATTTGATACTGCCGCTGCATATCTCCTCTGCATCCCTAAGTTCCTTTCCTATGGTAACGACGGCTACGTCATCCGCAAAGCCAATGATGTGAGTTCCTGCGGGTAATTCTAATCGCAGGACTCCGTCATACATCACATTCCATAGGAGAGGACCCAGCACTGATCCTTGGGGTACTCCGGCTGTTACGTCATGAGTTTGAGGGCCATCAGTAGAATTGAAAACTAATGTTCTCCCTCTAAAATAACTCCTTACCAGCTCACGGAGATACTCAGGGTTGCGGAATTGATATAGAGCATCCAATATCCTGTCCCACCTCGCTGAGTTGAACGCGTTTTTCACATCCAGCGTCGCTATGATGCAGTACTTCTTCGTCCCATGCTTCCATCTCGTGCCTTGGATGGCTGAAGTTGCGAGGCCAACTACTTTAGTCAACGCATCCGTAGTTGACTTGGCCTTGCGGAAGCCAAATTGATTCGGTGACAAGTCACCTGCGCTAGCAATCGCGGCCTCAATTCTGGAGCAGATCAACTTCTCCAGAACCTTTCCCATGTTGTCCAGAAGGCAGATTGGCCTATAGGACGATGGTTCTTCAGGTGGTTTACCTGCCTTGGGAAGAAGTACCAAGTTCTGGACTTTCCAGATTGCAGGGAAAGTTTCCTGAGTCAGGCACTCGTTGAAAACCTCCGCGAATGCACATGGGTGCAAAGCGAGAGCAAGCTTTAGTGCGCAGTTTGGGATGCCATCTGGGCCTGTCGCTTTGCTGGGCCTAAGGGTTCTAGCAACAGTCAGGATTTCGTCTACAGTTACTGTATCTATCGGACTGGATGGTCTCCGGATGAGTGACAGCGACTCTGTCACTTGGATTGAGTTTAGTCTGCGTGGAAAAAGAGTTTCCACGATATACCTTAACTCCAAACAATCAGTAGGCTGCGCCTGTTTGCCGGCGTAAAGTCTTTTGACCACCGTTTTATAAGCTTTGCACCAGGGGTCAACTTCTGCTGAGTCACACAGTTCCAAGAAGTAATCACGCTTGCCGTATGGTCTTCTTTAGCTGACGTCTTGCAAGTTGGTATTCCAACTGCTTTTCAGCGAAAGAAGGACTACCACGGGCACGCTGATATCGTCTTCTGGTTTGGATGCAGGTACGTCGAATGTCAGCAATCTGCTCATTCCACCAATACGTGGGTACTTGGTGACGCCG
This sequence comes from Drosophila gaucha, assembly GCA_035045545.1. Lineage (NCBI taxonomy): Eukaryota > Metazoa > Arthropoda > Insecta > Diptera > Drosophilidae > Drosophila > Drosophila gaucha. The sequence continues at coordinate 26,248 of JAWNOY010000365.1, read as the reverse complement.
GAATTGCTTACGCGTTGCCATGCTCAAACTGCACGCATTCTTTATTTGAGAGACCATTTGGCAGGCTCTATTTTCTACGGTGCCGGAGGTGGCAAGAGACTGGATAGCCTCCGAAAAAACAGCTGGATTAAATGAATCTACGCGGTAAGCTTCACGGTAGCGAGTTGTTGTACTCGCTGCTGGTTCTCCTATTGTGCACAGTATAGCCGAGTGGTCGCTACCCGTGTAAGCGTCGCAAAGTTTCCACTTTGCTTCGCTGAATAAGGATGAGCTGACAAAAGTTAGGTCAATAACTGACCCATAGCCCGCACGGCTAAAAGTATATTCGTTACCAGAGTTCAGCAGCGCCACTTCCAAGGAAGCAAAGCTCTCTAGTAGCGCCCGTCCTCTGGCATTGGTCGTTTGGCTGCCCCATTCCATTGCCCAGGCGTTGAAGTCCCCCGCAATGATAACTTTCCGGCCCCTTGCATCATCTACGAGGTCATCAATTATGGATTCAAACTCGCTTAGTTGCAAGCTAGGGGCCAGGTAGCAGCTGTAGATCCACAGGCTGCCGTATCTGGCGCGTTCGAACCCATTAAGCGACTTTACGTTTGATAGTAAGGTCGTTGGGGCTCCGCAAATCCACAGCGCAGCCTTGCCGTTGCTGTCTGCAGACCATGTCCTTTGGCAACTGGTCTTGCAGTGGTGGGGCTCGCTGAGTATGGCAACATCGATGCTCATTTCCCCAACAGTCTGCTCTAGAAGATCTTGAGCAGCTATGCAGTGGTTAAGATTTAGCTGTAGAAATCTTAACATTTCATTTTCCGGACAGCCTCGAGGTACGATGGACACTTAAAGCTTTTCGCCTTTCCGAGCGCATAGGCCGCACCTGGGAGGCTTGGTACAGGTTCTTGCAACATGACCCGTCTTGCCACACCTAAAGCAAGCACCTTTTAGGTCCTCGCTGCTTGTGCAATTTGCCGCAATGTGCCCAAAATCCTGGCATTTGAAGCAGCGTTTCGGTTGGTCGATAGCGCGTACGCGGCATACGACCCATCCTATCCTAATCTTTCCCATTTCGATTAGCTCCCTGGCTTTTGTCACTGGAAGCGTGAGAGTGGCCCTCTGTTGTCCACCAAAAGCTGGTCGAAACGACCTTACTACGTCGTCTTTTAAGGACGACTCTTTCAACACGGTTTTGACCGCCTCCAGGACTTCTACCTTTGTTACGAGCTCATCCAGATCGCGGACTTCCACTTGGGCCGAGTCCGTGAGCGTTTTTACAACTGCTCGGCTGCCAAGGGCCTTGCCTATAGCTTCTTGTAGCACTTCAGCGCTGTGCTCCGGTTTCCTGTTAAGGCGTAGGAGGAGATCGCCCTTTGCCGTTTTCCTGATGCCTTGAACATCGCCACTTAGGTGTTTTAGCGCTGGGTCCGTCTTGACCACTCTAAGCATATCTGCATAAGAACAGCCGTCCACTCCCGTTAGAGTATTTGCATCTGCTCTGGTCCGTTTTGTGGCCTGCTTTCGTCCTTTAACTGTTGACCAGTTATCAATGTTTTTCTGCCAAACATCCTGACTGGGGCTTTTGGGGACAGCGCGCAGCATTTGGTGCTCCTGTTGAGTCCCAAGGCTTAACTTCTGGTGCCTTGGTTTTTTTGGGGGAGTTTTCCGCTGCTCTGGAGCAGAGTCCCTCGACCTCTTGTGCGTATTACTGCCGCTTGCTGGTTCAGCCATTTTCTTCGAGTCAGCACGAATCGCCACTGGCTCGGCTCTTATATTGCCTCTATTTAGCGAGGGCGTTGTCTGCACTGCGCAGTTTCTTGCATCGCTTTTGCAGAAACTCACCGCCGTGCCTTGCAGATTGACCAGTCTAGCCAATTCCTCCCTCATTAAGGCATTAATATGCCTTTGGCCGCCGAACAACGCCGTTAGGCCCTCCAGAGCCGCTCCCATTTGGAGTAGCGTGGCCTTCAACGTTTTTGGCTCGCCTCTCTCTTCCGTAGGTGGCTGATGGTCCTCGCAGTGCTGGGTCGTCATCTGCTGTTGTTGAGGTGATCTCAACAACGAGGAACGACGTGCAAACGCTTGAAGCTCGTCCTCCATTCTGGCTTCCATACTGCTTAGCTTAAGAACTAAGCGTGTATTTTAATATAAGCCCAGAAGTATGTTATACTTTTGGGACTTAGTATGCTCTCCAACTTATTGGTGTGTGTCTTCGCTAATTCGATGCACAATGCACTGACCCCAGTCTTCGGTCAGCTGGTTGTGCCCTGCAGTTACCAACACTACTAACAGCTGTTAGAGTGAAAGCAACTGCTGTATTGTGATATTTGGCGAGACAACCCGCGTTCCCCAACAATGCGGGAAAAAGAATCTGCTGCAAAAGAAAAGGAAATCACTCATAGAAGACGCTGACGCCCCCCTCCCTTATGCCTCGGACTTGAGGACGCCGCTCCAAACTGGTGCGCCCGCAGTGAGTTTCTACGTTTTTAACCGATGGGTACACTTCGCCCACTAGTAGCACGTGTACTGACACTGATTTTTCTTCACAGTGAAATCACCAAGTGCAATTTTATATCAATTTTGTGTCGATTTTGTGTCGAATTCGAAGAGCACTCTGCGAACGCGTCCGTACTCTACGAAAAAACAACTCCAACTCAGTATACAAATGTGTGCATGTGTATATGTGTGCATGTGTATATGTGTGCACGTGTATATGTGTGCCTGTGTGTATGTGTGCATGTGTATATGAACGCAGAGGTAATATGTATAGATAAAAGATGTAAGCTAGGTTGTTTAAAACATCAGCTCGGACTTGGTTCAGGGGATCTCGTAGTCGGGCAGACCCGACTAGAGCTTTTTTACTTGTTTATTTCTTACAATGTAAAGTATGAGTATACAGAAACGGTAGCGCGAAAATTCCTGCGGGACGGCCGCAAAGCAATGCTTCGCAGGCGCTATGCGCCACCTGAGTCCTACTCAGCTCGTCGTCTGACCCTCTCGATCCTTCGGAGCTCCGTCATGATCAGCGCCGCGAAGGCACTGGTTGAGCTCCACGCTTCCTCGGATTCCAGCATGATCGACACCAGATTGTTTTTCCTGATGGATTGGCCCACTGTTCCTCCAGTTGTCGCCTCTCTTCGGAGAAACGTCCACACTCGAAGACGATGTGGTTTGCGTCTTCCACCATTCTTTCACCACACCAGGAACACTCATCTGTGTTGTCGTGGCCGAAACGAAGCAGGTAACTACGGAAGCATCCGTGTTTAGTTAGAATCTGCGAAAGATAAAAGTTTATTTCTCCATACTTACAATTTATCCACGGCGCCAATTCCGGGATAAGCGTGTGTGTCCAGCGCCCTTTTGACGACTGGTCCCATTTTGTTTGCCATCGCGCAATGTTCATAGCTCTCTCCATGCTCCTAGCGTTGCTTTTGCTTGTGGTCTCGCTGTTGTTGCCTCTATTCAGCTCTTCCGATTCGATGACCAATTCTTCAATTGGGAGCATACCAGCTACAACGAGTGCTACATCATCAGAGACTGTTCTGAATGCGCAACTGACTCGAATAGCATATAGTCGGTAGGTGGCTTTTATACCTCGGCTATAGCTTGGAGTAGCCATCGCTTTTGACCAGATTGGTACGGCGTTGATGGACCTCGTAACACTCATCAGAAGATGGCGACGTTGTTGCTTTGGTCCCCGTGTGTTCAGCATGATTCTTGAGAGTGCTCTACAGGAACCAGCTGCTTTTTCATGGATATACTCCAGATTTTCACGGAACGTCATTCTTGTGTCTAGCATGACTCCAAGATATTTTATTGCTCTTTTTGTAGCAATAGTGGTGTTGCCAATCTTAATATGGGCCGTTTCCACTTTCTTCCGGCTACTTACCAGCACTGCCTCGATTTTGTGCGCCGCTAATTCGAGTCCTGCTCTCGTCAGCCAGTCGTGTATGCATTTGATACTGCTGCTGCATGTGTCCTCTGTATCCCTGAGTTCCTTTCCTATGGTAACGACGGCTACGTCATAAGCAAAGCCAATGATGTGAGTGCCTGCGGGTAGTTCTAGACGCAGGACTCCGTCATACATCGCATTCCATAGGAGAGGTCCCAGCACTGATCCCTGGGGTACTCCGGCTGTCACTTCATAAGTTTGGGGGCCATCAATAGAGTTGAAAACTATTGTTCTCCCCCTAAAGTAACTCATTACCAGCTCCCGGAGGTACTCAGGGATGCGGAATTGACATAGAGCATCCAATATCCTGTCCCAGCTGGCTGAGTTGAATGAATTTTTTTACGTCCAACGTCGCTATGATGCAGTACTGCTTCGTTCCATGCTTCCATCTCGAGCCTTGGATGGCAGAAGTTGCGAGGAAGAAGTATCAGATTCTGGACTTTCCAGATCTCAGGGAAAGCTTCCTGATTCAAGCACTCGTTGCTCTGTTTAACTCCAAACAATCAGTAGGCTGCGCTTGTTTGCCGGCGTAAAGTCTTTTGACCACCGTTTTATAAGCTGCGCCCCAGGGGCCAACTTTTGCTGAGTCGCACAGCTCCAAGAAGTAATCACGCTTGCTAGCTCGTATGGCCTTCTTTAACTGACGTCTTGCAAGTTGGTATTCCAACTGTTTTTCAGCAAAAGAAGGACTTCCACGTGCACGCTGGTATCGTCTTCTAGTTTGGATGCAGGTGCGTCGAATGTCAGCAATCTGCTCATTCCACCAATACATGAGTACTTGGTGACGCCGGTATTGCTTACGATTGCTCAAACTGCACGCATTCTTTATTTGTGAAACCATTTGGCAGGCTCTTTACTCTACGGTGCCGGAAGTGGCAAGAGACTGGATAGCCTCTGAAAAAACAACTGGATTAAAAGTATCTACGCGCTAAGCTTCGCGATAGCGAATTGTTGCGAATTGAGCACAGTATTGCCGAGTGGTCGCTACCCGTGTAAGCGTTGCAAAGTTTCCACTTTGCTTCGCTGAATAACGATGAGCAGACAAAAGTTAGATCAATAATTGACCCATAGCCCGCGCGGCTAAAGGTATGTTCGTTCCCAGAGTTCAACAGCGCCACTTCCAAGGAAACGAAGCTCTCTAGTAGCGCACGTCCTCTGGCATTCGTCGTTTGGCTGCCCCATTCTATTGCCCAGGCGTTGAAGTCATCCGCAATGATAACTTTCCGTCCCCTTGCATCAACTACAAGATCATCAAGGATAGATTGAAACTCGGTTAGTTGTATGCTAGGGGCCAGGTAACAGCTATAAATCCACAGGCTGCCGTATCTGGCTCGTACGAACCCGTTAAACGACTTTACGTTTGTTGTAAGGTCGTTGGGTTTCCGCATATCCACAGCGCCGCCTTACCGCTCCTGTCTGCAGACCATGTCCTTTGGCAACTGGTCTTACAGTGCTGGGGCTCGCTGAGTACGGCAACATCGATTCTCATTTCTCTAACAGTCTGCTCTAGGAGATCTTGAGCAGCTATGCAGTGGTTAAGATTTAGCTGTAGAAATCTTAAAATTTCATTTTGCGGACAGCCTCGCGGTACGAAGGGCACTTAAAGCTGCCTGTCGCGTGGTCTTGGTTTTTTTCACCTTTCCGAGCGCACAGGCCGCACCTTGGTGGCTTGGAACAAGTTCTTGCCATGTGTCCCGTCTCTCCGTATTTGAAGCAAGCACCTTTTAGGTCCTCGCCGCTTTTGCAGTTAGCCGCTATGTGCCCAAAGTCCTGGCATTTGAAACAACGTTTCGGCTGATCGATAGCGCGTATGCGGCATACAACCCAGCGTATCCGAATTTTACCTACTTCGGTTAACTCCCTGGCTTTTGCCACTGGAAGCGTGAGAGTGGCCCTCTGTTGACCACCAAAGGCTGGTCGAAGCGACTTTACTATGTCGTCTTTTAAGGACGACTCTTTTAAAGTGGTTTTGACCGCCTCCAGGACTTCCGACTTTGTCACCAGCTCATCCAGATCCCGGATTTCCACTTGGGCCGATTCAGTGAGCGTTTTCACAACTGCTCTGCTGCCCAGGGCCTTGCCTACAGCTTCTTGCAGCACTTCCGCGCTATGCTCCGGCTTCCTGTTTAGGCGTAGTAGGAGATCGCCCTTTGCAGTTTTTCTGATGCCTTGGACATCGCCACTTAGGTGCTTTAGAGCTGGGTCCGTCTTGACCACTCTAAGCATGTCTGCATAGGAACAGCCGTCCATTCCCGTTAGGGTAATCGCATCTGCGGCTTGCTTCCGACCTTTAACTGTTGACCAGTTTTCATGGTTCTTCGGTTCTTTAGGGACCGCGCGGTGTATTTTGTGCTCTTGCTGAGTCACAATGCTTGGCTTCTGATGCCTCTGTTTCTTCGAGGGAGTCTTCCGCTGCTCTGGAGCAGAGTCACTCAACCTCTTGGGCGTGTTACTGCCGCTTGCTAACTCAGCCGTTTTCTTCGAGCCAGCAAGTATCGCCATTGGCTCAGCTCTGCGTCTCTGTTGCAGAAACTCACCGCCGTGCTTTGCAGGTTGACCAGCCTAGCCAGTTTCTCCCTCATTAAGGCATTAATATGCCTTTGGCCGCCGAACAGGGCCGTTAGGCCCTCAAGAGCCGCTCCCATCTGGAGTAACGTGGCCAATAATGTTTTTGGCTCGCTTCTGTCTTCCGTAGGAGACTGTTGTTGCTCGCAGTGCTGGGTCGAAGTTTGCTTTTGTTGAGGTGATCTCAACAACGAAGAACGACGTGCAAACGCTTGTAGCTCATCCACCATTCTGGCTTCCATGCTTGCTTAGCTGCGTTAAGAATTGCAATTTAATTATAAGCCCAGAAGTATGCTATACTTTTGGGACTTAGTGTATTCTCCACTTTCTTGGTGTGCGTCTTCGCTAACCCAATGCACAATGCTCTGACCCCAGTCTGCGGTCAGCTGGTTGTGCCCTGCAGTTACCAACACTACCAACAGCTGTTAGAGTGAAAGCAACTGCTGTGTTGTTTTATTTGGCGAGACAACCAAAGTTTCCCAATAATGCGGGAAAAAAAAAAAACCTGCAGGGAAAAGAAAGTGGAAAGTGGAAATCACTCAGAGAGGACGCTGACCCCCCCCCTCCCTTAGGCCACGGACCAATAAAAATCTAATTTCGCCCGCAGTGAGTTTCTGCGCTTTAAACCGATGGGCACACTTCGCCCACTAGTAGCACGTGTACTAATCTCGATTTCTCTTCGCAGTGAAGACACCAAAGTCAAATTTAATTTAAGCGTAAATTTTGTGTCAAATTCGGAAGAGCACTGTGTGTATGTATGCATGTGTATATTTTTATTTATTTATTTATTTATTTATTTATTTATTTATTAAATAATGTTGACAAAGACGAGTGTCAACGAAAACAAAAATAATATATAACAAGTAAGAACGTTGCAGTCGGGCGCCACCGACTGCGTCAGACTCTGTTCCTGTTAAAGGTGTGTAGGCTCAATAAATATGTAGACCGTCCGTCCGTCTTTCCGTATGTTTGAATGCGAGATTATTGAGATTCCTTTTTTGAGCATGTCTTTTACATCAATTTAGCTACAGTCATAAAATTTTACATATAGCTTTTTTAAAATAAAATACTATTTTGGTTTTTATATATATTGGATACTGGCTCCACATTTCACAAAATCAATTTAATATAAGTTCAGTTGCAAATAAAGCCACATTTACATTTTTTTTAATTTTTTAGGTAAAACCGTATTTTTAATAAAATATAAGGATTTATGCAGAAAGTTTTATCAAAATCCATTAAGTAACATAGAAGTTATAAAAAAAAAAAAAAAACATTTTAATAAATGATAATATCACGCGGCAGCGATGGGAATAGAACCTGGGTCACGCGCTTCGCATGCCACCGACCCACAACACCACGGCGTCTCTTGCGCCAAATTGAATTTGGTGTGTTGATTTGGTTAAACAGACTTGCCCCAGTTAGGTCAACTAGAATTTGTTTTAATAAATATAAGGATTTATGCTGAAAATTTTATCAAATCCATTAAATAACATAGAAATTATAAAAAAAATAAAAAAAAAAAACATTTTATTAAATGATAATATCACGCGTCAGCGCTGGGAATCGAACCTGGGTCACGCGCTTCGCATGCCACCACTCTACCCACAACACCACGGCGTCTCTTGCGCGACTATGTGCCAAACTGAGTTTGGAAGTGTTTTGAGTTGGTTAAACAGATTTGCGTTGTGGTACCGAAGACCCTGCTTCAATCCCCAGTTAGGTCAACTAGAATTTGTTTTACGGAGGCTTACATTATGATTATTATTATTTTTTTTTTTTTGTAAATTTAAATTTCATGAACAGTAACCCACATGTCAAATTTGGATGCTCTACGTCTAAGACTGTAGGAGATACAGTTTTACCCTATTTGCCACGCCCCAAATGGGCGTAGCTATATAAAACATATATTTTTGGGTAGAGGTAGGATACTAGTATATATATTCCAAGTCCCAACTCTTTGACGGAAATATTGCCGAAATTATCACGGTTTTAGTAAAAGATATAGTAATTCCCGATTTGCCACGCCCCCAGAAGACGTGGATACATAACTTTTGACTTATCTTAAGAGGAGGTCAACAGTATCCCACATGCAAAATTTGGACGCTCTAGCTCCAAAACTGTAGGAGATACAGCTTTATCCGATTTGCCACGCCCTTAATGGGCGTAAATATCTATAATATATATTTTTGATTCCGAGTGATCTACTTGCACATGTATTCCAAATTTCAAGTCTCTAGCTCTTAATACGCTCAAAATATTATAAGATTTATACAAATCGCTATATATATATTACCGATTTGGTACGCCCCCAGGGGGCGTGGGTATATAACTTTTAGATCTAACTTAAGGGAAGGTCAACAGTAACCCACATGCCAAGCTTGGATGCTCTAGCTTCAAAGCTGTAGAAGATATAGTTTTATCCGATTTGCCACGCCCACAATGGGCGTAGATATATAATCTATATCTTAAAACGTCCGCGTGGTGTACACAAATATATATTCTAAGTCCCATTTTTTAGACTGCAATATTGACTAAAATAACAGCGTTTTAGTCTTAATAGATATAGCATTTCCCGATTTGCCACGCCCCCTGTGGGCGTATCGGAAAAATACTCAAACTTGATCTGACGCGGATACACACGAGAATATATTTCAAATTACAAGTCTCTAGCTTCTATAGTGTCCAAATGCTGCGCGTTCATACAGACAGACGGACAGACGGCAGACAGCAAGACGGACATTGCACAAATCCAATAGACTCTTTTTCCCTTTGGGAACAGAGTCTAAAAAGTAAATAATAAGATTTAACAAAGTATAAATAGATAGCCTAAAGTAAAATTACAGCAATGTATACCCTAATAACATCACCGACCCGTTGGGGGAATTTTATTTGCCCGACCGGCCAGCTATGCCCCAAATCACAGCTCAATGTAGTCAGTGATGTTATTGGGTTCTATAAATCAAAAGGTTTTGTTAATAGGAAACTTAAACAAAACTTAGTATTGAAATTAGTAGCGTTAAAAAATTAAAAAAGAAAATAGGAAGCGATACCAGCTGGGAAATCACTAATAACGATGGGGGAGATTTTTGCCAGTCCGGCCGGCTATGCCCCTAGCTAGGCACTGTCAGTGATTTCCCGAAAGTGAACTGAAAGCAAGGATTTGATTAAAGGAAGAGAGAGTTCAGATGAGATGACGCTATAAAATTGATTATAATTATGGCAGAGGACATGAAACGGATTGTGCAAAGAATAATCTGTTGTGCACATAGGTAAATTCAAGCGACGAAAGTACCTGGTTGGTCTCCCAGGGACAGAGAAATTGAGACGACTTAAAAGAAAGATGGAGTCTATGTCACCAATAATCAACTTATGTAGAAAAATTACACCAAGAGATGATCTACGATTGATTAATGACGGAAGATCAAGGAGCAGAAGCCTACTGGAGTAAGATGGAAAACGTAGAATAGGGTCCCAATTCAATCCACGTAAAGCAAAGATTAAGAACTGTTTTTGGACAGACTCAATGCGATCCTGTTTATTCTTATGCTGAGGAGACCATATACAAGAGCAATACTCAAGGATTGGCCGAACAAGCGAAGTGTAAAGAAGTTTGGTTATAAAAGGATCATTAAACTCTTTCGACCAGCGTTTAATGAACCCTAGAACACCTTTGGCTTCATTTACTATAGTCGAGATATGACTGTTGAAACATAATTTGGACACCAAGATCTTTGACTACAAAAATACGCTTCAAGGGAATACTGTTAATTGAATAATTAACAAGCTGGGGTCTTGAACGACTGAAACACATTATCATACATTTAGAGCAATTTAAATGTAACTGATTAACATCACACCACACCTGCATAGAATTAAAATCTTTTTGCAGGCGTAGGTGATGCGACGAGTCAGCATAAGACAGCAAAAGTTTTACATCATTAGCATACATAAGTATCTGAGAGTAAGAAATTAAAGACGGAAGGTCATTAATGAAGAGAGTAAAGAGTAATAGACCCAGATGACTACCTTGCGGTACACCCGATGAAACATAAACTAGTTTCGATTTGGATGATCTGAGCAAAACTCTTTGAGTTCGATCTTTTAAATAAGACGAAATCCAGTATAATAGTGAGGGAGGGAATCCAATAAGGTCTAACTTTTGTAGTAGGATTTCGTGATGAACAGAGTCAAATGCTTTACTGAAGTCGGTGTAAATTACATCAGTTTGCATTTTGTCAACAAAACCATCATTTATCAACGAGGTAAACTCGAGTAAATTGGTTGCAGTTGACCGACTCTGTACAAATCCATGCTGAGTCGGAGATAAAATGGATATGCAAAAATGTTGCAAAGTCGAGGTAATTATTTTTTCTAATAATTTTGGTATAGCAGATAATTTTGCTATACCCCTGTAATTGGAAATATCAGACCTGCCACCTTTTTTGTGGATAGGAATAATACAAGATTCTTTCCAAATATTCGGAAAAATACTTGTTTCCAAAGACAGGTTAAAGAGCTTTAGCAATGGAAACGCAAGGGAGCCACTGCTCTCCTTATGAACACCACTAGGGATGTTGTCCGGCCCAGGGGAGAAAGAGGATTTTAAACTGCCAATGGCAGATAAAAGGGATCAAGGCTTACAGTAGGAGAAATAGGACAATTTAGCGAAGAAATATAATATGGGTATGACATATTATAGGGACTACAAGCAGAATAGGTGGATTGGAAGAAATTAGCAAACAGATCAGATGCATCAGAATCATTGCTAGCTTCATTCAGCCCATGAAAAAATGTGTTTGGCAAACAAGAAGATTTACGCTTCGAGTTTACAAACGAATAAAATTGTTTAGGGTCCCGAACAAATTGACTTTTGCATCGAAATAAATAATTCTCATAGCATTGAGAGTTAAGAAGGTGGAATTTTGACTTTGCTATAATATATTTAGACCAGTCAACATTCGCACCAGTTTTTTTAAATCTTTTGAAATATTTAGATTTAATATTTCTTAAATTATTGAGTCTTCGAGAAGACCAAGGGGGCTTATTTGTGGGGGGCAAAACAGCACAGGTAGGCACACAAACATCTAAAATAGAGTTTAGAGTGTTATAGAAGAAGCTAGTTGCAAAATTAATGTCAACCGAGTCATACAAAATTGACCAATTAGTTGAATTAATTAACTCATTTAGTAATTTAAAATTACATTTATGATAGCAACGGCGAAGTGATGAAGAGTTTGAAGAAGAAGAAAAAGTATGTGGATGGTGGCTATCCTCCGGAACAGACAGTGGAGAAGATCTAGTAACATCAATAATGGAATTATCATTAATGAATACAAGATCAAGAATTCGGTTCAAATGATTTGATATTGAGTTCATTTGAAACAAAGGAAGTTCAAGCATTCCATCAAAAAAATCATGTTGAGTTGATGGAATGAAATAATTTGATTCAGAAAATAAAGACCAAGTAGTGTTCGGAATATTAAAATCACCTAACACCACAAATAAGTCAGTATCTTGAACAAATTCGAAGATTTCCTTAATACAGTTTAAATGATCAATGTAAACTTGTATATCGGAATAAGGGGCACTATAGGAGCAAGTCATGTATAACGAGTGTGTTGGGAGTTTAACTTTGACCCCAATAATCTCGGCATGACCGAGCGATCTAAAAGTGAACGGTTCAGAATGGAAAGAAGTGTTAACAGCGATTAGAACACCACCACCATTCCGAACTGAATGATCAAGTCTGTGGACATTGAAATTATTTGAAAAAATTTCACAGTTACAGACAGAGGAATTTAACCATGTTTCAGTAAAGGCTATAATGTCATTATGACATGAAAAGCTCTTTAAAAACAGGTTTCTTATTTTGCTCCTAAGGCCTCTAACATTTTGATAAATTATAGAGACCTGATTGGGAGTGAAATCTAGTTTTTTGGTACATTAGTAGAGGTAGCGTGTACCAAAGAGGATTTGATCGAAGCCGGCAATGGGCGATTTCGATTCTTAGGCTTGAACTCATGGACAACTATATGTGGAGGCCAAAATTTGGAAACATTTCCACCGGCACATTGATTTTGAAAGATGCAATTTCACGAGGAGTCGAGAAATTGAATTTTGAAATCAACACAGGGGATGCGGACTTACTGGAAATATAAGCAGATACTGACTCCACTGTAGTATCTGCCGAAAGCCTGGATACAAAAACTTATTTGGGCGGAGCAACAATTGTTAATGTAGGGACAGTAGGGATATGAGGAGGATCTGTCGTTGATGTCTTATTTTTCCGACTCGAGACCGGTCGAAAATCAACACCATCCTTCTTACTGCTCGGGCCCGGTAAAGATTCCGGGTCAATGGCTCCAGCAATAGAAGATGGAGAAGAAATACCATTGAATTCATTTGTTGAAACCCGAGATAAAATTGGCTGAACAACTAAAGGGGACGGAGCTGGTAAAGGAGGCAATTGAGATGTAACCGGTAATGATTGCATCTGCAATTGTGTTTTTTTTGTGTTTTTTTTTTTTTTTTTTTTATTTATGATAATGTTGACAAGACGAGTGTCAACGAGAACAAAAAATATTATTTAAAATTAAAAAAGTAAAAATAAGCTTTAAACAAGGTATAAATAGAAAGCCTAGATAAAAATTACACCAATGAATACCCCAATAACAGCACCGACACGTTGGGGGAATTTTATTTGCCCGACCGGCTAGCTATGCCCCAGATCACAGCTAAATGTAGTCAGTGATGTTATTGGTATAAATAATTAAAAAGGTTTTGTTAATAGAAAACTTAAAAAAAATAAATTATATGTTTTAAAATTAGTAGAGTAAAAATATAAAAATAGAAAATACATAGCCAATCCAGTTGGGAAATCACTGATAACGATGGGGGAGATTATAGCCAGTCCGGCCGGCTATGCCCCTACTCATAGCGAGGCATTGTCAGTGATTTCCCGAAGGTGAGCTGAAAGCAAGGATTTAATTATAGGAAGACAGAGTTCAGATGAGATGACGCTATAAAATTGATTGTAGTGCAGGCAGAGGACATGAAACGAATTGTGCAAAGAATAATCTGTTGTGCACATAGTTAAATGCAAGGGGCGAAAGTACCTGGTTGGTCTCCCAGGAACAGAGAACTTGAGACGCCCTAAAAGAAAGACGGAGTCTATGTCACCAATAATCAACTTATGTAGAAAAATAACTCCAAGGGAAGTTCTACGATTGATTAATGATGGAAGATCAAGGAGCAGAAGCCTACTGGAGTAAGATGGAAAACGTAAAATGGGGTCCCAATTCAATCCACGTAAAGCAAAGATTAAGAACTGTTTTTGGACAGACTCGATGCGGTCCTGTTTGTTCTTATGCTGAGGAGACCAAATACAAGAGCAGTACTCAAGGATTGGCCGAACAAGGGAAATGTAAAGAAGTTTGGTTATAAAAGGATCATTAAACTCTTTTGACCAACGTTTAATGAACCCTAGAACACCTTTGGCTTCATTTACTATGATCGAAATATGATTGTTGAAACATAATTTGGAGTCAAAGAGTACACCAAGATCTTTGATTACAAAAATACGTTTCAAAGGAATACTGTTAATTGAATAATTAACAAGCTGGGGTCTTGAACGACTGAAACACATCATACATTTAGAGCAATTTAAATGTAACTGATTAACATCACACCACACCTGCATAGAATTAAAATCTTTTTGCAGGCGTAGGTGATGCGACGAGTCAGCATAAGACAGGAAAAGTTTTACATCATTAGCATACATAAGTATCTGAGAGTAAGAAATTAAAGACGGAAGGTCATTAATGAAGAGAGTAAAGAGTAATAGACCCAGATGACTACCTTGCGGTACACCCGATGAAACATAAACTAGTTTCGATTTGGATGATCTGAGCAAAACTCTTTGAGTTCGATCTTTTAAATAAGACGAAATCCAGTATAATAGTGAGGGAGGGAATCCAATAAGGTCTAACTTTTGTAGTAGGATTTCGTGATGAACAGAGTCAAATGCTTTACTGAAGTCGGTGTAAATTACATCAGTTTGCATTTTGTCAACAAAACCATCATTTATCAACGAGGTAAACTCGAGTAAATTGGTTGCAGTTGACCGACTCTGTACAAATCCATGCTGAGTCGGAGATAAAATGGATATGCAAAAATGTTGCAAAGTCGAGGTAATTATTTTTTCTAATAATTTTGGTATAGCAGATAATTTTGCTATACCCCTGTAATTGGAAATATCAGACCTGCCACCTTTTTTGTGGACAGGAATAATACAAGATTCTTTCCAAATATTCGGAAAAATACTTGTTTCCAAAGACAGGTTAAAGAGCTTTAGCAATGGAAACGCAAGGGAGCCACTGCTCTCCTTATGAACACCACTAGGGATGTTGTCCGGCCCAGGGGAGAAAGAGGATTTTAAACTGCCAATGGCAGATGAAAGGGAATCAAGGCTTACAGTAGGAGAAATAACACAATTTAGTGAGGAAATATAATATGGATACGACATATTAAAGGGACTACAAGAAGAATAGGTGGATTGGAAGAAATTAGCAAAGAGATCAGATGCATCAGAATCATTGCTAGCTTCATCCAGACCATGAAAAAATGTGTTTGGCAAACAAGAAGATTTACGCTTCGAGTTCACAAACGAATAAAATTGTTTAGGGTGCCGAACAAATTGACTTTTGCATCGAAATAAATAGTTCTCGTAACATTGAGAATTCAGAAGGTGGAATTTTGACTTTGCTATAGAGTATTTAGAAAAGTCCACATTCGCACCAGATTTTTTAAATTTTTTAAAATATTTAGACTTAATGTTTTTTAAAGAACACAGTCTTCGAGAAAACCAAGGGGGCTTGTTTGAAGGTGGTGAAACAGCACAAGTAGGCACACAAACATCTAAAATAGAATTTAGAGTGTCATAAAAAAAACTAGTTGCAAAATTGATGTCAACCGAGTCATATAGAATGGACCAATCGGCTGCACTAATTAAATCATTGAGTAATTTAAAATTACATTTATGATAGCAACGACGAAAAGTAGAAGGGTTTGGAGAAGAGGAAAGACCAGGTGGAATAAATAGGGACAAAGTTAACTCTAATGTAGGATGGTAGCTATCCTCCGGCACAGACATTGGAGAAGATCTAGCAACATTAATAATGGAGTTATCATTAATGAATACAAGATCAAGTAGTCGGTTCAAATGATTTGAGACTGAGTTCATTTGAAACAAAGAGAGGTCGAACATTCCATCAAAAAAATCATGTTGATTTGATGGAGTAAAATAATTTGAATCAGAAAATAAAGACCAAGTAGTTTTCGGAATATTGAAATCACCTAACACCACAAATAGGTCAGTATCTTGAACAAATTCGAAGACTTCTTTAATACAGTTTAGATGATCAATATAAACTTGCAAATCAGAAGAGGGGGCAATGTACGAGCAGGTCACATATAGCGAACATGTTGGTACAGTGACTTTGACATCAACAATTTCAGCATGATGGAGCGACGTAAAATTAAACGGTTCAGAATGGAAAGAAGTGTTAACTGCGATAAGAACACCTCCCCCATTCCGGGAGCACAGCTCCCATTTTGGGAGCACAGTCAAAATGAAACTCACTAAGGCGTTCACTGCTAGTTTCGAACTCGCTAGTCAACTGCTTAGCTACATTTTTCAATTTTAAAAAATCAATCCTCAATGTATTATACATTTTAGAGAATGAAAATTGCTTGTCCAAACAACTTGGACAAGACCAAATTAAGCAAGATTAATTAAGGAGTTGCGGTAATTCGGTCGCAATCGCGCCCTGTAAGGCCTGCACATTTAGCATGCATTAAATTCTGACACAGCCAACTAATAAATTGCGGCTGTGCAGAATCAACGGCTTGGCGATATGTGCAAGTTTTCTTACAACACGACATATTTCCAACTGGGGTTAAACAAAGAATTACAGAGCAACGGAAAAGAATTGAGAGAGCGCAAAAGAAAGGCGAGAGAGACAGAAAAGGCGAAAGAGTAAACACTCAAGAGAACTTATCGTTGTACAGCAAAAACGAATTAGCGCAGAAAAAACAACAACACGAGCGTTTTTGAGCACAAAGCCTAAAGCACTACACAAACAAACAAGTGTATGAAAAATGGAAACGCCAAAAAAAGCAAATAAGAAGCACAACAATATAAATATTCACGCAGACGCCGTAAAAACAAAATACCGATGCACTCACTGTGATCAACAGATTATATCTTTGCATAAAACAAACGCTTGATTATATCTTTGCATAAAACAAACACTTGCCTCAAATATTAAAAATGATCAAAAGTTGACAATTCTTTTAAGGTATAAAACACGATAAAGGCAAACAATTGCAGAGTATACAAAAACACGACAATTGCTCTCAAAGAACTCTCTCTATATGCGCGCAGATGTAATATGTATAGATAAAAGATGTAAGCTAGGTTGTTTAAAACATCAGCTCGGACTTGGTTCAGGGGATCTCGTAGTCGGGCAGACCCGACTAGAGCTTTCTTACTTGTTTTTTCTAAAATTTCTATTTCATGAACAGTAACATGCATGTCAAATTTGGATGCTCTACCTCTAAGACTGAAGGAGATTCAGTTTTACCCAATTTGGCACGCCCCAAATGGGCATAGCTATATATAGTATATCTTTTTTGGTAGAGGTAGGATTCTAATGCATCCCAACTCTTAGACGGCAACATTGCCGAAATTAACACGATTTTAGTAAAAGATACTTTAATTCCCGATTTACCACGCTCCAGAGGACGTGGATACTTAACTTTTGACTTATCTTAAGAGGAGGTCAACAGTATCCCACATGCAAAATTTGGACGCTCTAGCTAAAAAACTGTGGGAGATATAGCTTTATTCGATACGCCCACAATGGGTATCGATATATAAACTACATCTTTTAACGTCTGCGTGTTGTTCACGAGTATATATTCTAAATCCTAGTTGTTAGGCTGCAATATTGACGAAAAGAGCTGCGTTTTAGTCTTAATAGATATAGCATTTCCCGATTTGCCACACCCCACGTGAGCGTATCGGAAAAACACTTAAACTTGATCTGACGCGGATACACGCGAGTGTAAATTAGAAATTTATAAAGTTTTTTTATTAAAAAAACATTTATTACTTCTTCGAGTTGGATTAGAACTAACTTAATTACATTTTACAATTCTTATTTAAACCTTTTGCTCTGTCGACGTCGGCGTTGTCGCTGCTATTGGTTGATGGAGTTGCACTTGTTGTGCAATTCGCGAGGTGTCATCTTGCATCCGTGGTCCCACGATCGTTGAAATAAAAAGTACGCACTCAGCGCACGTGGCTTCACCTCTGTGCCCTTTGCAGTCTGCACCCGATGGGTGGTGCAATTTTGGGTGTCCGGTTACTTCCTCCGGTCCCACGGTGGAACTGCTGATTATGTTCTGGCCAGCTTACTTTGTATCTTGCGCAACTTATGCAGTTTTGATTTAGTTGCTTATGTATTGCTGCTTATTTACTGAGGCTTCGACATACAGGGTGTTAACTCTTCGCCCTTTAAATGCTAGCGTCCTCGGTCGCCACGTAGACCCCTGTCGGTGTGGTGTTGGCAGCCGTTTCTTTGTTTCTTGGAGTAGCTCTGATTAATCTTCTGAAAGGTTCGATGGCTAGTCCGACTATTATAAGTGATAGGATACTGAGCGACGTGTAGCTAAGGATAGCCTGAGCGGTTTCTTTGACTCTAAGTTTCTCTAGTGTTCTGGTGTTATTAATGTTTAGTTCTTTAACCATTTGGAGTGATAACACTTCGTCCACGCTACCTTTTCCTGCTACTAGCTGGAACACTGGTGGTTCTGGTTCCGCTGGTTGGGTCTCTTCTGTTTTGTAAGTTGTTTCGCCGATCGTTACTGTAGAGTTGCGATATTGGATGATGAAAGTTCCTTCGACGACACTTCAACACTTTATCGTCCAGTGTAACCAAGCCGCTAAAACCGTTCAGCATTATGGTACCCGGGAGTATTTCCTCGAAGTCCGGAATATGTTGGTTATTAATGACGGTACATTCTGGTTTCTTAAGGTTGAGCAGGGCGTATAAGCAAGTGTCGTTACTTAGATTTACTAGCTTATCTCTATTACATATTGTTCTATCGTTATGGTTCTCGCAAGGTTCTTTTATGGCAAATGTTTCGTTTTTATTGCATTCTAATAGATTTTCGAATTTGATGTCATTTATAATTAGTTCATTTTTTACTGCTTTTTTTTTAAGAGTTCTACATTTATCTGTGCTTATCATGGGGAGACTTATTACGTAAATCTTTTCCATTTGTTGCTAATTTTATTTCTGCAAATTCTAAAAGTTCTTCTATGTTAAAAAACAAATTATTTTATTTTTTTGAATATATATTTTTTTAAAAATTTGTTCAATTACGTTAGTTTCGATTGCTAAGAAAATGAATGAGTTTATAGTGTTTGTTTTTGCCCATGTTATTGCAAGTAGTATGTTCGTTATTTCTTCCTTTACAAGTTGAATCTTATATTTGGACATTTGCTTTTTGATTTCCATGCTGTGCCTATGGCTTCAATTGCTCGTTTGCTTTTAAATTGTGGCATAAGTCGTCTTAAGACGTTTTTGACTTGAGATAAATCGTATGAAAGGAATTGATAAAGGAGATGATGCGTGGGAAGTGAATGTAGTGATTCGTCCAATGATGAGTAAATTTTGCTGTATTTATCTAAATCAAATATATGAATGATTTTGAAAGTACCTTCCTGTTTGGCTGCTAATGCGGTGTCTATTGAGATGACTTGTGAATTCCAATAATCGAGAACAGTAGTTAACCCCAAGCATGTTGGTAAGAAAAGTCTGTAAATTAAGTTCGGATATTATTTTTGTGTACTATTTTACCTGAAACTGTTTTAATAGTCGAATTCTTATTTTCTGCGACTGTTTCTTTTTTAGACTCTGTTCCCAAAGGGAAAAAGAGTCTATTGGATTTGTGCAATGTCCGTCTTGCTGTTTGTCCGTCTGTCCGTCTGTCCGTCCGTCCGTCTGTCCGTCTGTCTGTATGAACGCGCAGCATTTGGACACTTTAGAAGCTAGAGACTTGTAATTTGGAATATATACTCGTGTGTATCCGCGTCAGATCAAGTTTGAGTATTTTTCCGATACGTCTACAGAGGGCGTGGCAAATCGGGAAATGCTATATATATTAAGACTAAAACGCTGTTATTTTCGTCAATATTGCAGTCTAAGAAATGGGATTTAGAATATATATATTTGTGTACACCACGCGGACGTTTTAAGATATAGATTATTTATCTACGCCCATTGTGGGCGTGGCAAATCGGATAAAACTATATCTTCTACAGTTTTGAAGCTAGAGCATCCAAATTTGGCATGTGGGTTACGGTTGACCTTCCCTTAAGTTAGATCAAAAAGTTTTATACCCACGTGCCAAATCGGGAATATATATATATCGATTTGTATAAATCCAATAATATTTTGACCGTTATAAGAGCTAGAGACTTGAAATTTGGAATACATATGTAAGTAGATCACCCGGAATCAAAAATATATATAATAGATATTTACGCCTATTAAGGTCGTGGCAAATCGGATAAAACTGTATCTCCTACAGTTTTGTAGCCAGAGCATCCAAATTGTGCCTCTTCTTAAGGTGAATCAAAAACTATGTATCCACGTCCGCTGGGGGCGTGGCAAATCGGGAATTACTATATCTTTAACTAAAACCGTGATAATTTCGGCAATATTGCCGTCAAAGAGTTGGGATTTGGAATATATATACTAGTATTCTACCTCTACCAAAAAATATATGTTATATATTGCTACGCCCATTTCGGGCGTGGCTTATAGGGTAAAACTGTATCTCCTACAGTCTAGACGTAGACCATCCAAATTTGACATGTGGGTTACTGTTCATGAAATTTAAATTTATGAAAAAAAAAAAAATAATAATAATCATAATGTAAGCCACCGTAAAACAAATTCTAGTTGACCTAACTAGGGATTGAACCTGGGTCTTCGCTGTTACAACGCAAGTCTATTGAACCAAATCAACACACCACCAATTTCAATTTCGCGTATAGTCGTGAAAGAGACGCCGTGGTGTAGTGGGTAGAGTCGGTGGCATGCCAAGCGTGTGACCCAGGTTCGATTCCCATCGCTGCCGCGTGATATTATCATTTAATAAAATGTTTTTTTTTTTTTATTTTTTTATAACTTCTATGTTATATAATGGATTTTGATAAAATTTTTAGCATAAATCCTTATATTTTATTAAAAATACGGTTTTACCTAAAAAATTTAAAAAAAATGTAAATGTGGCTTTATTTGCAACTGAACTTATATTAAATTGATTTTGTGAAATGTGGAGCCAGTATCCAAATTATATAAAAACCAAAATAGTATTTTATTTTAAAAAAGCTATATGTAAAATTTTATGACTGTAGCTAAATTGATGTAAAAGACAAAAAAGGAATCTCTATAATCTCGCATTCAAACATACGGAAAGACGGACGGACGGTCTACATATTTATTGAGCCTACACACCTTTATCAGGAACAGAGTCTGACGCAGTCGATGGCGCCCGACTGCAACGTTCTTACTTGTTTTTTATTTTTATTGTGAAATTCTAAATCGGCTTTTTGCTTGCTTAAAAGCTTATCGGCTACTTTTCTTCTCTTTTCTTCGTTTTTTTCTGGGTTTTCGTAAACTGTTGTGCCGAAAAATATGTCGATTGGTTTTCTTCTCGTTACAGAGTGGTAAGAAGAGTTGTATTCCTGTACCGCTTTGAAAAGTGTGTCTGTAAAATTCATATCCTTGTTATCCTTTCTTAAACACGTCATAATTTCTGACAAGGTGGAATGATATCTTTCTACCTGACCATTACTTGTTGAATTATAGGGGGGTGTTGTGTAAACTTGGAGACCAAGTTGATCTTGTAACAGGAACTTTATTGAGGCTGAATTTAAAGATCTTTCACTGTCGATTTCTATAATTTTTGGTATACCGAATGCGATTATTATTTCTCTAAGAGGAATTATATCTTCTGCAGCTCTAGATTTTAAAATTTTGACTTGCACGTATTTAGAAAATTTATCAATGCTTGTTAATATAATGTTTTTTTCAGTTATATAGATGTCTATGTGGACGATTTCTCCAGGAAATTGGGGAATCGGTGTTGCTTGGATTTCGGAATGTGGGGGGTGTCTGTCATATTTTGATTCTCAGCATGTTAAACATAATTTTGTTATTTCTTTAACCTTTTTGATTAATTGTGGGAAGAAAAATTTTTCCAGAATTTGGGTTTTATTTTCTAAAGCGTTCCTATGTGCTCTTCTGTGTTCTTGGGTAATTAATTCGTCTTGTTTATTTGTGTCCGTAACGTCCTCTACCTTTCTCTGAGTGTATCTAATTTTATAAGTAGAAAAGTGGGTTGGGTAGAATTCTAGCGCGTCGGCTACTACATTAGCAGTCCTGGTTTGTACCTTAGTTCATAGTTAAATTCTTCTAAGTAACTTTTCCAGCGCTTTAATTTTCCGTTGTGATTTTTGTTGCTTAAGGCAAAGGTAATGGGTTGATGGTCTGTGAAGATTACGACCTTGGCAGTGCCGTACAGATAAATTCGAAGGTTTTGCAAGGCACAAACTATAGCCAGCATTTCTTTCTCATTTGTTGCGTAATTTTCTTCAGTTTTTGACAACGTCCGTGATATGGATGTTATAGGTCTACCTTCTTCTTCAAGAACTGCTCCGATCGCAAAGTTGGAGGCGTCGGTTGTTAAACGAAATTCTTTGGTGAAATTAGGGTATTTTAAAATAACGTCATTAGAGCAGAGTGTTTGTTTAATTTTGTTGAATGCTTCTAGGACTTGTTCGTCCATGTTTATCTGTACTTTGTCTGACACTTTGCTTGCGATGCGACCACGTTCACCTCTGAGGAGGGTAGTGAGTGGCTTTGCTAGCTTAGCGTAATCTCTAATGAATCTTTGATAGTAACCTGAAAGTCCTAAGAATGATCGAAGTTCTTTAAGTGTCTTGGGCTTAGGGAATTTTGACATTGCTTGAACTTTTTCTGGGTTTGTTTTAACACCCTTATCCGAAATTGTGAAACCTAAGAAATTGACTTCTTTTTTGAAAAATTCGCATTTATCCATTTGGATTTTCATATTTGCGCTTTGTAAAGTCGTGAAGACTTGTTTTAGGTGATGAGCATGCTCGTTTTCCGTTTTACTGAAAACAATGATGTCATCAATGTAGACATAGCAGATCTTTCCAACATGATCTCTTAGAATGTCGTCTAAGGCTCTTTGGAAAATTGAAGGGGAATTCTTTAGGCCAAGAAGTGAATTCGTATTTACCTCCGTTAACGGCAAATGCTGTCTTTTCTATGTCTGTTTCTTTTAAAGGAATTTTATGGAACCCGCTTTTAAGGTCCAGGACTGTGAAGAATTTATTGTCCCCTAACTGGGCTATAATATCTCCTATTTCTGGCATAGGATAGCGATCAGATATTGTGACTAAATTGAGCTTGCGGTAATCTATTACTAATCGGTATTTCTTTTTTCCTGATGCGTCAGTTTTTTTTGGAACGATCCATATTGGAGCGTTGTATGGTGATCTTGAGGGACGGATAATTCCGTTGTCAAGCATTTCTGTAACCTGCTTTTCGACTTCTTGTTTAAGTGCAATGGGATACGGATAGTGTTTGCAATAAACTGGGGTGTCGTTATTTGTTCGAATTTCGCCTACCACATTTGTTGTAAAAGCCAGTTTGTGTTCGGGGTCTGCAAATAACGTTTTAAATTCATGAACTAATTGGTCTTTTATCTGTTTTTGATTATCGGACATGTGTTCTGTTGGTAACTTTATATTAATAACTGCTTGTGCAGGTAATTGTTTAATACGGATTTTACTGTTGCCATTTACCATGAGAATGTCATTCCTGACATCGATAATGACGTTTAGTTGTTTCATTGTGTCGTTGCCTAGGATACCGTGAAAAGTCTTTAGCGTAGGTAGTACGAAAAATTTTATTGGGATGTTGTGTAATTTGAACAAGTTTAGAAATATATGATGGGTAATATCTATTTGTCCGGCGATTGAATTGCGTAAAAGGGCTCTTTATTCTCTATGGGGTTTTTTGCAAACGAAGGTTGGATATAGTTCTGGTTGGAACCGGTATTTATGAGGAAGTTCAACACTCCGCCGTCCCTCGTTTTACATTGAAAATATGGCAACGAGGAACGATTTAGGCTAAAAAATTCATGTCAGACTTGTCTGCGATGTCAGCTTGAGTGTCATCGTTTGGGGGTGTTTCTTTTTCGTAAGGTAACTCAGAAATACCTTGTTCCTCCATAGTAACGAGATAGTCCTGTTCGTTCATGTAGATCGCGTATGCGTTAGTGTAAGCTTCGGCGTATGCAGTTGCATAGGCGTTGGCATCGTTGGCAACTTGATCGTCCGCTATTTGTCCTTGGATCTGTCCTGTATTTATGTGGAATTGTCGTTGAAATTTTATTTGGTTTTGATCTGTCCTTGAAGACAAGGGTCTTTTTATAGCAACCTGGTTACTGTCTGGCCTATTCATATAATTGATATTTCGAGTTCGAATAGATGAATCAATCTCCATTGGTTGTGGGGCTGGTTGTGGTTTGGGGGCTACTGGTCTTGGGGGTGTGTTAGGAACGTATTGTGGTTGTTGGAATATTGGTTTTGGAAAAATATTTGGGTTTTGCGAGTGGAAAATAGGTTTCGGTTGTTGGTACAGGTTAGGATTAAAATTGGTTCTGTTGACAACATGTAAGGTATTGGGGCAGAATGGGGGTTGGTTGCCCCTGGGTTGTTGGTTATTCCTTTGTGGTAGCGACGGTACTCTTACGGCGTGTACAGTGTTTCGCATAGTTTGATTCTCAATCAGACGACACAAGTGGAGAGCATGTTGTAGGTCTGATGGTTCCTTGATAGCTAACAGTTTACCCAAGTCTCCATTGAGACCTCTTATGAAAGTATCCAAGGCTTTATCCCTATAGATTTTAGTAGAGCTCTTAAAGTTTCTGAGGATGAGTCGTGGTTGTTTATTTGATTCAGGATCAGGAAAAGGTGGTAGTAGACGTTCTGGTAGAATTCGTCTATGGATTGTCCGTGTTGATTGAGGGTGTATAATTGATATTCCAGTGTTTTAAGATCTCTGCGGTCAGCAAAATGATCTGTAAGGCACCGGGATATAGCCTTCCAGTTTAATGGAGTATTGTAGGCTTCCAATACGGCGTCGGCTCAGATTCCGTAGTGTTTTGGAGTTCCTTGCTCAGCGGAATATACCTCAAATACTCTATCTACGCTTTTGCGCCATGACGTAAATTCGTTTCTCTTCCAGAGAAATCTTTCAAAATCTTACTACATCTGGCAGCTTATCTAACTCATTCATTCTAGCCCTATATTCTGAATATAATTTCTTTTATTCCACATCTTTACTTTAAAATCTACCCCTTTCTAAAATATATCTAACCCTTTCTCGTATTTTCTATTATACTGTAGCAATGCCTGTCTTGCTGCAGAATCTATACTGGTTGATGGTAGAGTGTTTTCGGGAGGAGGCAAGTTTAATTGTGAGAATGCTTGTGTTAATTGGTCAATGGTTTGGGATAAGTTTAGCGAGCTTTTGTTAAATGTAAAAATTTGCAAAATCACAAAAAATCAAATGGATATTTTAACTTAATTTTTACTTTAAAAATGATATATATATCTTTCTTTGATAAGTTTTTTTCTAATATTGGTTGTCAGTTTTTTCTTATGCTTTCGCTTAATATCTAAGTTTACAATTGTTAGTTATCTTTTCTTGTTTCTTAATCTTTCTTAATATTTGAGCTTACAATAATATTTTCTGAATTGGTGCTTCCTGCGATGGTGTCCCAGATTATTCTCTTTTCTCTTATCCCACGTTGGGCACGATGGAGTTTGGTTACTTGAGATCCTGGCGGTACACACACTATTTCACAGTACTCTACGGACGGGCACTATAGAGTAGCAGCAATTTGGGGGTTTTTTTTTTTTTTGTTTTTGGACAGTGAAAATAAACCGTTTACACTGTAGACACAAACTTTCACAATCACTCTGTAGCTGCTATGTAGGTACTTTTGGCGATACGTTCGTATGATCTTTATCACAGTTGTCGTGTTCACTTTTGGGAACAGTTTATACTATGTAGGAACTCTATTATTCGACTTGTAAACTTTTTTGTGGTTTTAAATTCACGGTCCCTGATCGGGCGCCAATTAGAAATTTATAAAGTTTTCGGTTTAAAAAACATTTATTACTTCTTCGAGTTGGATTAGAACTAACTGAATTACATTTTACTCTTTTCCTTTTGCTCTGTCGACGTCGGCTTGTGCTGCCTACTCGCTGCGCCTGTTGCTACGGCTGCTGTCGTGCCTTGCTGCTATTGGTTGATGGAGTTGCACTTGTTATGCAATTCGCGAGGTGTCATCTTATATCCGTGGTCCCACGATCGTTGAAATAAAAAGTACGCACTCAGCGCACGTGGCTTCGCCTCTGTGCCCTTTGCAGTGTGCACCCAATGGCCCTGCTATTATGGTCTGGCCAGCTTACTTTGTATCTTGAGCAACTTATGTGGTTTTGATTAAGTTGCTTATGTATTGCTGCTTATTTACTGAGGCTTTGACATACAGGGTGTTAACTTG
>JAWNOY010000364.1:0-17163 GCA_035045545.1 Drosophila gaucha | reverse complement strand
ACTCGAATATGGGGGCTAAGCTATTTCCCCCATTTAGAAAGCGAATAATCCTCCGAATAATGCCCTACCTCATATATTCCCATAAGTCTGATCTTAAGCAAAGTCAGTAAGCAAAGTAAAAGTTATTAAGAAAAGGCTATTTGACTTTGCTCAAAATAATAGTGTCTTTCCGCCACATCAGTTTGATTTCTATCGTGAACACAATACTGTGCACCCTCTGTTCAGAATAAAAAGAATCGTTAATTCCAATTTCAACATGGTCTTATAAGATATTAAAGCGGCATTTGATTCTGTATGACATGAAGGAGTTGTTTACAAAATGAAGCTCCTACATTTCCCAGTACAAATTATTAAAAAAATTCATAGTTTCTTAGTAACATATCCTTTGCCGTTCATATAGGATATAACAATTCTCGTGTGGTAAACATGTGTGCAGGGTGTCCGTAAGGATTCTGTCTGGACAGACGGATATGGCTAGATCGACTCAGCTCGTCGTCCTGATCAAGAATAAATATACTTTATGGTGTCAGTTACGCCTCCTTCTGCCTGTTACATACATTGTCACAAAACCATTATACCCTGAAATCCCATTTTCAATGGGGTCAGGGTATAAAAATATAGCATATATAGCTATGCCCTTAGGGGGCGTGGCAAGTAGGGTAAAACTATATTTTCTACAGCTTTGAAGCTAGAGCATGCAAATTTAGAAATTAATATAGTCTTGACATCCCCTTCAGATTGATCAAAAAGTTATATATCCACGCGTACTTGGGGCGTGGAAAATCGGGAAAGTCTATATAGTGCTTAACATAAATCCTCCAATATTTTGGATGCTGTTAGAGAAAGAAACTTGTAACCTGAAACATATATTTGTATCAACCACCCCTTGAAAACAAGTAAGAACGCTCTAGTCGGGTCTGCCCGACTAGAAGATCCCCTGAGCCAAGTCCGAGGTGGTGTTTTAAACAATCTAGCTTACATCTTGTATCTGTACATATTACCCTCTGCGGGCACACACACACGCACAGATATATATACACACACAATCACGCTCGCCGCTTACTGCATAAATAATAAAGCGGCTGCGTTTGGACTGCATTCTGGGCAGCATTATGAGAAATTGATTGTTAAATAACTTCGATTCTAGATCTACTTTCTTAATGAAATTTTCAGGACACAATATTGACATCTAAAGGTGTCTATATGCGAAATCCCAACTCCCTAGTATTTGAAATACGTTTTTACCACTAATAGGGCTAATGGGGGAGCTATCCAAAATTTACAAAGTTTGTTATCTGTATTTGCATCACAGAAACCTACATAGTCAATTTGGTATCCCTAGCTATTATGGTTTTTATGTTATAGTTTAAAAACCAAGTCAAAATATCGATTGTTATCAATAATAAGGAAATAGGATGAGTCAAAAAAAAAAAAATAAACTCGTACTGCCTATGGTATCCCTAAATATATATTTAAAATTTAAAACACAGATCCTGATCAAGAATGTATATAGTTTATGGGGTCTGTCATGCCTCCTTCTGCCTGTTACATACATTGTCACAAAACCATTATACTCTGAATTCCCATTTTCAATGGGTTCAGGGTATAATAAATATACTTTTTAAAAAAAATGTTTAAGACCTAATTTTGCTATCCAAACGCGTAAATATGCGAAATCCCAACTCCTTGGTATTAGAAAAAGGTTTTTTTTTTTTACTTTTGTGGCAAATGGGGGGAGGTATCCAAAATCTGAAATGTTCATAATCAGTATTTTCACAGAAACCTACATATGAAATTTGGTGTCTCTAGTTTATATGGTTTTTAAATTATGGCTTAAAAACAAAGTCAAAATATCGATTGTTATTGATAATAAGGGAATGGGATGAGTTATCAAACAAAATAAAAATTAACTCTACTACTACTGCGTATGGTATACATTAATATATATCTTAAATTTCATATGTCTAGCTTATGTGGTTTTCGAGATCGCTGCGTTCGTACGGACACACGGACAGGGCTAAATCGACTCAGCTCGTCTTCCTGATCATGGGGTCTGCCACGCCTTCTTCTGCCTGTTACATACATATTTTTTATTAACAAAACCATTATACCCTGTTTTCCCATTTTCAATGGCTTCAGGATATAACAAATAAGATTGCTCTAGTCGGGTCAGCCCGACTAGGAGATCCCCTGAGCCAAGTCCGAGGTGGTGTTTTACACAACATAGCTTACATCTTTTATAAATACATATGAACATATGAGCGTGCGCACACATGCACACATATACACATGCACACACAACCATGCACGCCGCTTGCTGCGTCGTTGATATAGTGGCTGCGCCTGGGCTGCATTCTGGGCAGCACTATGAGAAATTGTTAAATAACTTCGGTTCTTGATGTACTTTCTTAAAGAAATTTTCAAAACTTCTCAACTCCCTAGTATTTGAAATACGTTTTTTTCACTTTTAGGGCTAGTGGGGTAGGTATCCAAAATCTGAAATGTTTATTGTCTGTATTTACATCACAGGAACCTACATAGTTAATTTGGTGTCTCTAGCTTATATCGACTTTAAGTTATGGCTTAAAGCCGAAGTAAAAATATCGATTATTATCGATAATAAGGAAATGGATAGATCGACACAGCGCGTCGTCCTGATCAAGAATATATATACCTTATGGGGTCTGCCAAGCCTCCTTCTGCCTGTTACATACATTTTCACAAAACCATTATACCCTGAATTCCCATTTTCAATGGGTTCAGCGTATAAATATTAATTTGTGGCTTTGATAATATTTTCTTTGAATTAATTATTTCTGTAAAATGTGGAGTCGGTATCAAAAATATAAAAAAATAGAAAGTGTTTTACTTACAAGAATTTAAATGCAAAGTTTGGTGAACGTAGCTAAAAATATGTAAAAGAAAAACGGAAGCTTGATAACGTTTTTCATCGATATCAGTGAAACAGGAAAAGTTATCAAAATTGAAATGCGCGCTATATATGTACATGGACCGTCGTGCAATTCGAAGTCTCTAGCTCTTATAGGTTCTGAGATTGACGCATTCATACATACGGACAGGACCAAATCGACTCAGATCGTCGCCCTGATCAAGAATATATATACTTTGTGGTGTCTGCAACGCCTCCTTCTGCCTGTTACATACTTTTTTCTTTAATTACTTCTGTGTTACTAAGCGGATATTGATCAAATTTTCAGCATTGAATGCTTTTATTTTATACGGTTTTGCCTCAAAAATTGAAAAAATTTAATTTGTGGCTGTGATAACTCCGCCCAACGAGGCGGATACATATAATTTAATAATATTTAAGCTTAACGGTTTTGACAATTTTTGGGACTCTAGCTATAAAATTGTAGAAGACACAGTTTTTTCCGATTTGCCGCGCTCCTAATGGCGTAAATATATATTCCTTATTTTTGTACCCTTGCAAAAAGGGTATATTAATTTTATCTCAGAATTTTGCAAAACAGAGACCATATAAAGTATATATATTCTTGATCAGCACGACGAGCTGAGTTGGTATAGCACTGCCCGTCTGTCTGGATCTACGCAATCTCCACCGAGGCTATTAGAGCTACAGAGCTGCAATTTTGCACACAGGCTCGGAATCATCAGGATCGGACAACTATATCCTATAGCTCCCATAGGGCTGATCCTTTTTAAGAAACCTTTTAGTGGGAAAACTTTGGCGCTATTGAAGTCTAAAACTTGAATATATACTTATGAATCGCTCAAAAAGATATAGTATATATAGCTACGCCCTTTGGGGCATGGCAAATCGGATAAAACTATTTCTCCTACAGTTTTAGAGCTAGAACATCCAAATTCGAAAAGTAATATACGTTCGACCTCCCATTCAGATTGATCAAAAAGATATATATTTTCACCTACTAGGAGCGTGGCAAATCGGGAATGTCTATATAGTGCGTAATATAAATCTTCCAATATTTTGGATGCTGTTAAAGCCAGAGAGTTGAAACTGAAAAAATATATTTTTATCAACCACCCCTACATTAGGAGCGTGGCAAATCGGAAAAAACTATATCTTCTACAATTTTACACCTAGAGTTCTAATAATTGACACAGACGTTGGGCTTGACCGTTTCGACAAAATTATAAAAAAAACAAGTAAGAACGTTGCAGTCGGGCGCCACCGACTGAGTCAGACTCTGTTCCTGTTAAAGGTGTGTAGGCTCAATAAATATGTAGACCATCCGTCCATCTTTCCGTATGTTTGAATACGAGATTATTGAGATTCCTTTCTTGAGCATGTCTTTTACATCAATTTAGCTACAGTCATAAAATTTTACATATAGCTTTTTTAAAATAAAATTCTATTTTGGTTTTTAAATATTTTGGATACTGGCTCCACATTTCACAAAATCAATTTAATATAAGTTCAGTTGCAAATAAAGCCACATCTACATTTTTATACCCTGAACCCATTGAAAATGGGAAATCAGGGTATAATGGTTTTGCAAAAAGTATGTAACAGGCAGAAGGAGGCGTGGCAGACCCCATAAAGTATATATATTCTTGATCAGGGCGACGAGCTGAGTCGATTTGGCCCTGTCCGTCTGTCTGTCCGTCCGTCTGTCCGTCTGTCCGTATGTATGAACGCGTCGATCTCAGAACATATAAGAGCTAGAGACTTCAAATTTTGCATGATGGTCTGTGTATACAGCGAAAATATCGAGTTTGTTTTAGATATTCGATAAATTTTTTCGTTTCAATGATATCGATTTAAAACGTTATCAAGATTCAGTTTTTTGACCATATCTTTTACATATTTTTATCTACAGCTACCAAATTTTGTTTTTAGCTTTCTGTAATAAAAATACATTTTCTATTTTTTCATATTTTGGATACCGAATCCACATTTCACAAAAAAAAATTTATTAAAAAAATTATTAAATTAAATCTTTTTAAATTTTTTAGTGAAAACTGTATTTTTAATAAATTAATAGCATTCAATGCAGAAAATTGCATTCAAATCCGATAAGTAATACAGAAGTTATTAAAGGAAACATTGTAAAAGCACGCGGCAGCGTCCTGTACGTGTGCACACATACATTCAAATCAACTACGCAGAAATCGGAGCAATTGCGGAAAAAATTCCAAAACAGCGGATAGCGGGAAATATAGCTTTTTAAAAAACCGATTTAACTGTTTTTAATTTGACTTAATATTTGCATAATTTCTTATAAAATTGAATACAAAATGGTGAAATTTTCAGTAAAAATTTTTGTGGTAAGCAAAAAAAAAAGGTTGTCAAATTAATATGACTGCATTATTGAAGACATTTTTTTTTAAAATAAAAATTGAGGAATTCAATACATTTTCCTACAAATCATACAAAATTTGCTTCGAAAATTAAGTTTTTTTCCCAGCTTTTTTCTCCAAAAACTTCGCTTCATTTTGGGTCTATTTTTCCTTGATCTAGCTTTTTTTGCTCAACAAAAGTTGGCAACACTGATGTGTATACAAATGTGTGCACGTGTATATGTGTGCATGTGTATATGTGTATGTGTATATGTGTGCATGTGTATATGCGTGCCTGTGTGTATGTGTGCATGTGTATATGCGCGCAGAGGTAATATGTTTAGATAAAAGATGTAAGCTAGGTTGTTTAAAACATCAGCTCGGACTTGGTTCAGGGGATCTCGTAGTCGAGCAGACCCGACTAGAGCTTTCTTACTTGTTTTTTTAATTTTTTAGGTAAAACCGTATTTTTAATAAAATATAAGGATTTATGCAGAAAGTTTTATCAAAATCTATTAAGTAACATAGAAGTTATAAAAAATTAAAAAAAAAACATTTTATTAAATGATAATATCACGCGGCAGCGATGGGAATCGAACCTGGGTCACGCGCTTCGCATGCCACCGACTCTACCCACAACACCACGGCGTCTCTTGCGCGACTATGTGCCAAACTGAGTTTGGAAGTGTTTTGATTTGGTTAAACAGACTTGCGTTGTGGTAGCGAAGACTCTGCTTCAATCCCCAGTTAGGTCAACTAGAATTTGTTTTACGGAGGCTTACATTATGATTATTATTCTTTTTTTTTTGTTCGTAAATTTAAATTTCATGAACAGTATCCCACATGTCAATTTTGGATGCTCTATGTCTAGGACTGTAGGAGATACAGTTTTACCCTATTTGCCACACCCCAAATGGGCGTAGCTATATATAACATATATTTTTTGGTAGAGGTAGGATACTATTATATATATTCCAAGTCCCAACTCTTTGACGGCAATATTGCCGAAATTATCACGGTTTTAGTAAAAGATATAGTAATTCCCGATTTGCCACGCCGCCAGAAGACGTGGATACATAACTTTTGACTTATCTTAAGAGGAGGTCAACAGTATCCCACATGCAAAATTTGGACGCTCTAGCTCCAAAACTGTAGGAGATACAGTTTTATCCGATTTGCCACGCCCTTAATAGGCGTAAATATCTATAATATAATTCCAAATTTCAAGTCTCTAGCTCTTAATACGCTCAAAATATTATAGGATTTATACAAATCGCTATATATATATTCCCGATTTCGCACGCACCCAGGAGGCGTGGGTATATAACTTTTTGATCTAACTTAAGGGAAGGTCAACAGTAACCCACGTGCCAAATTTGGATCCTCTAGCTTCAAAACTGTAGAAGATATAGTTTTATCCGATTTGCCACGCCCACAATGGGCGTAGATATATAATCTATATCTTAAAACGTCCGCGTGGTGTACACGAATATATATTCTAAATCCCATTTCTCAGACTTCAATATTGACGAAAATAACAGCGTTTTAGTCTTAATAGATATAGCATTTCCCGATTTGCCACGCCCCCTGTGGGCGTATCGAAAAAATACTCAAACTTGATCTGACGCGGATACACACGAGTATATATTCTAAATTACAAGTCTCTAGCTTCTATAGTGTCCAAATGCTGCGCGTTCATACAGACAGACGGACAGACAGCAAGACGGACATTGCACAAATCCAATACTCTTTTTCCCTTTGGGAACAGAGTCTAATTATATATATCCGCCTATTGGGGTGTGGCAACTCGGAGAAAACTATATTCACAAAGTCTTAAAGGTACAGCTTCAAAATTATATATAGGTTACTGTTGCCCTGCTTAATAGATTGCTTAAAAATTATATATATCCATTTGTTGGGGGCGTGGCAAGGCAGAAAAAACTGTATCTACATCCTTTGCAATTGCAAGGGTATTACCAAACTTCGGCATAGCCGAAGTTAGCCCATCCCTCTAGTTTTTTTTCTAAACTAAACTTAATAAATAAGTTAACAAAACTGCATCATTGTATTTTTGGTTTGCTCTTAACATTTATCTTTTTTCGTTAGCAAAGAAGAAAGCTGTTGCTGTACGAAGACATTATTGGTACACTGTATGGAGTAAAATGCTATGTACAAACATATGAAAAAAAGTGCGATTGCCGAAAACTCAAGAGAGATGAGAATCTAATGGCGGTATTATTGCACTTATTTACATATGTATGTACATAGGGATGTATACATACAGTGACGAACAAAATTATTGGCACAGCAAGCATTTTTAACTTTCTGGCCACCTTTTGACCCTTTAAATACTGATAAATGCTAAAAGAAAATAAAAACAAAATATAACATGAACAAGTAAGAAAGCTCTAGTCGGGTCTGCCCGACTACGAGATCCCCTGAACCAAGTCCGAGCTAATGTTTTGAACAACCTAGCTTACATCTTTTATCTATACATATTACCTCTGCACGCATATACACATGCACACATATACATATGCACACATTTGTATACACATGCACACATATACCATGCACACAGAAGCAAGCGCGGCGATTACTGCGTAGTTGATTTGAATGTATGTGTGCAGACGTACAGGCTGCTGCCGCGTGCTTTTACAATATTTCCTTTAATAACTTCTGTATTACTTAACGGATTTGATTACAATTTTCTGCATTGAAGCTATTAATTTATTGAAAATACGGTTTTCACTAAAAAATTTGAAAATTAAATTGTGGCTTTGATAATGTTTTTTTTTTAATAAATTTTTTTTGTGAAATGTGGAGGTGGTAGCCAAAATATGAAAAAAAAACAGAAAATATATTTTATTTACAAAAAGCTAAAAACAAAATTTGGTAGCTGTAGTTAAAAATATGTAAAAGATATGGTCAAAAAACTGAATCTTGATAACGTTTTAAATCGATATCATTGAAACGGGAAAATTTATCGAATATCTAAAACAAACTCGATATGCGCGCTGTATACACAGACCATCGTGCAAAATTTGAAGTCTCTAGCTCTTATATGTTCTGAGATCGACGCGTTCATACATACGAACAGACGGACGGACGGACAGACAGACGAACAGGGCCAAATCGACTCAGCTCGTCGCCCTGATCAAGAATATATATACTTTATGGGACCTGCCACGCCTCCTTCTGCCTGTTACATATTTTTTGCAAAAACCATTATACCCTGATTTCCCATTTTCAATGGGTTCAGGGTATAAAAATTACCAATTAGATTGAAGTATTTATTATAAATAAAAGTAAGAGGTAGTATTAATATTAAATGAAATCTAAAAAAAATTGTGTATTTCGTTGAACAAAATTATTGGCACACTTAATCTACTTATGTCTTTCTTTTAATAATTTGACTGATGTGAAAAATTTTTTTTGGTAATTTGACATCCTGGTATATTCCGTTATTCAAAATTTATTCTATTTTTATACCCTGAACCCATTGAAAATGGGAATTCAGGGTATAAAGGTTTTGTGACAATGTATGTAACAGGCAGAAGGAGGCGTGGCAGACCCCATAAAGTATATATATTCTTGATCAGGACTACGATCTGAGTCGATCTAGCCATGTCCGTCTGTCCGTCCGTCCGTCTGTCCGTCCGTATGAACGCAGTGATCTCGTAAACCACAAAAGCTAGAGATTTGAGATTTTAGATATATATTCTTGTATACCATACGCAGTACAAGTTTATTTTTTTTTCGATAACTCATCCTATTTCCTTATTATCGATAACAATCGATATTTTGACTTTGTTTTTT
Organism: Drosophila gaucha; assembly: GCA_035045545.1. Classification (NCBI taxonomy): domain Eukaryota; kingdom Metazoa; phylum Arthropoda; class Insecta; order Diptera; family Drosophilidae; genus Drosophila; species Drosophila gaucha. Next base: position 8,061 of record JAWNOY010000364.1, on the reverse strand, counting down.
AGCTATAACTTAAAGACCATAACAGATAGAGACACCAAATTGACTATGTTGGTTGCTGTGATGCAAATACAGATAATAAACTTTTTAAATTTTGGATACCTCCCCCATTAGCCCCATATGTGGAAAAAACGTATTTCAAATACTAGGGAGTTGGGATTTCGGATATATACACCTTTAGATGTCAATAATGTGTCCTGAAAATTTCATTAAGAAAGTAGATCTAGAACCGAAGTTATTAAACAATTAATTTCTCACATTGCTGCCCAGAATGCAGCCCAAGCGCAGCCGCTAAATCATCTACGCAGTAAGCGGCGCGCGTGCTTGCGTATGTATATGTGTGCGTGTGTGTGTGCGCGCAGTGGGTAATATGTACAGATAAAAGATGTTAGCTAGATTGTTTAAAACACCGCTTCGAACTTGGTTCAGGGGATCTTTTAGTCGGGCAGACCCGACTAGAGCGTTCTTACTTGTTTCTTTCTAACTTTTGAATTCATCTTATTTTTATACCCTGAACCCATTGAAAATGGGAAATCAGGGTATAATGGTTTTGCAAAAAGTATGTAACAGGCAGAAGGAGGCGTGGCAGACCCCATAAAGTATATATATTCTTGATCAGGGCGACGAGCTGAGTCGATTTGGCCCTGTCCGTCTGTCTGTCCGTATGTATGAACGCGTCGATCTCAGAACCTATAAGAGCTAGAGACTTCAAATTTTGCATGATGGTCTGTGTATACAGAGAAAATATCGAGTTTGTTTTAGATATTCGATAAATTTTTCCGTTTCAATGATATCGATTTAAAGCGTTATCAAGATTAATTTTTTTGACCATATCTTTTACATATTTTTAGCTACAGCTACCAAATTTTGTTTTCAGCTTTTTGTAAATAAAATACATTTTCTATTTTCTTCATATTTTGGATACCGGCTCCACATTTCACAAAAAAAATTTATAAAAAAAAAATTATCAAACAAACAATTTAATTTTTTCAAATTTTTTAGTGAAACCCGTATTTTCAATAAATTAATAGCATTCAATGCAGAAAATTGCATTCAAATCCGTTAAGTAATACAGAAGTTATTAAAGGAAACATTGTAAAAGCACGCTGCAGCAGCCTATACGTGTGCACACATACATTCAAATCAACTACGCAGTAATCGGCGCGCGTGCTTCTGTGTGCATGGTATGCATATGTGTTCATGTCTATACAAATGTGTGCATGTGTATATATGTGCATGTGTATATGTGTGCAGGTGTATATGTGCGCATGTGTATATGCGTGCCTGTGTGTATGTGTGCATGTGTATATGCGCGCAGAGGTAATATGTATAGATAAAAGATGTAAGCTAGGTTGTTTTAATCAGCTCGGACTTGGTTCAGGGGATCTCGTAGTCGGGCAGACCCGACTAGAGCTTTCTTACTTGTTTTATTTGGAAATTGAAAATTAAGTTAGAACTACAACTAGTGTGCTGTTTGCTTTTAAAATGGTACCTAAGCAAAAAGAAGCCACCACATCTCAAAGGAAAATAATCCTACATTTGTACGATCAGGGCATATCATATGCGGAAATCGGGGAAATTATGGATAGAAGTCGCTTTACCATCAGAAGCATCGCACAACGCTTCAAAGGAGCCTCAAAATTGGAGAATTCCAAGCACACAGGTCGCCCAAAATTATTGAGCAGCCGCGAATGCAGCCAAATCGTTCGGAAAGTAAAAGCGGACCCCAATATATATTCAACACAGATCGCTGCTGACGTAAAAAAATAAATTGGGACGGATGTTCATTCGATTGCGGTACGCAGAGTACTGCACGAGTCCAACTACCATGCACGTGTGGCTAGACGAAAACCGTATATCTCGAATGCCAATAAAAAAAGACGTTTGGACTACGATGAAAGATAATTCAACATCTTCTGATCGGATGGTCGCCAAACTGTTTGGAAAAAGCCTAACACTGAATTCGAACTTTAAAATATGAGACCAACTGTTAAGCATGGTGATGGAGGGGCTATAGTGTCGGGTTACATGTGTGGTTGAATTGGTTTTCATAGACGGCATCATGGACAAAACTGGATATCTAAATATTTTTATGAAGAACTTCAAGAAAAGTGGCGAAAAACCAAATATACTAAATGCATTTACATTTCAGCATGACAACGACCCCAAGCATTCTGACCATATTGTGTGAATGTGGGTTGTTTATAATGCCGCCCAAGTGCTAACCCACCCACCACAGTCCCCACCTCAACCCGATTGAGCATTTATGGGAAGAATTGGATAGGCCTGTAAGAAAGAGGGCTATATCAACAAAAGCCGACTTAATGCAAGCCCTAGTGCAAAAATAGCAGAATATTGGGGAGAAAACAAAAAAAACACAATGCCGGCTCTCTTATCACCCGTCAGTATGGCTAGGGCTTGAGCACAAAATATTAGCAATTTTTTTTTTTTTGTATTTTTAAGTTTTTCTTTGGGTGTGCCAATAATTTTGTTCAACGAAATACACCATTTTCTTTAGATTTTATTTAATATTAATACTACCTGTTACTTTTTAGAAAATAATATTTTGTTAATATATAATAGATACTTCAATCTAATTGGTAATTTTTTTTAGCACTTATCAATATTTAAAGGGTGAAAAGGTGGCCAGAAAGTTTAAAATGCTTGCTGTGCCAAAAATTTGGTTCGTCTCTGTATGTATAATCGATGGATGGAGTTCTGATTTGTATATGTATGTATATGTATGTCTATATGTTTAAATATGTATGTGGGCAGTTGCCGCGCAAACCAAAGGAAAAACGGAAAGTACTCTGAAAATTGCACGGATTTGGGCAGTTGGACCACTGCATTTACATATAGAGACACACATATACAAATTCAGATTCGCATGCAGTTATCTGGACTTGGATCAGGCTATTTCCACCGTTGAGTAGCTAGGGCGAGCAGATCGGGGCGTCAATTACAATGCAGTTGAAAAGATCCGGGTCGAAGGACCAATGTTTGTGGCGGGGTGGCACAGCTCTGTTAGATGTTAGGGTGTGCAGAAAATTATACACAGCTTATTAAATATATATATAATTTAATATACATATGTCAATTTTCGATAGTAACTAGTGTTGATGGTGCGCAGAGTAGCGTGTACAATTTAGAAGTGTCTTACGTACTGAAGACGGAAAGGTCGGTCTCAGCGTCAGGTCAGATCAGCTGATCTGGTTGATCAGCTGGGCGTCGCTGACGCGAACAATATCCATAAGGCATTTGACAGCAAAGATTACTGTTATGGTGTCTTTGTTGACGTACAGCAGGCATTTCATAGGGTGTGGCACTTGGGTCTACTCAACAAAATCAAGACGCTCCTCCCAGCTCCGTTCTACTTGCTCCTCAGATCCTATCTGCTTGATCGGCACTTTCAGGCCACCGTCAGAGCCTCAACCTCAAGTCCGCACAAGATGACAGTGCCTCAAGGAAGCGTGCTCGGCCCGCTACTATACAACATATTCACCGCTGATGACCCTAGCCCTGACACTTCTGGAGGCAAGTCTCATATGCTGACGACATCTGCTGTCTATACTCTGCACCAAGGACCTGTGAAGCTGCTTCTGAAATTCAGGAATATCTACACCAGCTTGAGACCTGGGCTCGCAGGTGGAACATCAAGCTAAATCCCAGTAAGTGCAAGAACGTATGCTTTACTTTACGCAGGGGACAGGTGCCAGCGGTAAATTTGAACAACGAATACCTACATGTCGACCAGGAAGCTAAGTACTTAGGTGTAATTCTGGATAAACGGTTGACATTCAGATCCCATATAACTGCAGCAATTCGACAATCTAGACTTAAGCTGGCACGCTTAAGCTGGATGCTGTGCCGCAAGTCGAAGCTGCCCTTGCGATGCAAGAGAGTGATCCACAGGCCCACCTGGAGCTACGGGATCCAGATCTGGGGATTGGATGCTACATCGATCCGCAAACGGGTACAGACCCTTCAGAATAAAGCTCTGAGGCTGATCACTGATTGTGGCTATTACGTTCGTGGTTCGACTCTGCACCGAGACCTTAATCTGGACACCGTTGAGCTCCAAATCAACCGGAACTCCAGTCGATACAACGTGAGTCTGCGAGCGCATGCCAATAGGCTTGACAGGCCACTTCCTACTGCCCGTCCCATAAACAGATTAAATCGACGTCAATATCTAAACATCTCTTACTAATACCTAGCAAATTAAAATGTAACTAGAGTAAATAATTGTACAAAGCTTATTATATTTTTCAATCGAGGTCCCCCATTAAATTAAGATAAATATCTTGTTATAGTAGTTAAGATTAACTGATTCGAGATAAACAAAAAAAATATTTTTAAAAATTTAAAAAAAAAAAATTCTACTACAAAAGAGGTAGAATACACCCTCTCACTTGTTGTCGAAGATGTTGGGACATCAAGTACTTCCTGGCAAGCATTTGTAACAATGAAAATTCATTGCTTTGCTGTCAAAATAATAAGATATTTGAACAGAATTAATTTCCTGTTCAATATCATTCTTCTGTTCTCTGATAAAAACAAGAAATTTTATCTATTAATAATTAGTTTCCATTAGTAGACCGTCCCTGACTTTTTCAGAATCCTCAACATTTTTTCGGGACCCGCGGGGTTCCCGGAAATCCCGATCCCGACGCATCACCTTGCTACTAGCAAACATAACGAAAGCTTTAACAAGTAAGAACGTTGCAGTCGGGCGCCACCGACTGCGTCAGACTCTGCTCCTGTTAAAGGTGTGTAGGCTCAATAAATATGTAGACCGTCCGTCCGTCTTTCCGTATGTTTGAATGCGAGATTATTGAGATTCCTTTTTTGAGCATGTCTTTTACATCAATTTAGCTACAGTCATAAAATTTTACATATAGCTTTTCTAAAATAAAATACTATTTTGGTTTTTATATATTTTGGATACTGGCTCCACATTTCACAAAATCAATTTAATATAAGTTCAGTTGCAAATAAAGCCACATTTACATTTTTTTTTTATTTTTTTAGGTAAAACCGTAATTTTAATAAAATATAAGGATTTAAGCAGAAAGTTTTATCAAAATCCATTAAGTAACATAGAAGTTATAAAAAAATAAAAAAAAACATTTTATTAAATGATAATATCACGCGGCAGCGATGGGAATCGAACCTGGGTCACGCGCTTCACATGCCACCGACTCTACCCACTACACCACGGCGTCTCTTTCACGACTATGTGCCAAATTGAGTTTGGTGTGTTGATTTGGTTAAACAGACTTGCGTTGTGGTAGCGAAGACCCTGCTTCAATCCCCAGTTAGGTCAACGAGAATTTGTTTTGATAAAATATAAGGATTTATGCTGAAAATTTTATCAAAATCCATTAAGTAACATAGAAGTTATAAAAAAATAAAAAAAAAAACATTTTATTAAATAATAATACCACGCGGCAGCGATGGGAATCGAACCTGGGTCACGCGCTTCGCATGCCACCGACTCTACCCACTACACCACGGCGTCTCTTTCACGACTATGCGCCAAACTGATTTTGGAAGTGTTTTGATTTGGTTAAACACACTTGCGTTGTGGTAGCGAAGACCCTGCTTCAATCCCCAGTTAGGTCAACTAGAATTTGTTTTACGGAGGCTTACATTATGATTATTATTATTTTTTTTTTTCGTAAGTTTAAATTTCATGAACAGTAACCCACATGTCAAATTTGGATGCTCTACGTCTAAGACTGTAGGAAATACAGTTTAACCCTATTTGCCACACCCCAAATGGGCGTAGCTATATATAACATATATTTTTGGGTAGAGGTAGGATACTAGTATATATATTCCAAGTCCCAACTCTTTGCCGGAAATATTGCCGAAATTATCACGGTTTTAGTAAAAGATATAGTAATTCCCGATTTGCCACGCTCCCAGAAGACGTGGATACATAACTTTTGACTTATCTTAAGAGGAGGTCAACAGTATCCCACATGCAAAATTTGGACGCTCTAGCTCCAAAACTGTATGAGATACAGTTTTATCCGATTTGCCACGCCCTTAATAGGCGTAAATATCTATAATATATATTTTTGATTCCGAGTGATCTACTTGCACATGTATTCCAAATTTCAAGTCTCTAGCTCTTAATACGCTCAAAATATTATAGGATTTATACAAATCGCTATATATATATTCCCGATTTCGGACGCACCCAGGGGGCGTGGGTATATAACTTTTTGATCTAACTTAAGGGAAGGTCAACAGTAACCCACATGCCAAATTTGGATGCTCTAGCTTCAAAACTGTAGAAGATATAGTTTTATCCGATTTGCCACGCCCACAATGGGCGTAGATATATAATCTATATCTTAAAACGTCCGTGTGGTGTACACGAATATATATTCTAAATCCCATTTCTTAGACTGCAATATTGACGAAAATAACAGCGTTTTAGTCTTAATAGATATAGCATTTCCCGATTTGCCACGCCCCCTGTGGGCGTATCGGAAAAATACTCAAACTTGATCTGACGCGGATACACACGAGTATATATTCCAAATTACAAGTCTCTAGCTTTTATAGTGTCCAAATGCTGCGCGTTCATACAGACAGACGGACAGACGGACAGTCGGACAGACGGACAGACAGCAAGACGGACATTGCACAAATCCAATAGACTCTTTTTCCCTTTGGGAACAGAGTCTAAAAAGAAAAAATAATTTTTACCTTGCCTTCACATTGGTGACACAAGTTACACTTCTGGAAATGAAAAAGCAAATATAATTTCAGACACCTTTGAACATAAGCATAGATATTTTTTGGTATCATACTCAAACTTAGAAACGATCACCGTAGTAAATTCATCTATACAGTCTATAACGAATAATCATATTGACAACTCACAACTGTCTAAAGTTACAAGTTCTGAAATTCTTAAGATAATTAAAACTTTAGTAATAAGAAAATCTCCAGGAAATGATGGAATACGTAATATCTGTCTAAGCAAGTAAAACGCTCTAGTCGGAACTGCCCGACTACGAGATCATCTGACCCTTTGCTCGAGTTTGCGTTTTTACATACATACAAAAAGATATGAACAATACAAAAAAAACTTGTTTTTGAACAAAATATATTGACAGCATCAGGAATTGCAAACCATCATCTCTAACTATAACACCACACTCTTCATATTGTTTTCGGAGACAAAGACGCAAGGTAAGTAGTAGCGGCGAGAATTACAATTAAACTCAAATTGCGATTTAACAAATAAAATTCAAAGAGGAATGCACACACCGGATAAAGCTGTAACTTCTACAGTTTTGTAGCTAGAACAGCCATATTTGGTATTTTGGCATCATTTAACCTTCTGTCATGATTGCATAAAAGTTATATACCCCAGCCCAAAATGGGCGATGCTGATCAGGATACAATATCTCTTACTAAAACAGAGTTATTTTCTGCAATATCCGTCTAAGGATATCACAATACTGATACTGAGTTAATTGTTTTGGTTAACAGTTTATTGATCTAATTTAGCCTTAAGTCAGTTGACTTAGTATAATGTCTCAAACAAGTCAAGCAAGCTACATCTGCTTGAATACATCCAATACATAAGAAGAAAATTTTGAAGGATATCCTCAGCGACACTTGATTGTTGTAGAATACCCTGGAATTGTGTGTACTTGGGAAATGGGGTGAATTACACAAACCTATATTTGCAAATAATGTTTTTAGTCTCTGTTCCCAAAGGGAAAAAGAGTCTATTGGATTTGTGCAATGTCCGTCTTGCTGTCTGTCCGTCTGTCTGTATGAACGCGCAGCATTTGGACACTATAGAAGCTAGAGACTTGTAATTTGGAATATATACTCGTGTGTATCCGCGTCAGATCAAGTTTGAGTATTTTTCCGATACGCCCACAGGGGGCGTGGCAAATCGGGATTTGCTATATCTATTAAGACTAAAACGCTGTTATTTTAGTCAATATTGCAGTCTAAGAAATGGGATTTAGAATATATATTCGTGTACACCACCGGGACGTTTTAAGATATAGATTATATATCTACAAC